>CM059582.1:171287500-171675000 GCA_030407085.1 Trichopria drosophilae | reverse complement strand
ACATTGAATTAAATATTACTTTTTATACAGACTTCTTTCAATTAATATCTTTTAAATTGTCTATCAATTCGAATAAATGCCTCGCTGTCAGACTACTTATTTCGTTGCAGCACCAGTTAGTACAAAGACCTATTATCTCAAACCAACATCTAGTTCTATTTATTGGCAAAAATAACTCCAAGAATATTTTTTAAAAACGTAGAAAATAATGTCTGTGATAATTGTAATAGGCATTTTGAAAGATATTTGAAGAATGAGCTGTGCATTCTGAACATATTCTGGGAATATCATTCTGGCATGATGAGGGTAAAGCTACCGGTGATGATATGTTTGCTAGATCTTATAAATAAAATCGCCGTGTCAATTATCGTTACAGATTATAGTAATATTTGCACCTACTTTCCTGATTCTGCTTTCAAAGAGTTTATTAGGTAATAATTAATCGCGCATCGACAACACGCTGAGAAAGTCGGGTTCGTCTTAGGAAGCTCACGAAAATTGATTCCTTCCTGACGCCGTACCCCATGTTCGTATCAGGATAATTACTCTCGTCTAATATTGACGATTAAGTTAATTATCTGCCGTTCCCGCGGTGGGACTAAAAAAGTACAGTGGATATAAGTAATAGCCTCCGTTACGAGTAACACATGCTATTGATTACGGAGGCGAACTATATTAAGTGGCAGTAAAGTTACAAAGTAACATTAAAAGTAATGGGAGACCGCTTACGTGCAAATGCGCCACTCATTTTTATAACGGCCGCTCCTGGTGACTCGCATACGTTATCGTTTCTTATCCGTGATTTACCGCCGTGAATTTGTCGCGTGCCCTTTTTTATTTTTTGACTGCTCCGACCGGATAAATCCTCATCGGCTACCTCATTTTTTACCAAATGGTACGCAACGTGTTGTACTTTATTTACGTCAAGTTCGATTTTCACAGCAATTATTATTAAAAATGTTATATTTTATAAAGTTCGTGGCATTCAAGTATGTACGTTGAAAAACGGTCTTATTTTTAAAAATATTTCTGATAATTACGAAGCAAACTTATCATATTATGTTTATGATACGCGGGGAATTAGAATTTAATTCCCAGATGAACAGACTTTTTTTTTAATTCTTCTTATTGAATACGATGTAGTTGTTCTTTTGCATGTGATGGTTATGCGAAATTGTGGAACGGTCCAAAAATGATGAAATCATCACCAATGCAGATAGCACTGGGGACTGGTACCACCCATGAACAGCTAGGAGATTTCGTGTTAAGCGCTGGTGTCTTTTGGTCAACCCCCACAGGCGGGAAACTCCAGAATGTTCGGATCAAGTAGCAGTATGAGGAGTAGGGGACTTCCAAAAGATACTGGCGCCACTGAACCGAATAATGCTTTAACCACAATAAGGTTACATGAAAAATCGGCTAGTGAAGTCGAATTAAAAAAAAAAGTAATATTCGTATCTTGTGCTTTCAGAATAGCCAACATTTGAACGCAATACCATCTATCATCCCCACTCCCAAGAAAGGGAAAAAGGTAAGTGAGGATATTTACTAGTATCTTTGTTTTTTTTGTTTCCATGGACGGACCTTTATGAGGATTCAGATCTTCGTCTGTGTATCTATTACTGGTATAGATTCTTCCCAGGGATTCCACTTCAACAAACCGTACTTATATCTGAAGTGAAAAGTTCCTTTGGCCGACGTATTGTTTCCACTATTAGTGATTTTGATGTTTACTTATATTGGTGCATATGTGCCTATTAATACGAATGTTACTATTACTCTTCAAGTACTTCTTTCTGCTTTAGAAAAAGCTCCGCATACCTCCCACCGTGGAATCTTGAAAAAAAAAGCAGCTGAGACTGACCACTTTTGTTCAATACGGATACTTCTGCAAAGTGTAAACAAAAATATGAACCGGCCGTCAAGACGAGTTAGGGAACGAAGTACCAAAATCGGATCCAAGGTATAGAATTTAAGAGGGATTGAAATTTTGACACAAAAATTGAACTCTGTTTTCTGGAACTCAGCTTGATTTAAAGTTATTTCAAAGAGCGAATGCTCATTTTAAAGGTTTGCTATATGACTATCTGACCTATGACGAATAGTTCTGCCGTTCCTGAACAGCACAATCCGTCCCGAGATGTCTTGACGAGCTCCCAAGGATATCCAAATGTTCGCTTTTGTTCCTTGGGAGCTCCTTAGGCACTCCTGGAATGGGCTTGTGCTGTTTGGGTACAGCCATAAAAAGGGATAACTTCCATTTTTTAGGGTTTTCCGCGACTAAATTTTTCTAAATAACTAACGAAATAATATACTAGAAAAGATTGTAGAGCTTGAAAAGATGAAGAATTTGAATATTCGTTTCATACATATTGTTTCCTTAAAGCTCATTCCACTGTGAGCACTTTACGGTTTCCAGCAGGCTTAATTTTTATTAAAATAACGTAAATGAGGAGTCAAATTCTTTGTCTTTTCAAGCTTTACTAGTTTTCTTTGTGGCTATCAAATTTCGTTACATATTAAGCAAGAGGAGTTAATGGTAACAAAGCAGCGGTTTTCCCTTCCCATGGCTAAAGTCAGAGAAAATATTCGTCGTAGGCTGGGTGGATAAAATTAAGTATTTATGATGAAATTTTAGATGCAATTCCTTTAATAATTTCTCCTAATAAGGAGGATATTAGAGTTTGACGGATTAGGTAATTAGACTTAATTAAAACAGTTTAACGCTTTAGTATTTTAAATCACATTTGCTAAACACATCCTCCGTCCGTCCATTGTGGTTACTCGCTTTTATAGGTCGATCATGCAAAATTGGCAAACGCAAGTCGGAGAACGAAAAATAAAATTGATGGAAATGGTTAATTACGACCGGATCTTTTCGGGTCGAGACCGATTCGCTACGGTTGGCTTCGATGCCGTATTAGATACATATATACCCCAGTACGAGCGTGTCATTTATTCGATTAACTGCTACTTCGAGTTTACCCGTTTTTATTTTCAAGTCCGGTTTGATCGGCGATGTCGGGTACCGGAATCCAATCATATGTTCCGAATCACCGTGGTTGGTCCTCACTTCGTCGCAGTCGTCGCATTGTCGAAAAAACATGACTGAAAGAAGCGGAATAAAAAGGATCGAACCGTTCGTTAAAATACGATCTCACCTGGTCGATGATCGTTTGGTTTGATTTTATTTCAGCTCCCGGGATCGACACGTTTATTATCGATTTATCGGCGATCTATCACAGACGAAGGGGAAGACAATGGATTAATCGGTGCGTGTATCGTATAAAAAGTCCAGCTAAATTTGCGCGAAACGATCGCTCTTACCGGTTGTGCGATACTTTTTTCCGAGCGACTTTGGAGTTAAGTCCAATTGCCATTAGTAAAAAGTTAACCACAAGATTGGTATAATATAATGGATTACTTTAATAAAGATGACTAAGAAGGAAAAAAACTGGATAATTAATCAAATAAGAGAAACGCTATATATGTATCAGAGCGACCCTTATTTCTGTAATTCTATGGGGTCCTCCACACAATCTTACTTGCTTATTAACACCATATTGAGAGTAATGTGCATTTTGTGTTGAATATTAAAGGCTACCGTTTCAAATAATAAAAGAAACGAATCATAGTTATGGCTCGTTGTAAGGACAAAAAGTATTTGGAGTCAAATTTCGAGGTTAAGGTATTATAAAAAGTCGATTTTTTTTAAATAGGTACCTCAAATTTTTACTGCGGATTTAGATTCTCCGGAAGAAAATATTAATTTTAACGGCATGCTTCTACATTTAGTTTCACAGGTGGCACTATAATCGACAAAAAATATTTGATTGATGCAATCACCACCAATTGCGTTGCAGGAAGAGCCCACCAAAGTTAAATTTATTAATTGTATAATATAATCCTGCAAAAAAATCATATTTGTTCGTATTCGAACCGACTCGGAGTGCGAAAGAGTCAAATGCAATAATATGAAAAGTATGAAGAAATACGAAATATGGGACTAATTAAAAATTAATGGAGCGGAGGGATGTGGGGAGATATAGCTCAGTTGGTTAGAGCATTCGACCGGAAATCGAAAGGTCCCAGGATCGTACCCTGGTATCTGCCGAATGTTCTTCCAAGTTCCCCGTTATTTTTTCTGAATTTTTCACATATTTTCGGGTTCTTTATATTTTTCATATAATTAACATCTCCAATCAGCATTTTTAACATTTTTCTCTAAAAATGTTTTTTCAAAAAAGCCGCTGGCTCGGAAATCGGAAGGATTCCGACAGATGGCGCTTGGAAAATATTTCAACCATGTTGAAATGTTTGATTGATGCAATCACCACCAATTGGGTTGCAGGAAGAGCCCACCAAATTTAAATTTATTAATTGTATAATATAATCCTGCACAAAAATCAGAAAGAACTTTTATTATCATATGAACCCACTTTTATTTTAGTGCCTGTATACATAACCATTTCACTCAAAAGTGGTCGGCAATGTAGTGAGCAATTGTAATTCAATCAACAATAGTTTATTTAGTTTTTTTTTTGTTATAAAATGGGATACCTTGTATAACAGCAAAAATGAATTTATTATTATATAGGTTTATAACAAAAATCAAAATGATGAACACAATGGCGGTAATGGTAAATTTCTGTTTGTAATATCATATAAATATGTGTAAAGATTGTACAACTTAGTGAATTTGTGTAACATGGTTACTAGTATGACGACTCAAAATTTATATCAGATTATATTTTGGAATATAACGATCATGTTTCTCAATGAACTTTGACAAAATTTGTTATCTTATGATTTTTTGGTCAATAAATTCGAATCTTAATTGAAGATTTCAAAATTCAAAATGGCGGATGTAAGATGGCGACTAATAGTTTATTTTCATTTATAAATTTCAAATTTCTCCATGATTTTTTATGATACTTGTTATGTTATTATTTTTGGAGTCTCTGAATGCGAATCTAAAGTTAAAATCTTAATTGAATATGGCCGACGTAACATGGCAACAGAAAAATTATTTTTCACTTATATATTCTCTACGTTCCCTTTGTTTTACCACAGCAGTTTGCTGGTGAAATTTTCAGGAACCTTGAGTGTACCGGCGAAGAGGTTTGCAGAAGGATTTTCCACCCCATTATTTTGTCTTTTTTTCTATTTATTTAATGTTGTTTGTTTGTTTTTTTTTGTTTGTTACATACTATACGGAGAGCCATTTAAACGTTGGCAAAACAGCAGTTGCAACTGCTCCCATGATCCACATTTCGACTTTAAAAAATCAATTCAGAAATAAATTGGTGACATAACAAAAATACCTAAAATAAGTATTACTGACTTATGAAACAAAGAATGAAACGTTCACCTTCGATCGTTATTGTTCACCCCATTAGGGTCTTCAATAGTAAAAATTAATTTTTGTAATGAATTCAGCACTCGAATTCAAAACTCCCAGAACATATTTTGGTGATTTTTAGTTAAAAGCTGTCATACACATGCTTAAAAAGTAAGCTTCCATAAATAACCTCTGAAGAATTGTTCATATGAATGACCCCGTGGATCTGATCTCCAATTCGATTGAGTTGAATCCCATGGTGCAAATCTTCATCTACTCGACTACGGACATCACTTTGGCCTGAATACGTAATCGATATGAAGATTCACAATTTTCTGAAAATTATTCGCATCACGTGGAGAATAGCACTCGCCTCACCTTTAACCAGCAGTGGCGTTGTCTTTTAATGAAATTCTGGAGCATCCATTCGACGAAATTCTCATTTCTTTTGAAATGATTGCGACGGAGTTTGATATGTCCCACGTCAATATTTTATTAACTATTCACACTAGCACGTCTTAATCATTGGATGACCAAAATTACGAGTGAGTTTCAAAATATGTCTGACGACCAGCCCACAGAGTCACGTTATCGATACCAACTGTTTGTGTTCTAAGCATGTATCCGTGTGCCCCTACTTCTTTCATCATTTACCTCTTCTCTCTCTCTCTCTCTCTCCCTCTCTCTATACAAGTTTTTGTTTCGCGTTTACAGAGCATACGCATACAAATATAGAATTCGAATATTTTCGAGAATTCTATGATACCGACATCGTCAGCACAGATCGCAACCTTATTCCTACATCATTTATCGAAACGGCATTAAATTTCTACAACTATATTACACGTTACACACAAGTAATAGTAGCACCAACGTGGCAGACGAATTTAAAATAAAAAAAATCAACTTGAAATTTATTACAAACTGATTTTTGGGGATACTTTACGAGAATTTATGATCAGTTTTCAATGATTGAAATTAGCTGATAATAGAACTTGTCATAATTTCCATAAAAAAAAATCTTTTGAAAATATTTAAAATATTGTCATAGTCAAGTATAAGCAACAATAATGTCATTGATAAATGAAACCTGAATCAAAACTGTCAACATTTTCTTCGACGAAGCATGACAAGTTTTTTGAAATTATAGCCTGTAGAGATAGCAGACAGATAAAGAGTAGTTGACTATAATGCTGGGCATTCTCTTTCAGAAGTGCAAATACCACGTTTCAAAGGCAAATAATGGAATAATGCAGCGGCACTATACCAATTGAACGTTGAACAGTGACTCGCGGGCATTATTACGGAAATTGATCGTTTAAAATCATTAGGATAAAGGTGGTAATAAGTAGTATCAATGTGGAAGATTCGAATGGGACATCTAATTAGGAGATACACAAACGAATAGTCGTTCCGTCATAATTCCATGCACGGCGCGCCTGGTTCTAAAAATTGCTCGGGGCTGCGTACACGGTATCAAGAAAGTTAAGAGTTGACAAGTGACAACTACATTGCGTGTGCGTTCTTCTCGCGTCATTGTAACTGTGCTTCTCACCTTGTGAGATCGGAGTCACACAGGAATGCCTAGCTCTGTGCGCTCACGGCTAAAAAACTTACAAAAAGCCCCCTTTTAAGTGATTTCACGCAGTTTATGAGTTTAGTGTATCGCGATTCTCACGACTTTCGAGATAACTGCTCGTTAGTTATCATTTCTTAACCTTTATTTCACGGAAGGTTTCGTTACAAAGAAAGAATTGAATGAATAATTATCATTACATGATAATAATTGCTGTAATTATTATTGCTATTAAATATTAATTGAAGCGTCAAATATATAGTCACTGATGGCTTCATGGTCGATGAATAATATTTTATCTTAAGTCGAACGTTTCTTAGGACACTTTATAGATATTGAAGTCGATAGTCGCAGTAACCGAATCGTAAAACACAACCGATATTAATAAAAGAAATAATTTATTGTTCATCGTACAGAATCGTATAGATTGGTTTAGAGAATGTGAATAAACACTAGAAAATTAGTGGTAAGAACGAGAATGCAGTATGGAAAAGACTGTATCTTGACTAATAAAAAAGAAAGCTGACATCGGAGTAATTTTTTTTAATCTAAAAATAATTAAATGCTATACTAATATTTATACATTTCAATGCACTTAAGGTTACGGGAATTTAACATCATTTTTATTTTCTAATTGTATTTATTTTAATCGTTGGACGTCAAAATTAGTTTTCTCGAAATCTAATTTCAACGAGCCGTCAACTAACAAAAAAAATAATACCATTTTATTATTAGCACCACTGAATTCCATGTCAAAAACTACAGAAATATTTCTTTTTACATATATTTTACCGTGAGCAAAAATTTTGTTTCGAAAAAAATTCTACTACATTTTTCTGAATTGAATTAAAAATCTTTTAAATTTATGGTGAACGTAAAATCACATTTGCATTTGGATATTCATTTTTTTGCAATTCTGATTACAGAATCAGTATAAACGACCTGGATACCACAAGACACGTTTCTACCAATCTTTTTGGATGATCTAATCATACAGAAACATGGCGTCGGAAATTGTGTTAAAAATTTTACTCTTCCATCCTTAGACGGTTAATACAGTTTCAGTGTGTCCGCGGTTTACACTCGTGTATTTACCCCATTCTTCATTTGAGTTGTATTTCCAGCATTTTAGAAGTCCAACTTAATTGAGTAATATTTATAACAGAAAAATCTGTAATAAGCTGAAAATTTATAAAAAGAAAATGAGAACAATAGAGAATGCCCGGAAAAAAACAAATCTCCAAATGTAACCATTGTAACATGAATGAACCAAAACATAACAATGTACTCAATGTTCAAAAAAGTCTTATGTGAAATTTTATTAATAAATATGTTAGAAATTACAAGTGCAAACCGACAAAATGATCCGACACTATGAACTTTAGTGGTAGTTTTTCCAAACTTGTCTTTTTCGTAACAAACTAACTTTTTTTTAATATAAATTTAATTGTTTCTTTTTATTCCTATGTATATTATGAATTTTCTACCTTTACGAATATTGAAATAATTATGCCAATGGCATTCATTCATCCTTATTTGTACCACAGCCAGCAACATTTAAATAACTAGAATCAAATCTGGCGGCAGAATTATTCTATCATGTCAAGATTTTGAGATATCCTAACCTAAAAGTACATAAATACGATTTTCATATATTTAGTAATTATGTAATAACATATATTATTATGTATACCATAATAGTATATGATATTAGTATCATGTTTGTAATTGTACGAAAAAATTAACAAAATTAGGCCTTCTTCTTGCTCAGACCTGTGCCATCATATACATTTTTTTTAGATATCTTAACATAAAAGTGCGAAAAACATTATTTTTACCCAATTTTAATAAGTTTCTGTAGTGGAACAAAATTTTTATTTACAAAAACCTGTGTACATTCATAAAAATCCTGAGTATACTCTTCTGAAGATTTTCGATGTGCTAAAACCAAATCTGGTCGCAGATTTGTTCTATAAGATTTTCATATATCCTGACCCAAAAGTACACAAAACGAAAATCATAATCGTGCTTTAACAAAAACTTCGATTATGTGGTGCCAAAACATCAAATTGGAACAACTAAAACGGCATTTGAAAACTGATGAATAGCACATTAACCTGTATTTTGTCAAATTATGAACAAAAATATTGTTCGGCTACAAAAACTTACTAAAAATGGATAAAAATGACGGCTTTTCCACTTTAGGTTATGATATCACAGAATCTTGACATAAAAGAACAATCCCACTATCAGAATTTTTTCAACGGACTGAAAGCCTTTGGAAAAGTATAGTCCTGTTTCTGGGTATGGAGATCAGTCTCATTTTGTTGGCTTGTGTAATTTAAAATATTGATAATATTAAATAAATAGTGCATCCTATCCCAAACTGCTTTCTCCGTTTGTAAGAACAATTTTAATTACATTGTGAAATTCAAACCAAATTGACAGTCGCAGAAGCAAAGTAAACTTGGTCACTGCCAGGCACTGTCAGTTTATATGATTATGGCAAATAAATATTTCCAGAAAATTGTAGAACTTACTTCCCCATAATACCTCAAAACTCCTGGTGGGAATTCAGTCCAGTTTTATCATATCCAGTAGATTTTCTGGCTAAGTTACATGGTTTAAATCATCGGGACACCTCTATATTTGTTTATAAGTGTCTTAACGTAAAATACTATAAAAAAAACATGGTTTAAATCCGTATACAGCAGAAATGGCCACAAACTGGATAATGAGCCACAAATTGGTTTTTTATTCCACATAATGTCCACATATTGGTCTAAAAATCACACCTAAGAATGATTCAGCAAAATTATTCAAAATATGTATGAAATAAATGTGTATTGGACAAGGGCGTATATTAAATGCAGTGAACTATTTACAATCCTTAACGTATTTTGTTTACGTTTCAAGGTTGCTATTCTCTTCATTGTCCGCGGCTCTTGGAAAAATTGTACCTTGCTAATTAAATTAGAAGACAATAATCAGTATCTCACGAATAGTCCACTGGTGTAGATCACCCGTCTGCATTGTGTACGTTAGGTTATAAATGTTCAGAAAATTATTGAAAATATGTATGCAAATGTCTTTTTTAAATTTTCTATTATTCCATATTAAAACTGCACAAAAACTGTCCATGCTTTATCCGAAAAATGTATCTAATAAATTTTCGTCGAGAGTGATTTTTTACAATTTTATTCATTAAAAAATAGTATTTGATTACGTAAAGTGAATAACGCTGAAATTGAAAATCATCTAGCTAAACTTAGAAAAAAACTGTTTTACCTGTGCAACCAATGCGTATGCGCATACATTAGATTATCATTAAGAAAACCTATACTATCCGGATACTAGCAAAATTCTGGCGCCAAACCTGACCATAAACTGATAAGTTTATTTGTTTTAAACATTCCGAATAATATCTACCTAGTAATTGGATAGAAACTGTACAAGATTTATCTACAAACCTATATAAAAAATAACTTAAAATTGTTACATTTCCAATGAATAACTGGCCAAATTTTTGTTCACAAACAGTCTAATACGTAAGTTTATTAGCCAAAAACTGTCTAGAATGTAGGCACAATTTCTACCAGGGATGATATAAGTACCTATCGAAAGACTCTACGTCTGATTACAATGTGTTACAGACTTATTCAGTTGCTATTGTGTTTTGTTCAAATTTATTAAATTGTTTTTCTAATATAATATACCTCATTCACGGGATTGATCAAATTGATTATTATTCTCTTTTTAATATTAAGTGAAGTTACATCCTATTTTGTATTATCATTAGTGCGATTATCGTATTATATTATTGTAAAACTTCGATGTAGATGTATCATGGCTGGCTCAAGGGAATTCATATCCTGTGCCATTAAAATAGAAAACTAACATTATAGCACGTCATTTAAACTTAGTGCTGCAACCTTCTCGCTTTGCAGCCTCCCCTTTTTGTTTATTTTCTGCGAGCAGTTGAAGACCTAAAAAATTCCTTTAAAAGATCCCAAAGTCAGATCCTAAAGTCATCTATGATATATACTGGTTATTCCGAACATAAAATGGAGACAATGAACATAATATATCTAATGCACCATACACTATTGATTATTGTGGTCAGTATTTAATGTACATAATTCCATTGCAATACCAAAAGTTAGGAAGTTTAAAACAAACTTGCTAAAAGTGCCCACAATTTTGTGATGCCTATAATTCTGTGGTTGAAAGGCATAACAGCATAACTGACGCTGTCATGATTCCGAGAGAAACGGCTTTTAATATTCACTTAGCTCTCCCAAATCGGAAAAGCAATAAATTTGTTTAATATTTAGAATTTTGTCTTATTTTGTGATATATTTTTGTAACACGTTCATCTTATTGAGTAAAGTGCATAAATTAATATGAAATTAGTGTTTTTCTACCGGAATCGCATTTCTGAATGCAGTTATGTGATTAGGCAGCACATTTATATAATATGAATGTTTCAAATCGGAAAATCAATAAATTTGTTTCTCATTTATAATTCACTCTTATTATTTAATACAATTTTAAAATACGTTCATGTCACTGAGGGAAGTGCATGTATTAATATAAAATTTAGCGTATTTCGGCTAACCTAACCGCATTTCTCGATGTAGTTATGCGACTAGGCAGCATATTTACATGTGTATTACGAAGTGTCAAAATGGATTTGATAGCGACGTACGAATCTGAGTCAGAATCGGATGATTGTGACGAAGGTAAACAGAATAAATACATTTATTATGCATTCTAATCCACATATTATTTATATTTTATTCCATACCTAATTAGAAAATAGAATTAAAAGACATACTTTATAACTCTAAAACGAAAGTAGAATCTAAATAACGTTTAATTTACAATACAAAAATATTACTATTTGATTACATATATACATTTGTGTGTATTTGAAATGAGTGCGAAATTTTTTAAAAGTTCTAAATACAATATTTCTATTTTAAAATATTTTGAATTTTATGAATGTCAATTGTTTATCGCAATCTGGCAGTTATGCGATTATGCCGGTCTTTCGTTAGCAAAAATACAGTTATGCATTTATGTTAAGGAACATTTTCTACCGAAATGAGCTTCCAAATGCTTTAATAGCAAGTACAATTTGAAAAGCATTATTAATTATACAAAAATCCAGAGTTATCTCGAATTTCATGAAAATGTCAGTTATGCGGTTATGCCTTTCAACCACAGAATTAATGAAAATAGATAATATTTACAACTTAGTCTATTCCTTATTAGAAAAATGTAAGTTATATGCTTTTATTAACGGCCTTGCCAAAGAATTCTTAATAAATCTCACATTCCCACCAGAGCTTAGCGTAAAAATATTTATAGACAGCATATCGAGTTCACAAGCAGCTTACGTGAATTAATCTCATCACATATACAAATTTGAATGAAGAATTATTGTAATGGAGTGAGAACAGTTATGAGGCGCCGCAAAAGGAACTCCTAAGTCACAGCGCAACGGGTGTCAATACTCGGTACGTCTTCACCAATTAATTCACGCCATAACGGTCATTAGTACACTTGCGAAAACGAGTTTATGTCTTTTGTGAAGTCAGCGAAACTTGCGAAGCGGGCTCATTGGCGCATGTTTAGCGAGCGGCCATTGGCCGCCTGCATATCGAGTAGGTTTACACGCTAGTGTACTCGACCGATTTTTTTGAAGTTCGACTTATTCACCGGACTAGAGGATCCTGTTAGAGATCCTGCGAGTATAAGAAATCGTGACCGAGAGCTGAAGGACAGGAAGAACTCGTTCTCTCCCTCGGGAGGGGCAAGAATGAAATAGAAAGGCATGGGGGGTCGGTTTGCATCTAGTTATTTCGGTCATTCAACGGATAACAACTAGTTTGTCGGATTGACGGATAATTGTTTCAGTGAAATGAAACGGGTAGAGGCAGCAATTTATTCTTAACGATCCTGTCGGAACGAGACTCTATGATATCGAAATGCGACGCGAAATGGTAAACGACTAATTAATATAAACTCATACGAGACTTATCTCATTAACTGTCGTTTATAAACCACAATGCGCTGCTGAGAGAAAACGAACTTGTGCAAAAGAAGTTTCCATTTCTTCGAGTTGATTTCATTACTTATTGAAACGGTGCAAGCTTGAAAAAGAGGTTTGGTTTTCTTATACTTCAAATATTTTGAAGTGTAAACAAAAGTAAGTCAATGAAATTTGCTTAATTTAAAGGTAAAAGAATGCTAAGTCAAGTAATTTCAAGTATTTTGCGATCACCTTTTTTCTGGTGGCATTAGCGATAAAAAAATTATGCCGGAATCGCAGTTAATGACTATTTATATCTTTATTAAGCAACTGGTCAAAAAAAAAAACTTTTTATACATTTTACTTTTTACATTTTACATTTTACATTTTACTTTAATTAAACATAATAGTAAAAATGATCCTTGATCTTGTCTGCAACAATGTGTATATTTAACTATGCAAGATTTAAGTAAAATGTATAAAAAGTTTTCTTTTTTCAAAATAAGTAGCAACTTCAGAGCTTGACACTTTCAACCCTACCTTGGAAACGCCTGCAAGATCATACGAAAAGGAAAATGTTCAGTTATGGAAAACAAAAATTAGCTGATGCCCAGATCCAATGAATACAGTGGCTTATGCATGATTGTAGTTGACCAAAAATTCACTTGCCAGTAATAGAGCATTAGGGGCATAATTCAGGAGCATTATAGTGATGTAAAAACCATGAATTGTTTATTTACAATTCATATTAGCAAGCTATTACTTCTTACTGACAGGATCATAGCGCGATGACAAATTTTGACGCATTATGTCATGATACTCGAAGAAAACCGTGAGCAAGTCCTGGATGCTTCATTGAAATTGGAGTACTTTTTGCCTGCTGTGACCCTTCTAGTTTCTGCTATTAGGAAGCTTGCTTTGCTTTCCACGTCATATGTTTATACCTATGATTCATCACCAGTAATGAACCTTTGAATCAACTAGGATTACCACTGACGTCATTCGTCAACTCGAACGCATCCCACGATTTTTATGATCGATGTTAAACGGTTTTAGGATCAAATTCCATAAGTATATTTGATTATTTTGACTAGTATGAGTAGCTCATAAGGTCCTCAACTAAATTTCATTAGTTGAAATAGCAACCGTAAAACAGTTAAAATAACTAGGAAAGTAGATAGATGAATAAAAATTATAATTTAATTTATCTAATGTAATAAATATACAAATATTAAAAAGTTTAACTATACCTTGTTAGTAAATTTAATGACTAACTAAGAAATAAAAATAGTAAAATTAACAATGTTGGCACGGCTTGACTAAAAAAGTAGTTCCTTTTATTACTATTCCCTTAAATATCCAAACTTATTTTTACTAATTAGGGGCCATCCATAAACTCCGTAGACCTTTTTTGGCATTTTTGACCCCTCCCCCCTCCGTAGACATTTTTATGATTTTTATAGATACATTTTATATAGACCGTAGTTCTTGGCCGACCCCTCCCCCCCCCCCCCCTAATATGGTAACGTAGTTTATGGATGGCCCCTTATTGATATGCAATAGACTACACCGTGAGGCTGGCCATTGACATTTTTTCAGGTTTTTGAAAGAGCATCTTTATTTTATTCAGCATTTTTATTTTATTCAGAATATACACACAGTATGCTACTATTTCAAGCGTTGTAGGGAACTTAATTTTATTTTCATAAAATGGGATGAGTTATTTTTTGTACCAACAGCAATTGCCCTGTGGTCGGCGCGACACGCAGTCGCTCTTTCAAGTAAAGCATCCTGATTGGGGATCGTGACTTGGAAGGGTGACTGTTAAAATAAAAAAAAAACGAGCGTTGCGCCCGCTACGGCAAAGATAGCAGGCCGATTGCTGAGTGGGAGACACAGCTGCTTTACCATCAGAGGGTATACTCTGATGATAAAGTAGTTCGTCGACTGTATCTGTCTGGGTTTTCCGTAGTTTTCACAGACCCCGTGCAAATGCGATACAGAGGGGTCAAGTCGCTCTACGGGGCGCAGTAATGGGGGACTGGCTCTGGGTGGGTGATCCTTGTGTTTGTCTAAAAGTATTGTCTTGTAATGTCTTTGAAAGTCTGTCCGACCAATCCACCCGAGAGCCGACCCGCGAATAGGCTAAAAATGTCATTAAAGCGGGGGATAATTCCTTTCCTTTATCCTTTATCCGAGTTATTTTTTGGGCGGCGGCAAAATGGAAGATATGTATTAAACAATCCTAATCTTTATACCTTTTATAATCCTGCATTAAGTCTGAAGTGTATGGTTGCTGAATATGTGGATATTAACAGCGAAAAGGCAGCGTTAGTAAAACTTAATGTTTATAACTATTTTTTACCTTAAATTACAGGATTGAAAGCATAGTATAAACAACAGTTGACC
This sequence comes from Trichopria drosophilae, assembly GCA_030407085.1. Lineage (NCBI taxonomy): Eukaryota > Metazoa > Arthropoda > Insecta > Hymenoptera > Diapriidae > Trichopria > Trichopria drosophilae. The sequence continues at coordinate 171,659,637 of CM059582.1, read as the reverse complement.
AAAAATAAGCTCCATGTGTTGATATGTTAGAGCACTGATCACAGAAAAATTAATTTTTTTTTTAATTTAGAGATTCCTTGTTTTAATCTGAAAACTGTTACAAACATCAAGGGAAAATGGATATGCTACACAAATTACTGAGCAATATATTTCTAAAAAAATATATGATTTTTATAATTCATTAGAAAAAATAATTCAGTGTAAAATACGACAATTTTTTAAACATCTTCCCTACTGCATGTAAAAGGAATCGCAGAGAAACGACAAGCTCGTCTGAAGAAAGAAAATGTAAGACTCGTTACTAAACCGATACACAATTTACAAATTAAGCCATATAAAGATACTCTACCTGTTTTTAAAAAGTGGAATATTGCAGATCAGATTTCTTGTCTTGACTGTGACAAAATTTACATAGTGCAAACAGAAAAAAGACTAGAAATAGTCCTCAAAGAACACAACAAAAAGTTCACAAGAATCAATAACATACAAATAAAAGAGAAAACAATTTCTCTAAAGGCATAAGTAAATTTTTTTATCGTTTTTTTACTTAACATACCCCCTTTTTACTGTATAATTGAATGTCAATAACGTAATAAGTCGACATTTTACGTAAAACGTTCAAATTACCTTTTTTATTTAAAATTTGCTAAAAAATGCAGTTTGCACTCCTAAATGATCGGATTTCGCAGTTCAGAATATATATAAGGACCATATTCTTTTATAGGGGATACAAGAATGGTCCCTGCTCCAAACTATTTTATTCAAATTGTTTAGAAACAAACAAAACACACAATGCAAATTTAAAAAATATACTTCCTATGGCTTTGGAGAAAGGCGATTTATACTACACTGGAGAACCACTTAACAATAAAAGAAAACAAAATTTAACTACGAATGTTATAAAAAAGATTTATTAACTCCTATAAATATTCTTAGCGCTCATTAATTATTAAAAATAGCAAATAATAAGCAAAATAGTAAGTAATGTATTAAGAAACTAAAATATAATTTTCTAAGGTTGTACATATTTCTTATTTTCATTCTATACAAATTATAATACCTTACATTTAATATAGCTGAAAGGGCAGCGCATATGCTGAAGAAGTGAAATACACATCGAATTAAGCAAGTTAGACATTAAAGATGTTGCAAATACACGGATAAAAAGGATTGACTGCGATATGCCTTTGCTTAGTGTTCTTAAATCTATACGAAATCTTTTTTGGGCACCAACTGTAATGTTTAGTGTATCAATTTCCTTAGTTACACTAACCAATCTTTGATTTTTCGTGTATAAGTTCAGTTGTTCTCAAAATTCACGCATAACTGCTAGCATTATCAGAAAAGAGAAGACTTTAATGAGGGATCGGCAATAGTTCTTCATTGTTAGTGCTAATTGTTGTATTTCAATAACATCCAAACATTGGTGGTGATTTTTCAAAAGGGGGTTATATCGCTAATACCATACAATGGGTCCCCTTCCTTCTTCCTGTCGAATTTATTAAGATTGAGGATGGGCGTAGTCTTATCTATACTTGATGTCCATATCACACGGAACTGTTACTACAGGATAGTTTATTTCATTAATGGATTGGTAACGACTGCTGGGATTCCTCGTAGAACCGGATATCACAATTCATTTATGTTACAATTTCTATTCGAATTGGATTATTCCATTGGTTCTTTAAAATAATTATTAAAAACACTAAATTTTATTCTTATGTTAAAAACTTTCTAGTTAGAAATTTTGTAATTAATATTATCGTACAATTTGTTATTTTACAGAAAGTTTATTTTATGGATAAAAATTGTTGACATAATAGTTATTTGCCATGAAAAAATTTTCTAAACTCTGAATAGAATCAACAAATTGATCGCAAATGTAGTCTTCGTCTACTGAAATATCCGTAAATGTATTAAAGTTACTGTACACTTTAGCTTTATTGCATTCTGCAGGATACTAATTAAAGTTAGTTACGTATTTTATCTTGTACGTCCTAAGTGAATGATTTGAGAGGGTTTTCATGAAAGTGCAAATTCAAAAAAGGGAACATTGCCATTCGAACGTGCAAAGAATACGAGCGATAAAGGAAGAAAAGTAGGTAGAGAAGAGAAGACAAGGAACGACGAGAGCTTGACAGCAAGAGCTTGACAACTGACAAGTCACGATTGGGAACAGCGTTATACTTTAGTGGAGTGCGAGATACCGATAATTGGTGTCATTCACTTATCGTCTTGATAAAAATGAACGCGTACAACGAGGTCAAATCAGTTCCTCCTACGCGGAAGTTCCTCTTTTTCAGAAATAATTTCGGAAGTGATTTCGTTCCTTGATAAATTTTGGTAGCTTGCTGATATTCGTGACCTTAGTCAGAGGGTAATGTACTCTACTAAAATAGTACAAAAGTAAAAATAAATTAAAAAATAAATGTTTTTATTTTAAACAAAAATAATTTTTATAAGTTTCTTATTGCCATGTATTGAAAAAGTTTTTTATCAATATAACTTAATTAATTTAATGAAATGTTAATAGATATACTAGCTTTATTCCTAACTTGGGGTTTATCAGTTATAACACGGTTGTTAATGTCTATTGATACAATTTCCTTCTTTTGAATATTCCTAAATATCATTTGGCTTTGTACCATTCAACAACTTTGTAAATCCATGCGAACTACGAGATGATTTTTTATTAAATCATTTTCATTATTAAAAATGAAAGAAGGAAGAGCTTTTTCCATCTCTACTTACAAAATCGACCTTAGAAATTCAAATACCGTTGGGATGAGGTGGGAAGACTGGAACATGGTAAAAATAACTGCTTTTATAGTTAGAATAATTCAATTGACGTCATTAATTTTACTCTTTTGTTATTTAATAACACTGACCGACAACATTTTACTGTTTGTCTGCCTTTGACAAGCGAAGTGTAATTTCCGACGTATTATTTCGTTTGAAAAAGGAAGACGCTAGCAGAATTTTGTTGTCACGTCACACTTTGGAGAAAAGCATGGTTAAATGTGTAAAAATCAGCGTTTTTGGTCATATGTCGGTTAATTTTGTAACAAATAGGAATTTATTTTTGATAAGCGAAGTATTATGTTCAAAGTATTTTTTCGTGCTAAAAACGATTATGCCAGCAGAATTTTGCTATCACGACATATTTTGGAAAAAAATGAGGTTAAATGTGTCAAAATTAGCGTTTTGAACATATTTCGGTTTACTTTATAGCAGAAGAGATTTTATTTTTCACAAGCGAAGTATGATTTCCGACCTATTTTTGCCTTGCAGCAATGATATTTCGCATGTCAAATATAAATTCCCTTTTTAGAATAGTTAAAAAGTGATAGTGAAAACTCGAAAATTTACTACAATTTTTTTTCAGGAGGATTAAGAAAATTTTATTTTCTTTAATTATTGATTATTTTAATATTAAAAAGAATATACCAACTTTTAATGAACGTCTTTTAAAGATAATTTCAATAACAAGGGATGAGAGTTTTTGTGTCTCTCTGCTTAATGCGGACGATTTAATAAAAGAATTATTCATTGAAACGCAATACTAAAGAGGTTTAGAGTGGTTGATTACGAATTCGTTTGTTAGGTTTTCAAAATTCAGAATGGCGGATCTAATATGGCGCATCAAAATCCGAAATGTTTATTCGATTGAGGGTTCTTGGAGTCGCAGATTACAAATTCCTTGTGATATTTTCGAAATTAAAAATGGCGAATGTAACGTAGATGTACATCGGAAGAAATATACGATTTACATGATACTGGCACTGGGAAGGTCTTCTAGACCGATTATTACGAAATTAAAATCGGGGTTCTAATAAAATGAAATAGTTTAAAACTGGTGAGTTTTTGGAGTCATTGATTATGAATCTGAAGTCAGCTATCAAAAATATTTTGGACTTTTGTTCACGATTTTGGTCAAATTAAATCATGACGGATAAATGAGAAGAGTTTTTTCCCTTCTTTGATTTTTTTATACATTTGCTGTTGGTTTTCTAGAGGATGACGTCGGATTCACAAATTTTTATAGATTAACACCAGACAAAGACGAGAACAATATTAAGCATTACGAAAGAGCACGCATACAGAGCCAGTCCACAGCATTTCCCAAAGCGACTTATCCCCTTCTGTATCGAGTTTGAGTTACAGGTCGGGAAAACGTCTGGCATTATTTGCTTTTACGCTAAAATGATTTGCTGACTTCGTTTTCGGTTTATCTTAATAAAACAGGGAAGATTTAGTTTGAATTTAAAGTGCTATGGAACCCATACCTGCCCTCAGAGGTTAGATTGAAATTACCTATAACGATACTATTGACAAGAATAAAAATTCGTATTTTATTTTGGTTTAGAAAATATATTAAGTCTGAGTGTTTATCAATACTTGTTATGAGTTGTTTCAAACTTATATAAATGCATATACATAGATGTGATACAATGTAACCTACATTTCAGTTATACCTGTAAGAAAAGCTACTTTACTTTTCTTTTCCGGAAGAATGTATGTATTGTTCAGCACCGACGTTTGTGATTACATCATTAGCGAGCATTTTTCATTGTCTTTTTTTCCAGTCTACGTTTTAGTAGATAATCAATTCTCTTCGATTTTACTTTGTATGAATCTGTAGAAGTAATTTTGGTGGTGGTGTGACTCCATTCAGGTATAATTAGTATTTTTTTATTGTTCACAGAAATCAAGCATAAATATTAATAGGCTAATGAAGTGATAAACTTCCTTGAAGAAAGCTCAACATGAGTCGAAAGAAGCGATATCTGCCATTGAACGACTCTGGAAATGTGAATTTGTTCCGATAATTTGAAGGATGTAGATCATTTTATGGTTTTACATAAATGTTAAATGAGTTCAAGCTGGCATCATCACATATAATTAAATTTTGTTCTTAGCCATGCACAACCAAATACGCAAGTGATATTGTGAGCTGTATGATTCATTTACCTGACTCATATCCCTGGAAAAAGTAACTTTTATAAACAGCGTGACTCCAAGAGAGCAGTACCAAATGAATTATTATCGATATTTCGACAAGAGAATGATTAAACGACATATATGGACAAAATTTTGGTTGCATCCGATTCTCTACAACCAAAGCTTATGAAAATATCCTTCGTTGAGGCATCATGAACGACTATATTATTAAATCAATATTTCCAAAGAAAGAAAGTTCTTGAAAATCTGGCGAGATTCCTGACTTTTGAAAAAAACTTTTACGAAGTTTGATTGCAGTGACTTTATTTGCCTACCAATTATTTTTACCGCAAACGACCAGGGCAATTATCTGATAAGGTAAATACCAATAAAACATTTACTCCCCGGAAGTGGTTTCTATAAAAACGAGAAAAAAAGAGAGGAGTAAAGAAGAGCAGCTTGGAGAGAGAAAGAGATATTCGCAGCAGCCAGCGCTCGTTATAAACGACCTTCCCACGAACCCAACGGTACAGTAACGAGCGATCTTTAAGCACCTGACAAAAATCAGCGGCAATCGCCAGGTGGATAATGCATACTACGTGTCAGGAACTGGCTCATCGATACTTCATAATCTATCTATACGCCTTAACAAATTACACGACACGAGTCACTACGATCGCCGATAAGAAAATTGAAATGCCTCGCGAAATTACGAGTACATCCTCCTTACACGAAAATCTGGCTATAAAGGCGGTCCGAATTTGGGGTAAATTCTTGGATAAATGCTAACACGTAATTATTAAAATGTGTAGTTAATGCATATACAAGATCCGAGGCTCGAACAGCGATGTCCGTTGCGCGCTCGAAGGAAAGTCATTTTGTTTCATTTACACAGCGCAAATATATAGGTCCGCATTCCATGCGACGTAATCATGCCCGAATATTCGTGACCATGCTTTAAAACATATAAAATTAATTAATGATTCAAAATTACTTGCTGACTCATACCTCATTGCATACGAAAAAAATTAAGCACTTCGCATTAAGGTACTTCATTAAAGTGTATGTGCATAATATCATAAATTACGGGTGTATTTTGCAATTTGCGAGATTAACTGTGTGAATGAAAGTTTAATTTAATGAATCAAATATTTTGTTTCCCTTTTTATATAATATTTTACTTCAATTCTTAAAATAATTATGGCAGCCCCGTAGTTGTGAATTATAAAAATCATGTGCAGCCATATTTCCTGGACTCATAATCAATATAATTAAAAAGAGGGATATGAACAATAAAAATTGTTTGTATTCTTCACGTGTGTTGGGCCCACAACTTTGAGATAACCTCAAACTGCTCTTAACACAAACTTTCTTGTAGTATTCCCAAATAGGTTTTTGGTATATCACAAACTCAGTATTTGTGCTAAGTACAATTCAATTTGTGATGCACCCAAACTATTTATTGTATTTGAATTTCATAGAATCACTTCGGATTTCAGCGAGGTTCGCGTCATCTGTACACTGAGACAAGTTTAACTCATCAGCTATAAAAGGTATAGCGAATCAGAGGTGTGATGTCCTAAGGTAAGCACCACGCAAATGTTAAGATGGCTGCTATTCCAAAATAAAAAACGACTGTTATGCCGAACACCCCAATTGTAAATGGTATCGTTGCCGCCCCCTGACCCTCAGTTGGCTGTATTTAGGACCACTGCTGTCCGAAACTAAAACAGCCGTCATCTTAATCGACGAACGGCCACCACCTCTCGTTTTACACCAGGGATCTCTACTAGTACGTCTGTGATCTTAAACTTTTCTTAGTGTTGGTAAATTGAGTGTAGCTCAATCAGCGCATGCACATACAGTTTTCACGCCCACACGCATACACATCTCAATTCTCGGTACGAAATAATGTGAAGAGTGCATAATCTCGAAACAATATTACATATGCTATAGGTGATTTAGTTAAATGGAATGTCTAGAATAAAAGTTCATGTTTTCCATAATCCGTGTAGTTTGCCATAGTCAAGATGTTCGTAGTTTCATAGTTTAACACAAACTCTCCGATGTGGGTTTAATACAAACTTTCCGGTTGGAGTTTAATACCAATTTTCCATTTTGTGATTATTATAGGCCTATAATATGCACAGAAAGCTCGTCGAAATTTTTTATTTTTATTTAATTAAAATCCACCCCCGCCCCCATTCGCGATACCCATATCTTTATGAGACGTCCGCATACGATGAAATTCACATTTTAATTCGAGTGGCTCAATTTTTACTCAATAAAGAATGACTATTAATTCTAAGAAAATTAGAGTGTAGGGACAAATGGTGGAGTATTGATACCATTCCGTGTTTCGCTTAAAGAGCGCTACTCTTTGAATTGATAATTATGTGACTGGAACGCTGTCATAATATTAACGAGTTGCCAACAACATAGTTGCATCTATATTTCTCATTTTATTTAAAGGTTATCATGTTCGACTGTATTTTGACAACGGTGGAATCAATTTCTGTGTTTATCGATACTTCAATTAACGCTTATTTCATTGTAGAAAATTGAAAGGCAAATTTTTCTTCATATCTTATGGTTTTAATGCCTGCAATTAAAATTGTGCCGCCTTTGTAGAGAAAGACTGTCATTTTGTTGCATTGCAATTGAGTGCTCTGCTATTAATAATTACGACATAGTTGATAATGACTTTTGACGTTAACCCAAGCCCGCAAAAATTATATTGTTTTGCGACATCCTCGCTGACGCTTGACCCAAAATAAAAGCATAGGGGTTTCCCTGCGTTGGCAGTTCAGTATTGTTCTTCTCCACATTACAAACAAGTGTGCTCTTATACCTTTAGCACATTGTTCTTAAAGAAGAATACCCTAACAGCGAAATATTCGTAAACAACATAAGATACACTGATCAAAGTATAGTCTATGATATTAGAATAATAATCAGAGTTGCAAAATAAGAATACATTCTATTTATGCAAGTTAAATAGTACAGATAGAGTGACCCGTTATCAAATGAATGGTTGACCAAAGAGGTCCGTCACCAACCCCTGATTCAAGTAATATCTTAATCCTCCTATTATCGTTCATGGCAAAATTCTGCTGCCCCTTTTGATAAACAAACTTTGATTGATGAAGCAATTTGTTACAGCGCTCGACAAAGAAGGACAATGCTTTACATACTCTGAAAAGGTATTTACAAATATATAGTTAAATTGAAGGAAGGTATCTTCGATGGACTTCATATTCGCAAAATGTTTAGGGGCGAAGAACGATGCAGAGATGATGCCCTGATTGAGCTTTAAAGATGTTGCAAAAAAATTCGTGGGAAATAACAAATATAAAAACTATAGGCACAGCATATGTTTGCAATTGGGGAACCGCCATTTTTACCACCAGAACTTGATTTCGATCAAGCAATCTTTATTTTATAGATAAGTTTTTTTTTGCTCCCCGCAAAACATTATTCTGATCAAGCTCATTTGTGAGAGCAATTATTTCCTTGGTTAAACGGAAACCTGCAATTTTTATTGTGAATGCGTATAGTGGCTTTGATAGACAAAGAAACCACAGTAAAGTTACCCGCCCATTAAATTTCGGGGTGAGAATATCTCGAGATTTTTAGAATATTTTAGAGTAATTTGCTTATTACAGCACCATCTGTTGCCAAAACTAACCCTACTGATAGGTAAGTTTTTCTGAAAAAGTGAAATCTGCAATAAAAACTGGGGGTTCCGATTTAAAATGTTAAAGTTACCCCCCTATTACCACCAGCGGGTGGGAGTGGATGTTTAAGTTAGATATCATAAGATAGTTGTTTTGTAGATATGGGATACGTTTTTTTTATGTTTCTGGTCCGTTTTCATACTTTTCGGACACCATATATCATTTTAAAACCGATGATAAGAAATTTATATATTTTCTGCATATTAATGCAGTCCAATGTTAAAGAATAAACATGCGTGGACGTTGGCTATTGCACATGTAATCTATTTTATATTGTACTCAAGAAATGTTGGAAAGATTAGTTTTGATTGCGCAACGCATCACATTATCTATCCATAAGGAAATCCATTGAATATGAGTTGACTTAAACCAAATTTACATAAGTGCATCAAACTGTAGCACAATGTAATAAAAAGTTGACTGCTCCAACTCTACGTCACTGAATGCTGCTTGGATGATAAATTGTTTTAACAAAGTTCATCACTAAAGAAATATGTTGATATATATAAAGTAGAATCCCGGTATATTTGCCTCTCGCTATATTTACGCCCCAGCAAGCTGGCCCCGTTCTGTCTCGTTATATTTGTCTGTCGCCAGTCTCTTTTTCCCCACCATGCACGCTGGGGCCTCAGGAAGGGTCTGCTCTGACATCAAGAACGTAACGCAACTCAGGAGAGTGGGGGTCCCTTTCTTTTGGCAAATATAAGGAGACTGGAGGGGAAGGCGAGGAGGGGCTCTACTGTATTGAGGAAGACAAGGTAAGGTGGAACACTTTTTATTTTGTATTATATATAGAATATCGAAACAAAAAATCTTCCTTTTTTGGAGATAGGGACATTAGATTTTTCATTAATTTTTAATCATATTTTTCAACATTAATGAAATTTAGTAATTTCTATCATTTTCGAGAAAAAGCAACAGATGCATATTCATAATGAAAGATTTTAACATTCTTCAAAATATTAAACAAAGTAACATAGTAACCGAGTAATGAAAGTTTTTAACATTCTTCAAAATATTAAACAAAGTAACGGAGTAACCGAGTAACAATGCAATTTACACAATCTGATAGAACATTGTTTCCGATCATTCAAAATGAACCTCATTTGAAAAGAAATACAAAAAATTATAATTTTCCGCATTACCGCGTCAAAAAAAGTTACGATTTGCCACATGACAATGTGTGAGGTTTGTGTGACTTTTTTTTCAAATTCACACAAACAAGGGAGTAAGTAACTAGGGCTTCATAAAAAGCACATTTCAAACCACAATACAAGTCCATCAAAGTGTACATTTTTTGTTCTTACAATAGAAAGCGGAAATTTGGAAGTAACCAAAATCTCCTACCTACGTAGGTGCTGAAAGAAATATATATGTAAACGCTGCTATAAAACAAATGTCCATGTGTCTCTTACAAAATAGTTGTCAAGAACTAACACTTTTAAAATAATGACCTTCACTTTATAACGTTACGTAGTTTTTTTTTCAATATTTTCTCGGTTTACTCCATGTTCCAGTTTGCCCCGTCTTTCCCTGCACATTCCTTGATGTATGATCTAAATTTCTTTAACAAAGCTTTCTTTTTTTATAGGGTTTTTGTATATATGGCTTTATCGAAAGTATTTATACACAATGGCTAACAATAATATCAGAGCTCTGAACTTTATAAAAGTTAAAATGGTCATAATCTCATCATGCTGTATCCGAAGAAAATAAATTATAACACCAAACCATTGTGCAACTTGTCACCACGGACTAATTTTTTTCTGTAACGAAAGCTAACAGACTAGAAATTGAGCACAACCCAATGAAGCACATCATACAAAACACAGAATCTGTCTTCCGAAACATATTTATAGGGGATGTTCTAGCATATATATACACATTTTACTGACGAATAAGGATTATAGGTTTAGAATTTATTTTTAATGATTTCATCTTTAAAAAAATTTGTAAAACTGGGCAGGTTCTAGTTGGAATGAAGTGTTCTCCATCAAGCATTCAGGCGATGAAATCAGATCATCATTCTCAGGGTTGTATTCTTCAACTATCCCAAATGCTAACTGCTCAAGGTCAAGCAGAGGATGATAAATCAATATAATAAATGATGGAAACTCGATAAACCGAAGGGATCTTTAGATCGGAATTGGCGTTGTTCAAGTTCCATTATGAGGAACTTGAATTCTCGAGCGGCTTATCAGCTGAGGCTAGTGCGAAACCTTATCGTTGGTTGCACATACAAATCGTGGCCCTGTGCCCCGGTGCAGTCGTGGGATCTAGATAATTTGTGATTAATTAGATATTATAAGCATTATTGATGGGAACAGCGAGGTCGGAGCTTCTCGAGGGAGCGAAGGAAAGGACAGACCGTCGGACGGATGGCTGGCCGAACAGTCCGACCGACAGACGCACGAATGAACGTTACACAGATCTGATCAGGGACGGTAGGTGGTCCATCGGACTTTGTCGGTCTCTCTTGTAACTGCAACCCAGACGAGATGCAAGACGGAGACGAGAGCAACTCCTGCATCTTCCAGCTTCTGCATCTCTCTCTCTATCTCCTCAGTTGCTTTGTACCTTTCGCCCTTCTCCATCTTCTTCTATCCAACATCGCGTTTTCTTCCTCTGGTCTACTACTTTCCTTTATCTTTCTTTAGCTTGATCTCTGCTCCATCGTTTGTTTCTCTTCGACTTGGTACTTCTTCCTCTTTCTTTTACCATCTTTCCCGCTTTTTGCGTCCGCGTCTCTTTCGCCTTTCTCTTCTTCCAATCTCTCGTTTACAGCTTCTCCTTTTCTCGTTCAGGAGAAGGCACGATGCTGAATTCCTCCATCGGTCTGTTACCTACACCGCTGACAATTCGCCGTGCAAGTTTGCCAGTTCGATACCCAGGGTAGAACCGCAGGAGACGCAGTTAAAAGCGACGCGATTCCTGTTAAAGTTAAATCGCGCTCGTACACACCGGGAGGGAGATGAATGGCGGTTCACGTCACGGCCAGAGCACTGGATTTTATGCGCCGATGAAGGACGAATGTCAGCGATAGGGAATTTACTGCTGGCGTGCATACGTTGCATCGTTAAACGATCTTCAGCGTGATAATTGGATGCTTTGAAAGGTTTTAGGCGTGCAATATCGTATATTTTTCGCCGGGACAGGAGCAAGTCGCCGGACGAAAGTATTGTTACTTAAACAAAACGTTTGTGCAGTTGCAAATCACACGGTAATCGAAATTCGGTTTTACGAATACAATAAATCTTTTTTATCACTTTGTAAATCGCAATTTGATGCAATACTTGCTGCATTTGAGTGCAGTAAATCATTTTTATAAAACTTCTATTATTTTTGTAAATAACTTGTCTATTGAAAATAATATTTGCCAATTATAGGGCATTAAATTTTTAATAGAAGCTAAACTACTATGTTGCCGTACTTTAGTTATGTAATGATCTGCAGCGACTGTACAGACACGGATCCTTTTAGAAAGGCGTAAGGAATCACTTTGTTGTTAGTTTGGTAAATAGATTTAACTTTTATTAGAAGTTTCATTTAAAATATCTGAATAAAATTAGGTTGTTCTGATACGCATACGAAAAAAATATTTAAACTGACATGCTGTTGAATACAGTTAGATGTATTACGTTCATAAAAAATTCGATGAAATCATTCTGATAATTAAACAATGCAATTTACTGAACCTATGTATACGGCATAAGAAGCTGTGCTCTAGACTTGGTTTGGACAATTATTTATTAATTGATTGAGTAGTACAACTAAGTCATACTATTCAACTGGATTTATACAACTACTTGTTAGTGGTCCATGCAATTCATCTTAAAAATAATCTAAAGATAGTGAGGTATGTTTTGAATTTACTATATTTCCAGGATCATACATTCCTATACGTCATATTAAACGTACTCTATACAAAAGACTTGTATTACTTCTATATTTGTTTTGATTATCTGACGCCAAGTGACAAAAATATCATTGACACAACAAAAAGGCGATGACTGAAAGACATTTTTCTTCACACTGGGAGACAATACAGAAAAATCGTATACTTCCGTCAAGAAGTAAAAAAGAATGCCTCAGACTGCATGTTTCTCACCCTCGGCTTCGCCTGGGGTAAAAATTACACGCAGTCTGAGTCATTCACTATTTTACCTCCCTCGTTGAGTAATGTACTATGACAAGTACCATATAGAAAGCAGGATTGGACGTCCAGTACTTGACAAGGATCTTATCACAATTTCTATTCGGGTACTCTCCCGAGAATACATAGCTTACTCTTATTACTTTACTGTACACAGTATCTGGGGTACCAAAGAAATCGTTGCGACATTTTATTATTCTACAGATGATTTTGAACTGTCTTAGCAAATGCTAAGTATACCACGGTGATGTTTGCGAATTATGAAAAATGACACCACTACATGAATGACTAAATATTTAGAACTTTGAATTTACGATTTTCACGTATGTACAATAAAAATATCAGGATGACAGCAGTCTCGACCTTGAGTGTTATGATAGCTTGAAATAATTATAACTGTAATAGATAAAATGACCGACCCGCATGTACAGTACCATGAAGAAGCTATATAGTTGGTCAACTATAATAAGCAATTCTTCTGGATACCGTCATATTCAGGAATTAAAATGAACGAAATAGTTGACAGCCTTGCAAAAGAAGCTACACAGCTGGCCTGGTAGAACCAAAAATTCCATTTACAGATCTGAACCCAGCTCACTCTACGTATGCACACGCCGCCACATTTAGGACACTTATGGATGAATCTCGGCACAAGGGCACCGAATTTTTCAAAAGTTACCACATAAAAAGAGATTTTATAACTTGGATAGAGTACGAGTAAATCACTACTACCTGTCAGCATCCTTAGCTCGCATTGAATTGGTAAGTGTTCCTTCGGACATGAGATGAAAGGCCTAGATCACGTAATTTGACAGTGTCCAAAATATGAACCATGCCGGATGAAAATGTTAAGAGAGCTTAGATGATTACAATTCTAAACACCACATAAAATTAGTACCTACCTCGCTATTCCATATGCCACAGCGTTAAAAATGATACATAAGTTCCTTACATGTCACAAATTGCATTTGTGATTGTATACATTGTATTTAAGTTACATGTATTATTTGTTTTATACTTAATAAACCTGTATCAGGGTTTCATAATTTAAAAAAAAAATGTTACGAAATGTAATATATTTTTATTACCGTAGACTGATTTTCAGGATTGTTGTTGTTATCATCGACAGAACAGAAATATAACTATTAGTATACTTAATCCTAACCCAAATAATGCAGGAGAAGACATGTGGCTGATTAAGGGCAATAATAATATTTTTAAAACGCTAATGCAATCTCAATGTAGTATACATACATTAAATCTCAGGTTGGCATTCAAAAACAAAATTCATTATGCATTCACTGCATTATTGCAATCTATAAAAAAGAATATTCTGAAAGGAAAATCCCCTTCAGAGTCTTTAAATTGCTTGATGGAATGTTCACTTATACTTGAATTCACGTACAGCTTTGAAAAGGATCTAAAACTGTCGTGAAATTTGTTGTAAAATGGCAATCAACATTTGCAATATACAGGTATTTCCCTAAAGTATTAAAAACCAAAGTCGCGACCTGTCAATTAAGTAATCTGAGTTCGAAAAATGTTGACATGACCGACATTAATGATATTCGGTCAGCTTCGCGTGCTGCAATATCTCGAATTTCAAGAAAATAAGATAAAACATATCGTGAGCTTCTTGCAATCACTATTGATTCGCTCTGATACACAATCTACAATTTTGAATTTTGAATGCTATTTGTTGCCTGACCTTTGTGAACATTTTCCTTGTGTCAATCATTCTACATCCTATAACAAGAACGACCCCATCGGAAATTTTTTCAATTTGGAATAACATGCTGTTCAAACGGCCTGAAGAGAAATCCAAGTCCCTATCAGGTGGTCTGATTCGGCCCCCCTGATATATATTGTAATGGTTGCACTGAAAATTACGCTGATCAGGCATTTAATCAGGGCCTGTCCAGGACCTGATGCTCCAGCTTTAATTTATTATTTCTACCAGGTCGACATTGTCCACTGTCTGTGCACTGCCCCAGTACAGATTGAACACACATGGTAATGGGACAATGCAACCTGTTGCGATACTGAGGGTTCTACCGCTACACTACATATCTAGTACTGGCGCAATATGGGCCCATCATTACTAAAGTAAAAAAAAAACAAGATATAGAATTTGAGGAATAGTTGCAGAACTATTTAATTTTGATATTATTTATCTTTTAACGCATATTTGTAAATATCTTATATAATGCATTTAAACAACTATTAGCGCTCTCAAATAAATAAGAATTTTTTCCCCCATTAATTATGCTAATAATAATCAGTTCCCCCATTAATTATGCTAACGATACGCTTGCTATACTATTGCATTATCGTCCAGAAAATAGTTACTTTTATTAAGGAGGGAAGGTCAATACTTAAGAATCTCCTTCAGTTAAGATATTATAATCCTAATTTTTTGAATATTCTACAATTATAAATATTATATATAATATAAATATAGAATAATTTATACCTAATGAATTGTAGAATATATACCTCTACTTAACATGAACTTTACATATAATTTGAATATTATATTTAATTTTATTGTACATACAAACATGAGACATTTTGTTTAAAGGAATGTTTTATGGAATTGCATTTTATTTATTTATTATTTGTTTATAATTATTATTGTAATAATTGTAGTATTGAACTTATCAAGATTTGATCAGATAGCCGTGCTACCGTTTGTTCAGGGACGCATAAGGTTAAATTCAGGCAAATGTAATCGAGACCATATTGGAACCTGGCCAGTGGTTGATCAGGCTATGAGCAAGGCTTGATACGTAATTGGGTTGCCTGAATAAATTTTCACTCGGGATGTTGCTTACTCCGTATTTTAGGTAAGAGTTCTAAGCCAATACAGGAGAGTCCCGGTATATCTGCCCGCTCGGTTCCTCGCCTGACCCTCCCGTCTGCTTATATTTGTCAACAGAAGGGGCGCCGCTACTCCCATTCTCCTCAATCGCGCTATGCTCGTGACGTCACAGCAGGCCCTTCCTGAGACCGCAACCCGCACAGTGGGGGAAAAAAAGAACGATGACAGGCAAATATAACGGGACGGAACCGGGCCAATATTCTGGGACGTAAATATAGCAAGATGCAATTATACCGGGGACTCTACTGTACTTCATTATTCAAAATGAAGCCTTGGCAGAAATATTTTTAAATACTCCAAATGATGCCCAGGATTACAATACACATTCTTAGTTAAGGAGTAAGAAAAAGTATTAAGAGGTGTTATAGATTCACTGTTTTTTATTAGTTCTTCATTTGCTGGGAGAATGAAGCGATACGAAATAGGTATAGGATTCTGTTAAGAAAAAGTCTTACAATTAGCTCTGAAACGGATATATTCGAACATGCACCAATCCTTTGGAAGTGTTATATAGAAAGTGCAATTTTTTAAGTTTTTTTTTGTTAATTTCTTTGAATTCATGGTATAAACGACTGGTGGAAGGGCTTTAATTAAAACACACGATTTGATCGGCCACAAAAACTAAATATTAAATTTATTCCGATCAACCGGAATGTTCAACCTATGAAAATTGATTATAAATTATTTTTATATTTCTAGTAAAAACGATTTAAATAACTTACGTCAGTCTTTGTATTATAAGTAAACCTAATTCAGATTTCAATTAAAGTATAAAGTAGGTGTTATTTCAGAAGTAAATCCTGAGGCATGGTTCCTGAATGTCTCGACAAATTGAAATCAGACCTTATGCTAATTTCGTAATCAAATACAAACGTACGAACGGATTCCGACAACAGCAATGCAACCTGACATGGGCATTAATTGTGCAATAATTCTATTTAATCTTGACGTAACCCGTTTAGTGTATTTGGAAATCAGTCTATGCTAACTACGACTTAACGGTTTCATTTCTGTCAGTTTCATTTAGCTGCAATTATTCGTAACGGAGCTACCATCATTACGGATATACCAGAGTAACAAATGATGGTAATCGCAACCTGAAAGATCTGTAACTCTCTGTCCATCAGCAGGAAACTATGTTGATTTGTATATATTTATTATTCGTACTATATAAATAACTAGGTTTTACGAAAATGAGCAGTTCATTTATCACTATATGCAGTTATAGTATATGGTAGAAATATTTTTTTTGCCCTTCTTTTAGCTTCATGATTTCTCGCTTGAATATATATTTTATTGAATGTTGTGACACTTATTGAAATAAGTATTTATTTTATTATTGGGGAGGTAATAACAAAATTCTTGATATAAGAACATATTCCATTTAGTATCGTGCAAAGTTTAATTTCAGCTTTAAATGCGACTAGAATTATTGGTCGTATGTCTTCCCAATTCCAGTGATTTGAAATTTGTTTAAAAATTATTATAAACATTTTCTCCAAATATTATTAGCAAATCTGAAAAAATTTCAGTATATTCCTCGATGATTTAAGGAACTTTTTTAAGGAACTTTCCTTAGCATTTTAAAAAAAAGAGGCCCATAATTTTTCAGCACGAGCATCCAGAAACTGTACAAGGAAATTCTTCAAATTTTTCGCCATATTAGAATTCCTAACCGCTGAAACTCAATTTTGACCTAGGATTCTTGAAGAGAAACTTGAAGAAGTAAAATTTTTTCAACTTCGATTTTCATATGAAATACTTAATTGAAAATTACGTTAAAAAAATTGTCATTTCAGCGTTAATAGGTTAAAATAAAAATGTTACTTTTAACCATATTTACATATTAAAAAATCTCTCTCGACAATTGAGCAACTTACCGTCGCAAACCAAAACTTAAATACTTTGAAGATACCTTTATCTTAGGAATTTTAACATGAATTTTCAATTACCAATTTCATGGAAAAAGTGAGAGAAAAAGTGAGCTTGTATACCCGATTTTTTTCATTCAATAACGAAATGAAACTAGGAAATTTTTATTATAATGTTTTTCAAATAAAAATAAATGTATAAACCTTCGATAAGCTAGAAAACATCACAGCAAATTTTATAATAAAACCACGCTAATGTATACATAATAAATACACACCATTATGTAATAAGTACCATAGTTGGTCTAATTCGCCTGTCACTGATTTGTTTACAGGTTTGTCAAATAATACGTTCATTACATCACGTTCTGCAGAAGCTCCTTACAAGGATACTGAAGAAAAATATTCAAAATTTGTTAGTTAAAATATTTCGCCCAAACGGACCTTTTTTTAAATTACCCATGGTATTTATTTAGATAATATGATACATGTGCAAAAATCGTTTATGCCAATACACTTAACGCATTACTGTTAATACGTTTTACACATAAAATATCTAATTTACTATTAAGTATATAATTCATTATAACTTTAATACGCAGAATGTTTATGTACAAGCATCGAAGTAAAGATTTATTTATGCTCTGATCTCTAGAGTCATAAATCTTCTTCGCACAATTTTAACGTATAACAAAATTCAGTCGTTATGCGGCACTCACTGATAATCTGTTGCGCAACCTAACGTGTAACTTCAGAAGTGTCGCAAAACAACGTACAGAAAGTAGAGAATTATGGGAATCTTGTACAGACCGTGAAATTATTCATCGAATGTTTTATCCTTGGCCTTGGCTAGTAATATAATTATCATATCCTTCATCTAGGGGAATAATGTTCTGGAAATAAAAACATTTTCCTTTAGACTAATGTTTTAGCCAGTTATCTCCGGTTTATTTAATTAAATAATATTATTTTATTGCATATTCTGATTTCTTGTGGTATTTTTGTTATCATTAGTATTATCGCTGCGACAACATTTTATTAAATTACGCCATTTATTACAACGAGGCAAATTATTTTAACCGAAAGTATTGTGTTCAGAATATCTCATTTGCTTATTTTTGTCTTTATTATATTTCATTGCATTTAAAGATTTCAACATCATAAATAGTTGTTTATATTTACGTGGTAGATGAAATTAAAAACAAATACCAAATCGAAAATGATACTTGAGAAGCTCACACTAAAACAGATGATTACCCTTCTTTTGAAGAAAACTTGAGTCTTTAAGTTTGGGAAATAATGTAAATTAGGTTTGACTGGATTTTCCATTTTTTCAAAAGTTGTTTCATAAAAATTATCAAATTCTATTTAATTCGCGAACAAGTGTAATTTCTTTGCTTTCAAGTAATGGAAAAATAAATCTAGATATTCCTAGATTTCTATTTAAATAACCAGCATTAATTAATATGGTAAAACAGGCCAACAAAATTCAGAAATTTTCGCAGAAACTGGAATACACTTTTCGGAAGGTTTTCTTTGGAATGAATCGAAATCTGGTCGCAGATTTGTTCTATCGCGAATCTTTAGATATCCTAACCTAAAAATATAAAAACACCGTTTTTGCCATTTTCATTACGTTTTTATGGCAGACAAAATTTTTGTTAAATAAACGTTATGTAGTTTTTGGATTTTTCTATTTAGTGAAATATGTACATATAACTAAGAAGGCTGAAGTAGATAATAAAAGTAGTAATGACACAACAGTGACATAACTTGTTGACCGCAAGCACATATATCATTTCGTAGCCTGCAAATTAATTCGAAAAAATTTTTTAAACAATTTGGATATTTATTTGATTCACAGATCTAACTGATCAAATACCTTCTAAGAAATTGTACTGAATTCTAATTACTATCAGCAGTTCTTGTACAAATTCTATAATCGTACTAAATAATTTATATTTTAAGGGATTAGATTTTTTACGCAAGATTTTTAAATGACTCGAAAATATTTGGTTAAATAAGCCAATTAGGCACATTTGCCAACTTGTTGAAATCAATATGATTTTCCTAATTTCAGTCCTTTATTATATGCGTTTTTAAGTTAATTTTAGAAATCCAAATTGATGTTCATGAATAGAAAAAACTTTGGATAGTTTAAATGTTTTCAGCTTTGACATATTTTTCCACAACCCGAATAAATATGAACAGGTGAACCATTATTCATTTTTAAATGAATATTTTTTATGTACGCATATTTGTATTATGTAATGACGATAATTGAATGGTATAGTACCTGAAGAGAACACAGCTATATCAAAATATTTTGTAAAAATATAAGTAAATAATATTGTTCTTGTTCTTTACCTGCAATAGAATGTTATTTGGTAATTTTTCTATATCAAACGAAATACGTGCCTAAATTGTGTTTTAGTTTTGTTGTTTTATACATATAGTTTATTATAAGGTATACAGCGCAAAAATAATTGTTACACATTAGTAATTCTGATATTCGGAATCGATCAAGTGCACGGAGAAAAATGACTCCGCTGGATTAGCTGATTCATATCAGCTAAAATTTTCGGCTGGAAGTGCCGAAAATATCTGCAATTTTAGCTGTTTTGATTCCGCTAATGTGGCCTTAATCCTACTCAATTCGCGCTTAGATCTAAATTTCCGCCACATTAGCAGATTTGTTCCGCTAAATTTGCGGACTTTTTCAGTAAATTTAGTTGAAATTATCGGCTATCCCTAACGGAATTCCAACAGCTATCCCTATAGGATAAAATTGGTAGAATCTGCGGATTTTTCGGCTTATTTAGCCGGTTATTTTTCTCCGTGTGTCTTTCTATTTGCTATCATCTTATTTTAAACTAATACTTAGATCCTGAAATGCAAGCTTTGCTAAAGCCTATCGTAAAATTGTTACCAAAATAATCATGGAAATAAAAATAACGCTTGTCTATTGAACCAACTTTTATATTTCGATTTAAATTGCCGCTAGGGGCTGAAAGTGCTAATTGGATGGGATATATAAATAATATGATATTCCAGTTAAGTCTTTTCTACTATAATCCATACAATGTACTCCATATTTAATTCAATTTTAAAGATCAAATTTCACCATCAACCCCAGGATTGCATAGGATCTTATTTCTACAATATCACTCGATATTCATCGTTCAAAACGGAAGCTGCGCTTTTTAATTTTATTCATCCTTTATGCCGCACTTTAACCTACTAAGTCTCATGTAAAGCAGCTAGTATTGAATTTTGGGAATCCCTTATGCCTAATATTAATTTAGTGTTGTATAATTTAAGTCCATGTTGTAATCTTTTAATTACGTCATATCTGCATCAGTATTGTTCATCGTGTATATCAGAATTACCATAAGTGAATCTTTACCCATGACATAAAAAATAAAATAAATAGCGATTTATAAATTTTAGTAACTTTATGGTAATGGTCGTTGAATTATATTCTATTTTATATTGTTTTCAGAAAACGTACTTGGAGTGCAGGAAAAAGTACGTAATAAATATATATTTATACATTTATTAATATAATATTAGTAAATCTAGGTAATGATAATAAATGTAATAATATTAAAAGGTTTAAAATTTTAATTCCGCATTTCTATTAATGTCGTATTGAGTAAACTGATGCATTAAGGTATGAATTTTATAATTTATAAAATATACTGACGTCTTGGTATGAAATACAGTAAATTCATAAAGTTGACTACAACGAAATGCTGTTTCAGTCTGTAGTAAAATTAAAACTCTCATGCGTCGCGGTAACAGACTTTACGACTATATGTGCATCACAGCATGAACTCATAAGACCACTATATAATGCTCGGATATACGACACAGTCATATAAAGATCCCACGAAAAATTACAAGTAGTATGTCTTTTTAGCCAATTATTACAGTCGGCCATTGAAATAACAATATCGTTGAAGCATCATTCTTCTCTTCTCTAAGGCAGAAATCTTCGCAAGGCATATTTCATAGAAAACATATTCGCCATCAGATTTACAATAATATGCAATAGTTTTCTATTAGGCATTCAGGTTAAAGATCTTTTTATGTTGATGAGCGCATTTCGCCGACGGATCACGAAACGATAATCGAGTGAGGAGGTAATTCGCATGCGAAACTTGTCTCAATTGACACCAAGCGCGTAGAGCTTGATAAATTTAAACTGTCTGGCTCATTATATCTTTCTATGAATTTTCGATCTACGAGTTTTGCCTTAAGAAATTATTAAAATGATCAATGTGACAAAATACTGAAATTCTAAGCATTTTTAATTAATAATATAACAATTAATAAGAAATTATGGCAATTGCTTGTTCAAGTAAAGAGTACAAATACAACAGAAACTGTTATACGTTTTATTAAAATTCCATTGCGTTTCAAATTAATTGTGTTATTTTGTTTATTACAGATAAAAGTGGCACAATAACTAAAAAGATGCCTCGACTTAATGTTGCTATATTCAACAATGACTGTGAGCGGGTACTTGATATCTTCCATCATTAGTGCAGTAGATCTTAAAATAAACTGAATATGGATTGCCCATTAGTAGTATATTGTTGGTAGACAATTCACCAATTCTAAAAAAAGTATAACTATTGTCGCACGTACTTTACCAAAACTACAAGACTAAACTTCTTATTTCAGTAATTAAAATTTTGATTTCTTCTTTTTAAACGTTTTTTTCATTGATTTGATGAAAGCTACAACTTAATGAATAATAATGCATACTACATTTCATTTATTATATTAATTAAGAATATATTATACACCATATTTTTTGTCCATATATGATGGCAAACATACCTTTTATTCATAAATTATTACATGTTTCTTATGAGCTACTAACAATAAATGTGTCACAGCCACACATAAATTTCTAGGTGATCCTCATGCAGTAACTGTCCAAGTTTCGTTCACTTGCGAGAACAACGTGCATTGTCATTTATCGCATTGCGATCTGTAACTCAATTCTTATTGCCGATGGTACAAAGATAGATCTCCCTATGAAATTATTCCTATAAAAACTTACTCATGTAATTACATGTGTCACTCCTGAACCACAGTATATTTTACATGTACTTTTTTTTATTATATTATTATATATTATACATGCAGAATTGCGGTATGATGACTTGAAAATTATATATGGCACTATTGTACTAAAAAGTAAAAAAATCGAGGATGTTTTTTCCTGCGTGTTCAGGCCGAAAACATGTTTGCATGTTACCACCAAAGAAGGACAGTTTTCATGTACGTTAAAAATATAATATTGCAAAGAGTCAATTTCAGAGTAACCCAATGGGAAATGAACGATTGGACCAATAATAGCGCAATTTTAGACCGACAGCAATGCGGGTGTTCACGATCTTGCCTATCATTCGTAGCCAATATTGTATATTGCTTTATTTTTTACCATCGTTGAAATGCCACAATTGCAAATTTGGCTATTTCTTTAGTGGTCAATAATAAATCGATTCTCGTCGAACGCTATAAAAAAAAAGTCTTAACATTGTTACAGTTTAAATGGTCTTAAAAAGCCAACATACAAGGCATAATTTGGACTATTTTTAACCTGAATTTAAATCATTTTTTTAGTGAATGTTTGACAAGATCGTGATCACCCCAATGTTTTATCAATCATGGTCGAATTTTGGTTTTCAATAATTTTCCAAGAATAGTAGACGTTTTCGGCGATTTGCTATAAAATTATATATAAATGTTCTTAAACAAAAATGTACAGTAGGACCTATCACGTTTCAAATCGGACCATTTCTTTATTATCGTTTTTCGCAATAAAAATGAAAGCAGATGTATTCTAATAAAGTTTCATTTCGAGTAATTTGTTGATGTCGCTAATTAAAGTCTTGACATTCTAAATGTAAATTTTTCGTTGTAGCGCTTTAAAACTAAAAGTCGCTTTCACAGCCATAATAATAACAATATCGACACTTCGCATTATCGTCATTACTGAGAAACAATAGACGGTCCGACTTGGAAATAGGTCCGAATTGGACCCCGTCCCCTATTGTTACAAAAACGTTTTCCAAACTTTTCGGAAGTCCAATCATTCAGATTCTGCCAAACCCTTTAATGATCCGAGGTTTATCCAACCCTTCAGGATATCATGAACCAATCAATGAAAATTCAACCCAGTTTTTCCTTGAAGGTTCATTGGATTCAAGTATAGAACTACCCAAATATTTGAATGCAACGTATTATGACAAATTGTTAAATACAATTGTAAAATCTAAAATCTAAAAATTTAAAGCTTAAAAGCTTATTTGCAATTATTATTCAAAATTAGCTTAACGCTTAATATGAACTATTTTATACCTTTTATTATAACAATTTTGTATCCTACATATCCTACATCATTTATCTTTGTTCTAACCATACAGAGGCCGATCAAATTACGTTGAAATTTTGGACAAAGTACTGTGATCTTATTAGGGAAAACAATTTGTAAAGAAATTGGTAAAGTTTTTCTATTTGTGTTACAAATTGTATTAAGATTCATTTTAAGAAATAAATAATAAAATGACCAATACATTTCAATATAACTTATGTTAAACATAAATTATAAGAAAAACCAAAATTATCAAAAAATTGGATCTTTTTATTCATCATACAAATTGACAAGGTTGAACTTTTGAATAGGTCAGATGTCATTTACAAAATAGATTGTGGTTCGTGTATCGCAACATACGTCGGACAAACTAAACGATATCTCCAAAAAAGAATTTCTGAACATAAAAACAACTTGAAGAAGGAATTAGGACGCACAGGATTAACATTTCACGTGTTAACATCAGAACACAATTTTAATTTCTCTGAGGTTAAAATCTTAGAAAATGAACCACATTGAAAAAAGAGAAACATCAAGGAAATGACATATCAGGAAACAAAAAACGAGCATCAACTTTAGAACAGATACAGAAAATTTAAATAATATCTATAACATCTTAATAAGGGATGTGTAATTTCAGGACTATTCGCCAACACACTAAAGCGTTGAATGATTAACTTACATTTACATGTGAATCTCATATACATACTCAAGTTTCATATATACAATCAGTCTGTTTCGCGCGGTACTCGTTAATTATCAGTGCGTTGATATTCTTTCTAATTTGTTTTTATAATAATTTTATATTTAGTTTTTACATATGTGTTATATATATTTTTTGTATATTTTTTGTATGATAGATGTTTCTGAGGAAGACGTCCCTCCCAAGAGGTCGAAATGTTGGATGATGAATAAAAAGATCCAATTTTTTGATAATTTTGTTTTATTTTCTTATAATTTATGTCTAACATACGTTATATTGAACGATATTGGCCCTTTTATTATTTATTTCTTAAAATTATTTATACTACAGTGTATTAAGGTTATTTTTATTTAAGGTGTATTTCATTTTTAAGTTCTCCATGAAGAAGATCCAAAAGGAAGCCTAAGTTCACGACCAAAATTTAATAATGCTCGAGAACATTCTCTAGCAGCACAAGAGAATAATTATCCTTTATAACGTAGTAGAAGTATTAGCGTAGAAATAATGATTATTATTACAAAATGCAGACATCCATTTTGTAAAAAAATTGTTTATTATTTAATAATCATAAACTAATTCAAATTAAGTAACATTAGAATAATCGATTACCAGAAAAACTAAAATATAGAAAAAATTATTAATTTATCCTATAAAAATAGCTTTTGATATTTTTTAAAAATGTTGGCGTTTTTTTAAGCCTTCATTTTCAAATTGAATTTTTGCAGTAATATACTCTTGAGGAATAATAAATGGCTCGCCTTTTGATGGATTGAGGAGACATTGTTTTCGGTTGGAAAACACAGGAGAAAGATTAAAAGTCCCTGTTTATTTTCTAACTTGTTTGTATAATAGCCGCCATATTTAATTCAAAAGCGGGCACGCAGTCATTCTGTCGGCGAGGAATCTTAAAGAGCCTCGAAAACATATGGTTGCGTGGTTTGCAACCATCAAATCTGTTTTCATCATTTGAGCGTCTAAAGTTTTGCAAGAAACATGGGCGCTGTCCGAGTTAATGAAATAAATGCTAGAAAAATAGAAAATACTAGACAATTTTTTTAGTAGTGTATTTTCCTTAATAAAATAATGTCCGTTACTAGTTAATTGCGAAAGCAGTTGTTTCACAAATTCAATTCCGGATGGTGTAACCTAAATTTTGAAAACAATTGCGTAACATGAAAGAGCAAACGTAAGATCATTACGTGATAAAAGGCTTGAGTATGAAAATCGCATACAACGAACATGCGTCATTGTCGCAAAAGGGGTTAATAATTCCTCGAACCATTACCGTCATAACTACGCCGGCGCACGTTGAACCTACGGCTATACAGAAATTCCGCATCGCCGAGCGAATTCAAAAATAAGTGAATAATTCATTTGCCGTGGCAAAAAGCTTCGAGACCGGTGACTTAATACACCTTAAGAAAAAAATAAGGACGAGCAATCTTGCTCGATCGCGATCGTGGAGACGGAATGCATCGCGTCGCACGGTGCGTTGATGTATCCTCGCAAGAAATAGATCGCCGATTGTCCTGCAGCGTTATCCTCGACCTGCTTTACCCGAGTGCAACACGCGTCAATAATAATTCCGTCGCAACCACGGAACCTTCCCTATTAGAATCTATATAGCGGTTTGTGTAAAGTCGGGAAACGGCGCAAAAACCACAGCAAGTTTTAATTAAATCGACAGCTCGCGAAAAGCTCCGTCGGTAAAGCCGCCTAATTTGCGGCAGAATCTTGGTGCATCGGTAACGCCGTATCCATCCGCCGTATAGGCAGTTGCGTAGTAGGATTTATTTATTTATAACTTGTTGGCAAGTCATTTGTGAATAGCAGGCATTCGGAAAAAAAGGTATCGGTTTTGAAACGCGATGAAAGAAAAAAATTAATTGGTCGAATTTATCGATTATATTACATTTTCTTACATTATTGGCATTCCTTTTAGTTAATTTGTGACATTAATTTGATAATTATCATTTTTCTTGATAAATCTATATCTTTAATTATTGAAGATTATTTCCATATTCATGACAATATTCTAATATACGATCATTACTTCCTGTATTTCAACTATTTCCACTTTTATGTAGCTTCTCCGATCTTTAACCACCGCTTGATTATCATGGTCATAGTGGTACAGAAGGACGTTAACAAGTACAAATTAGTATGCAAAGAAACTACCATATTGCTTGGTACAAAAATAATATATAACGAGAAGACTAGGACACGCAACATTGCATCGTTTATTTAAGAAATGTGCTCATGGTATTGTTAGGTACTAACATCCAAATTAGTTTGGGTTATCTCTCCCTTATTGTGTATGTAATGTCACCATATTATTATTCAGGCGGAAAAGAGGATTTATTAAAACGATATTTAATACTTTATTCGTCTACCTATATTCATTCAATAAGCAGTGTTAAGCTTATGGATAAGGGCAATAAATAATGCTGTGTGAAAGATTTTAGGTAAGTAGATGGGCTATGGCGTTTCTAGAGAACTGCGTATACTGAACATATCTTTACATTATTATATAATTTGTCAAATCCATAACAAAGAGAAGGTATTAAATTGATTCGTTTGGTATAGTATGAATAAACAATGAATATTAAAACCAGATAAGTGCGGTTTTGGTAACAAAATTTTAAGTAAGTAGGTGGGCCACGGCGTTTCTACATATAATCTCAGGAAACACACTTCGAATACAAAATACCAACTTTACGCATGGAGATGTCTTAAGAAATATTCGTTCATTCCCTCTATTGTCGGTTTGTACTAAGAACCTGGGGGTGCAAAACTATCAAAATTAATATTCAATACAAAATAAGTGCAAGTCAATATATACTATGAGATCCAGTTACGGGAATTAATAGTATAAGGTATTCAAAGTAAACGATAACATTCTGTAACAAAAGTTTGTTATTTTTCCTTGACTTAAACTTTTATCTTAAAAACACATGAAAATTTGTATTATTCGCATTACAACGTGTTGAAGATCCAAAATGTTGAGGGTGAATCCTCCCACCTTCGCCTTAAGGATATTCCAATATTCAGTTGGCTTTTCGGTATCTCTGTTTAATGCATGATGACAATTCGCTAATATTATATATGATCCGTTTAAGCATTATTTCTTCGGAATACATTACCGATTTGCGAGCTAGTGTCAAACGATCCCGTTATTCTTCTTCTTTGCTCTGCTATTTCTCCGTTTCAAGTATGGCGACAGGTGCGACAAAAATTATCATAAATGCTCGCATGACCGGTCACCTTTACTGTTACTGGCTTCCGATGTAAGAAGTAAACACCTCCTATAAATCCTTACTTTTTTAATTCGAGAAATCTACCATTCTGTTCCTGCTTCTCGTGAATTTCCAAGAACACGATTTATATTTCTTTGTTTAGTTAGAGTGTGAAAGATGTACATTTCCTACTGTATAATGTTAAAACTAATTATTGATATTAAATACTGTCAAAGGCAGGAATTTAATATTGCTTGATTTCACGTTTGAATACTTGTTAACAAATCGTATAATAAATAGGAAAATTCTATATTAATCTTGATTTAAGATGGCATGTGTTCCATTTCTAGTTCAGGGCATGGAAATAGAAGTAGTGTTATTACTTTGAATATTACTTAGAACAATTTTCCGCCATATTGAAAGAACAGCGCACAATTTTGGACAGCATCTGAAGTATAAAAAAATTTAAAGGGTAAACAAAAAAAACATTACAAGTCGATTTTTCTTCAGTTGCTTTAACACTTTGCGGCATACATTTTTCTTCACATGGAAAATAGCTGAAAATTTGTTACTTGGGGGGTTTGGGGGTCGCTGATTGCGAATGGAAATTCAGATTTTGAAAATTCAAAATAGTGGATCCGAGATGGCCGACGGAAATGTGAAAATTTACTTGATCAAGTTAAAATTGGGATCTCTAGGTATTTTTATTTTAAATGTGTAAGTTTATGATCAGATTCATAATCAGCGATCCCGAAAACCCCCGAGAACCCAGTTTCATTAAGTTTGGGTAATTTTTCCCTTTTCGGTCGGCCATCTTGGATCCGTCATTTTGAATTTTTAAAAGTCGAGATCAGATTCGCAATTAACGACCCCGATAACCCCCAAGTACCCAGTTTCGTACGATTATCTCTAAAAGGTTCGTCAATAATGATATTTGTGTCCAAAAATGACAGTTTTTAGATTTTGTTTGTTGATTATTAAAAAATTAACAATAATTTTACAGACTATGCGCATGATGAATTTTGATATTCTAACATCCCATGAACATGTGAAAATAAAAAAAATAGGGGATAAATGGAATAAAAACTACTTCAAATTCGTCAAAAACTATTTAGAAATAAGTGGTTACAATTGAAACCACTAGGCCGCAAAAGGTTAATAACTGCCAATTCTGGATTTTGAAAATGTAACTTCGAATTCGTAATCAGCATTCCCGGAAACTCCGAAATATCAACACTGAGGTAAGTTACCCAAAATCCACCATATTTCGAGATCACGAAAAATCCATACGTGATAAATAAAGCAGACTTCAAGTTCAGAGACCTGATGCAAAACATGTAAAATACCGCAGATAAGGGCGAGGGCAACTATTAATTTTTTCTGTGATCCTGCGATATTGTAGCATTTTTTAATTTAGCAAGGTGACTACTTTTCTTCATTGAAATCCTTCTCGACATATAATAGCGACGATCTTATCGAAAGATTCTTTTTATAGATTTGACATACCTATTAGACTATTATAAATGTATTTACAATCTGTAACAAATGCGCATAGCCATAAAAACTATTGTCATATTTTCAGACTCCAAATGTGATTTGCAATTTTTAGTATATACCAACGACGTAGAAAGTGCAGGCCAGGCCGCCGCAGCATTCGCATTCGGCTCGCCGCGGTGTCGAAGGTGTCAGGGTGGCTCCACACGTGGGAATTATAATTACGAAATTACAGACGAGTCGAAGAGGAGGCACCGTCATTGTTCGCCGGATCCGTCGTTCGATTCCTAATGATCGTTTCTACGTGATCGCCACAATAGATCGCCGTCGAGTTACATCCCTCGCCTTGTAATTTCGCTCTAACGATATTAACCGCGAGACGGCCAGTGGAATCGAGAAGAAAGATGAGAAAACGAAAGGAAAAGAAATCCTTTATGTTATTTTATTCGATTTCATTCTTGCTCTTGAGTACCGAGTAAAAAACATCATCAATCGCCTTCAAAGATCACTGTTAGAAGCAGGAGCATTAATTTTGAAAAATGATTATCTTTTATTTAAATTGATTCTGCTTCAGCACCTCATCGCTAACAGCGATTCAATAATTTCGGCTGAAGAAGAATAATATGTTATTAATGCACGATGTATATTATCATGATACTTTTTGAATGGTACCTCTGGGGTATACGGCTATATTTACTTCGAAGAACAATGACTAAAGAGAGATTGCATTATCGATGCATTGAATTTCACCTTCGACAACACTTGATCATGTTTATAAATCGTCAAATTCAATTGTCGACAAGTGGGTTACTGGATACTCGAACTTATATATAGTAAATCGTACAAAAATGAATATTTTAGATAAATTATTGTTCTTTTTTTATTGAAAAAAAATAATGTGGCATTAAATATGTTTCTCAGTAATAAGGATGACAGTACAAATTGTAAATAAAACTAGTGTTTGTATGGTGCCTCACATGGAAACGTCAATCTGGTGACAGGTATATCATAAAACCTATAAATACACTTTCTCGTTTACTAATAGTTTTCCATCAACGTTTAAGATGACATCATGATCAGACTGACAATAGATATGACGATGTTTCGCTGGGCTGACATTTTTTTTTTACATTGAATGATAATTTTTTAAATTTAAACCCTGACCGCAGGCCAATCGAAGCATTAATAACAGAGTGATTATACAGTGAATAAAAAAAGTAAATTAAGAGTAATGGTTCACTACTTTTAAGATGTAACGAAAAGAAGTGTTGCTCGAATTAAAAGTAGATACTTCGGTTAATCCTGAAACCAGACTTCCGTGCGGCTAAATCTAGTACCAAAAATACTTAGAAACTATTCAGAGTACAGGCTGAAATTGAGCCATACTCCAATTTTAAATATAGATAATTTAGAGTTACATCGAACGTCCATAATAATTTATAGGAAAGAAAATTGGCTTGGAAATGTTACCAGTGATTTTTTTCATTTTCATTCGACTTTTATGACATTTATGTTTATTTTACGAAAAAATGAGATGAACCGTTTTTGTAGAGAATTTGATGCTCAGTCACTTTGTTACAAACGTTTTTTTTCTTTCTTTAATCTATTGTCGATCAACCCTAAAAACTAGTCAGGTCTAAGCTAGGCCATGCAAGCAAGATCTTCCTATGAAATTTTTAATCGGTTTTTCCGTTTTCGAGTTATCATGTGTACAAAAATATGCCACATGCGGAATGGAAGGACGCGATATACGAACCAGTTCAGGAACAAATGTTTTTTTGCTGTGATCTAAATGAAATCTCGACATACGTCGACAAAACCTGTAGGGTAATTTTTTAGCTCGAGTTGCCCAAATTCAATATTTCGTCTGACCTATGGTCAGGGTCGAAGTAACAAAAATCAGATGATAAAGCTCATTGTAATGCTAGTATTACTCAATACTTAGTTTCTCATTAAAACCGTAACCCATCCTATGATATATGAATTGGGTAGCACGTCTTTATCTCACGGACAAATAATGACACGAAAAAATATCACGGACATTTGATCACATGTCAAATTATCACAGTGATAAAATGTTTCGCATAAAAATATCACATTGATAAAATATCACTAAAAATTTATATAACTAAAAATTTCCCCGTATACCCATATTCATTTATGCATTATCAGAAGTAAGCGGAATTCTGACTGGTTAGGTTAGGCTAGTTTTAGGACACGCATATACTTTTAGACATTATTAGGGGTGGGCAGAATTCTGAGTAGTTGGGTTAGGTTAGTTTCATGACGTTGCCATTTCTCTGTCTCTCCCATTTTAGTATACGAATTTTTATCTAATATAATTCGCAACACTAATCAGGGTCAAACAGTCTGATGCCAAAAACGGCGGAGCCAAAATACTAGGGGGACCAAAATGTCCTAACGCCAAAATGACGGCGACAAAAGACTAACATGAATTTCCGTGTGTAACGTTCAAATTTGTTTGGACTGGTTTTTTGTCGCAGTGATATTTTTGTTTATGGTTATTTGTCCACGTGATATTTTGTCGTGCGATCAATTGTCGTGTTCTATTCTATCGTGGGATTAGTTGTCATGTGAAATAAAGACGTGGAGCCATGAATTGATACTTTCAAATTATATAGGAAAGGCATGATCACGTGTCCCGATGAAAGACCATACGACAATTTTGATATACCACATGCTCGACCACGTGTGTGAAAATGAATATGATTTTATTATGTGTCATATGTGTCATAAAGAAAAGTGTCGTACGAGGCTTATTTAATGCTTTCTTATATTTTTTGTATTTATCGTGTCTTCATATATATATAGACAAAAAGAAGTCTAGACGTACTGTAGTGTCCTAATATTCTAGATATAATACTACACCGTGAAAATAGCGACAGGATATATTCAGTGCACGAATTCCAATCCATTTCATTTGCTTCAGATCCGTATAATTACTCGCTCAAAAATATATGTCAAAAGTTCGATGTTTAAAATACTACCAATTTGAGCTCAATAACACTAAATTAAAGCGATAAATTATCTTGCAGACTATAAAGTTATAAAGTCCCTCGGTCGGGAGGAATCTTCGCGGTAGGTATTACGGTTAGTGGGATCGGCTCGAAGAAGAGATCGCCGACGAAAAAAAGGCGAAAACGTAGCGTGAGAGGTCGCGAAAGAACAGAAGGTAAGAGAGAGACAATGGAAGAATAATACAAAGTGGTAGAAGGTCACGCCTATTGGCACGAGCTCTTCGGTCACAGCTTCTTCACGCAGGATTCGTAATTATCCGCCAATCGCTCAGTTCTCTCCTCTTTTCTATTTCTTTTCGGTTTTCTGTTTTTGTCTCTATTCTCTACTTTTTCTTTCAATTTTCAACTCTCTCAGAATTCGATTGTTTCGAACTCCTCTATCTTTCCGTAATTTTCACACACTGTTTCAGAAATTTTGCAAACTGATGCAATATTTCAGGTGTATTGTGGTTGATGAATGTGAAGGATAGTATCAATCACAATGCATTCCATGTGATCTAACTATCGCATATTCCATAGAACCCATAGGTTTCCAAAAATGTTGAACCACAGTTGATATCAGTATATGTAGAATTCCATGAAAAATATCCCTTAATTCG
The DNA here is from genome assembly GCA_030407085.1 of Trichopria drosophilae. Classification (NCBI taxonomy): domain Eukaryota; kingdom Metazoa; phylum Arthropoda; class Insecta; order Hymenoptera; family Diapriidae; genus Trichopria; species Trichopria drosophilae. The sequence continues at coordinate 171,626,593 of CM059582.1, read as the reverse complement.
GCATAGTTTCATCTAATTTTCAAATGGCATGCACACCCTTTTAAATTAATGATTTTATCGTTCTATGAAGTGTTTGAAATCAGAAAAAATTATGCTTGTGACATCCCTTTTTTACCAATGCAGTTCCAATATCAGTCTCAAATTGTAAAGTATTTAATAAACGATTACACAGCCCCATAACAAAAATTCTGCACCCCAAGCTACTTTACCATGATTGCATATTTTGAGGGTCGCTTAATCCTAATCCAAGGGCATTTTAATCCCATCAGGTCAGGATCAAGGTCAAATGAAGGTAATATTTAGAAAAAAAATCATTGAACCGATCTGAACCAATATTCTAAAGCATTCTGATGGGCGCTGAGTCCGAATCCGAGGTCAATTTAAGATCAGGTCACGAGCAGGGTCAAGTCGAGGTCAAAATAAAAAAGATCGAATCGGAGAAAATCTCGATCTACTCTTATTTTTCGGATTGTTGAATCCGATTCCAGGGTCTATTTGACTTTATCAGGTAAGGTTAATGTGATACTTTTGGACAGTAATTTTTGACAACATGAAAACAAATCTCACTTCGGATTCGAATTCAGCGACCCCTAAAATGTCTTAAAATAGTGGTTCAAATTAATTGAATGGTTATTTTCTAACTACGACCGTCTTTTGACCTTGATCCTAATCTTATGGGGTCAAACTGACCTCGGATTCGTATCCAGCGACATCCAAAATGACTTAGAATAGTGGTTCAGATCGATTTAATGTTTTTTTCTAATTATGACCTTCATTAGACCCTGATTCAGACCTGTAATGGGATCAAGCAGACCTCGGGTTCAGATTCAGCGACCCCCAAAACGCACAATTATGGTAGTGTAGCTCGCGTTGGAGAAATTATTTTTTTTTGTGGGGCTGTGTAATTGTTTATTAATTACCATACAACTTTAGACTGATTTTGGCATTGATATGACAAAGAAAATGTGTTACAAGCATGCGCGGTGATGGGCATAATTTTTACCAGTTTTCAAACACTTTTTTCACACAGTTTTCAAACAAGTACATTTCGGCCAGGCTCCGGACGCATTTCACGACTTTACGCCCACCATAATGTAAATATGCGTCACGTGCAAAATATCGATCTTCGACGAGTGTGAAGATTTTCGCTCGAACGAAACGAAAATTGCACCCTTGATACATTATACCCACTATTTCGATACGCCCAATTTGAAAAATAATGATCAAATATCTGAAATCATTATCGCATTTACACTTCGATTTTAAGATGTTATTGCTAATGTATCCATGCCCTTCTGCAATCTTCCGGCAACAAATCATGAAATTTAAAAAATCAGAAAGTTTTAATGTTTACTGACTTTTACGTAACATAAACACATACTTCCATGCAATCTTATCCTTGCCAGTCTGACCCCTCGCTCCAGACTTGTGATCAGTGTTTATTTTGAAAATTGAAGGCACGTGTAATACGAACCGAACCAACAAACTCGTTCAAAAGGTCGGCATGCGAACCATGAACACAATATTTCTCAGTATTGCTATTACATTGAGTAGTTATCTGAATTATAAGGATACACTGAAGAGAAGTTGCAAAAACATTTATCTGTGTGCAAGGTAGGGTTCCCCGAAAAGTTTTGTGGTAGCATGGCGAAACCAATGGTTTAAATCTTCCTTTAAATAAAGAAAATAATCGAAATACCAATTTATATATAGGAGTTCCGGTTAATTTTTGGAATGTTTGGTATATTGAGTCGAAAATACACAGTGTTTACAATATATTCGCTGAATGCTTTCACCTTGAGCTGCAAACGAAAACATAACGCTCTCGATTTTGTTTTGCTTCTATTGTACCTCTATCGTAGGTCCATATTACGTCAGTCAAGGTCAGATATACGTAGTATATTCTTTTTCGTCATAGTAGGCGTAAAGTTCGACTTTACGCCTCTTTTTGGGGGCGTAATGTGCGTCTTTAAGCCTACTTGGCGTAAAGTACGATTTTACTCCTACTATGACAAAAAATTATGTTCGCACCGCGGGCGTACAACTTTTACGCCCATGATACGATAATAGCTATTATGACACTTTTCTTTAAGTCTTGAAATTGTAATTTTTCGATGATAACTCCTACTCTGATACTATTTGCAAGTGGAATTGTTTATTGCTGATACTCTACGGATATTGTGTAATACAATTGGCCAACTACAGTTATTTGGAAGATGTTGCGGTGGTTTTTAGAAGGAGGAAGGAAAAAGAATGGGACAGGAAGAGGTTAGGTTAGGTTTGGGTATTTCCAAAAGATTCTGAAACTTTCTAAGGATATATGCCGCACATATTATATTCGTTTTATATTTTTTAGTCTGTAGGAATTACTTATCCTTTACATTTTTTAATGAAAGAATTCATGAATTCAATTTTTAAGATATCTATATATATGCATCTATTAATTTTCTGGATGCTATTTTGTTCACTTCTTTGAGAAAATTTAGCAATTTCTCTCCTTGCGTCATTTTTGGTTTCTTAATTTTAAGACTATACCATTTACGAAGGCGTAAAAATTATTAGAGGTTTTACGTAGAATTCTTGTTACTAAATAAAAATCTATTAATTCGTGTTACACTTTAGCAGTTTTAAGGAATATGACAAACAAGTTTAGTAATTTCATAAAAACGTTTCACAATTAATTTGATTGTAAGACCATGGAGAAAAACGTTTTATCTATTCACAGCAACAATTGCTTGACATACATAGCCAACATAATATTCGGTAATTGTTAGCATCATGTAGTATTATTAAATGAATATTTTGAAGAAATGCCAACAGTTTAGTTCGGAGAACCTAATCCTCTTTTTAGTACACTTCAAACAAACAAAGTAATTCCTTTTTAAGTGATCCCTTTTTGGATCAATTCGGAATACAGATTCAATCAAAGCTAAGGACTTCCGTAAGATATTTTAATTCGAATTATGACCATTATGCAAAAAGTATTTCAGCCAGTAGTAGCATTGTTAAGAACTTCGAAGATCTCATTGATTTATTGAAAGCAGTAACATATTAAATTTAAAATGACTATAAACTTCGAAAACATTTCCGGTACTCGGTTACGATAAGAATCATTGACTATCATGATTTAAGTAGAAGAAAACACAAATGAACATTAACTCTACTTGTCGAATACAACTAACGCCCATGGTTTGAATGATAGTATCGCAATTGATCGTTCGTTTGCAGACACTGGCAGCAATTCAATGTCAAGACTCCGAATGCAAGAAATAAATCCATGCCACTGCACTGACTTCACGGCGACGAGTTACTTAATTGATCACTCGCGAAAAAACAAAAATGAACCCGATTAAGTAAGTAATTACCTCTTTTACCTTCCATCTAATAATAGGCTGGTCAATCGAACGGAAACCGTTCCGAAATCCCATGGCACCAAATCGCGTCAGTTAGCCCTCTAGAATTTCGATATGCAAATCTCGTCAATCGTAATTGCGACATAATAGTTAACGACACGGCATTCTCTCGATTGGTAGGAAAGAGAACCACTGGGATTTCGCGGGATCGCATCTCGAGGATGTATCGTTAATGAGGCGGAGGTTAGATCGGCTAGATCCCAAGGATCCAGAAGACGTTAGCGACCCTCAGAGACGGATCTCTCCAATGCTGAAACTACTCACCAGAAGAAAATTCGAGACGAACTCTCCCGCAGTCTTCTCTTCTCTTCGCCGGCGCTGCGACGATCGTTAATCAGGCGAAGATTAGATCAGTGAGATCCGAAGGGTCCACGGGATTCGAGAGGGACGGAGAGGAGGCGGCCACCGAGTGAGACCAAGTATCGGGAGAGAGAGGAGATCAGGGGGTGATGAGCCAAGGTATATAAAGAAAGAAGGGGAATTTGCGATCGTTTTTGCGATCCTCACGAATTCGCCTTTCTGTACCGGGCGAAATGAAAAACCAGTTTGTGGACTACGCACCCGTAAGTAGCTACATACGCATACAACACAGCGAACGGCCGGCCGCGCACCGTTTCACACAAATGCTGTTAATTCGCGACGACCTCGCGTTAAAACATATCCCGCGCGAGTTGAGTCAGCGCCGTTTAATGTAACGGCCGGTTACATTAGATTTTTTATCGCACGACTGAGTCTTTTCGACACTGATAGCCAAAGGGAAGGAAATATTAAACGAGGAGCGAGATGTTGAACATTAAAGTTACTTCTTCTCCTGGAACGACCCAAACTCAAAAGACGATTATAATAAAATCCGTTACTATATGCTAAGGATTAATGGAATTAGTTTCCATGAGAGCGAAAAGGACACCGGCCATTTAATTTTTCAAGTATTCACAAAATCACTACATGTTGGATTTGTTCAAACATTCTATTGAAGATATGATTTATGATAGACTGGTGTAAAAAATAGTAGGCCTCTCTAATCGAATGGGCTGTGCTAGTAGTCAATTGTTCGGACACTTGATTTACAAAATTTAATAAAGGAATTCCCGACTAGTTCCTTTTAATAATAAGAATCACACCGATACATTCCAACACGTACCAACGACGTCATTTATAACCTTAACTCATTAGGAATTACTGGCGGATAGCATATCTTTAGTTCCGAAGTGGAGGGCAATAATCACTTTGCCAATTGCGACTCGGTTTCCAACAGTTCGGGTGACAATAAATTTAGCAAAGTTATATTTCCTGGAATTTACATATGGCTCCAACGTATTTCAAAAGCATTATTATTTTAGTGTTATTGCGAACTCGCGTTACAACGTGTTTTATCTTCCTGTACATTACTGTAAAATCCATTTAAAGATGCAATTTTACACCTTTCACGTACATTGGTCAAATCTATTCAGTCGCAAACCATTATGGGATTAATATCCGTAAACGAAAAAAAGTTATGCCGAGTTCTAAACGCTCGAAGTTTTAAAAGCAGAAACGGCGTAACAAACGCGAATAGCCACCGTGAATAAACGCTGTAAACTACCATCGCGCACGGTTGCTAAAACCACTAATAAAATAAAAATAATTTTCCTTTCCCATCAAAACGCAACACGAGGAGACCATGGAATTATTGGAAGCCGCGCTTGTTATTCCTTATTAGCTATAACATGATGTTATTACGTTGCATTTTTTCGAGTGCAGAGTATTGAATAATTCATTTTCTAAGTGGTAGATACTTCCCGTGAATGTCGAGTATAACGCGCGTTAATTGATAAGTCGGTTTTCCGAACAGGACAGATCATTAATTGCGTTTATTGGATTCGCAAGTTGTAACAGACTAGTCGTACCGGTGGAAGGAACGTAGGGTCGGGCTGGGGTCGTTTTGGTCAAGAATCAAAAAAGAAGTACACAAAATCGGATATGGGAGAAGGTACGAAGGATTAGAGAAGGAATGGAAGAAGAAGTTTAGAAGATTCGATTTGAACGGGCGCTTTTACGAGTCGCGAAGGTCGTTTCCTAATTATTGAGTTTCTTTATTGTGCCCACTTTCAGTCGAACCACACAGCAATCACGTTGGTCCGCAGGTGCACACTTTATTCTTTCGACTACGACATCTTTTACGCAATTCGCGAGTCCGCAACTTGGTTGCAATGGCTCTTCCGGAACGTGGCGCATCGTTGCGTTTTTGTCTCGACTTTTCGGACGGGTGAAGCATTTACGCTGTAAATGGAGACAACCTACAGGTGCTCGGTGCATTTTTATATTTAGTAGAGAAAGGTCCTTTGTCTGTGCAGCCTGTCGGGGACAATACATTGCAATGAGTCTGATGAAATTGTCCCTAGCACCGTCATAAATTGTAACCCGAAGAAGTCTTCTTTGATATTGGATATCGACAACAAAAGATTTCGTAATAGGTGGTACGATCTTAACTAAAATCAAATGTTAAATTTCTTCTCATCCATTTTTCTTGATGAGGGAGTAATTTGATTAATTCACAATTACCTGTAACTAACGCCGATACTTCTACCGCGAGTTTCAGTGTAAAGGTTTTATGTTTTATTTCCAATCCATTGGTTTAGATCTATGCTGGCTACAAACGATTATTTATTTGGAAGAATGTTTGAAGTAAGGAAAAATATTTTCTTATTCGCACAAAGCGATTAACTAGTTATTCAGGACAATTCTTTGTCTACTCAGATTGCCCCAGCAAGGACTGTTGATCGTGACGAAGCCGAATTACGTCATTTCACTGATAATATAGTGCAAATCTGATATCATTGCATATAAAAAATGGTTTGGTTATATCAACCAATGAAACCACCAGGATTGTTTAGAATAGATATCATCCATCGATGGAATTTTAAAGGGTCAGAAGCATCAGGGAAATAGCGTTGGTCTGATGAACTGATCTGAACTCCAAGGAATACATTGGTTTAGACATCAGGTTATTTAGCTGGGTCTGTACACAATATTTTGTTACCCACAATCAATCACTTTCATCATACACTGAAGCGCTCATGTGGAAATAGTAACTTATTGGAGGATCCAATATAACAGACATGAAATGGGGTTAGAAAATAGATTAATTGTTCAGTACAATAAGCATTGCGTTTAGCACATCAGCTTCCTGCACTGGGAGAAGTTTAAAATTACAAGCATGGTAGTAGAGATACCTGGGTCACAAATGGGAGATGCTTTTGATGGTTGAAGGAGATGGCTTTTCGTCGATTAAGATGACGGCTGCCTTAGTCGTCGCAGTTGTCCCATATACAAAACAACTAGTGTTCCAATGGAAGAGGACCGCAGCCATACTGTTACAAATGGAGTGTTGACATAACAGCCGTCTTTTATTTTGGAACAGTAACGTTAAAAGTGGCTCGGTGATTGTCTTCAGGCATATCAGTTTTGCTCCGCTATATCCATTGCAGCTGATGTCTTAAACTTTTAACAGAGTAGATTTATACCACTATTTCTTAGTTGCTCCTGTTAATTTAGCGTATGAAACCTAGATCTCTAAGGGAATGGTTAGGACAATCAATATGTTCGTTACTCCAAGTAGTAGTAGTATTTATTACCTTTATCATGGATTTAAAATCTGTTGTTTCGGAATCATATTACGTGCTAAAATCAAGACCGTGTGTCTTAAAAACAAATGCGATATAAAATGATAAACGATTTACCAACATGCCAGCCGCCCTTGCAATAAAATTAACGCATTTACCTTTAAATTTTTTTTTATTTTACTACTCAAACATTATTCGTGCAAGTAACTTTCTAATTTATTATCCCTGGGTAGTAATCACATCGTATTATTGTCCGGTTCAATTGAATTTCAAGTTCGCTAGTCATCGCGAGTACAATTCGAAGAGTAAAGCACTATAACGGACGGTTTCTCAGCCTTCGGCTCGTAAGTACGGCGGCGCTCATCGCCGAGTAATTGGTGTATCGTAAAAGACGTGCAAACTGCTGTAAACTTACTTACGAAACGAGACGCGCGATTCGTCGTAAGTGAATCTCTTAGACTCATATATGAGTTCCCGTACATTCCGAGCATACTTTTGTGTCCCCGGAGCGGCGTTCCTTTTCCGTTTCACAAGCGCATTACACATTAGTAAACATTTGAAAAGTCCAGTATCAAATAACGATTCGATTGTTTCCAGTAACCATCTTTGATTTCTCCAAAGTTCTCTGGATCTAAATGCAACTGTGTTAATAATATGAAATTTTCGGATATTTTCAGAAAGAAGTGGTTGAGATCGGAACTTGTACTTCATGTTTTTAGAATACTATTCACAGAAAGAAATTTTGCTGCTGCCATACTGATACATATGCGTGAACTGACTATTTTTACTTAAATAATGTGAAGTAAAAATTCGTATGTCCTGATACACCATGATTCTTTCGATGCATCATGATTCTAATCAATGAAATATTTATTTGAGCGTTGAGATCATCGATACTTTTAGCTTCATCTGCACTATGTTGGTACACGTTGTCATACAAACCAGTTGAAAGCAAAATCCGGTAATGTTGTGTCCAAACAATTCGCTCGCGAATATATTTAGCGTAAAAAATGCATATTTTTAATGGACCACAAAACTTGTCCGTCCCACCCGTTTCGTCTTAATCGTTTAATTAACTTTTCAGAATGTAACATATCGACGCTACTATATGCTCGTGAAGCTTATACAAAGATTTTAACAATTCTCTGGTTCTACGACTCCCTGGTAGGCTTTTAATTTTAAAGCACAATTTAAACCTCACGCGAGTCCCAGAGCTCTTATTCTTGCTGACTTTATCGCTCGTTTGTATCGTCTTTCTTCTCCTCACTAATTAAAAAATGTGTGCTAGCAGATTTTCATAACGCGCGGACATTTAAATGTCAGCCCACCTCGATTCTCCAACTTCCACCATCTGAAGTACCGCCATAGCAACTTGTCTGAAATCGCCACGGTCTCTCCCTCCTGGCCCCCTCTCCTTTAGGTCATCTTTGACGTTGGGATTACCACCACACGTGGCGTTCGTCGCTTTATTATGGCCAAATGACGAAGAAAGTAGAATTATAATCGAGGTAGAGCGAGATAGGACGAGTTGATGGGATCCTGGTCGGCCAAATCTGGAGAACAGAAGTCGAGATCTGGCTAATTAAGAGTTAACTTGGTTAGCCGAGAAGAGTTTCGTTCGAATTTAAGGTAACCTGTATATTATCATAATGAGCGCTCAGTCTAAATGACAAAAAGACCAGGCGTGGAGAAAGAATCGTTTCTACTTATGTCTCCTTTTCACTTTTACATACGATTGGTCACCGGTTTGGTTGTGTTTGCTGGATATATCATTACGTTAAATTTTATCGCGCCGCTTTCATTTTATTTTATCACTTTTACATTCACACACTCTCAAAGTATTCATACATAACAGATATTCCTAACTTAAATTTATAATTTGCAACGTCTTGTTAAACAGATAATGCCATATGTTCCCATAAATTATTGCATGAAGCAGTGAATTTATCTTAATTTAGAAGTTCCAAATTAAGAAATTTCGTCAATTTATTAAAAAAGCAGCCGAGTTGAAAAAATTATGCAATTAGGAAAAGACGGACAGATGAATCATGACTTGAATTAAATTCGAGGGAATGCATGGGGCAGCCGTAGTTCAGATGGTACAGTATTCGACGCGAATTCGAAATGTTGTGGGTTCGTCCCCACCAGTTACGAATGTTTTTCCATTCCTAATTTTTTTCAAGAATTTGTTTCCATTCCGCTTTTTCTTAGTTTTTTATTAATTAACATCTTATTTTCATATTTTTCAGAATCATTTTTACGATTCTTTAATTTAATTTCGTGTCATATTCCATCTCTTTCGGAGGTTGTGACCCCTACCCCCTACAACTTTAAGATCTGTCACAGTCATACGGACATTGAATTTGGATTCAGCTACCTCAAAAGGTATAAATATACTGATCTACTTTCATATTTAATCGATTTTTTATATTTGACCTTCAACTGCCCTTAAATAACCTATATCGAATGAGGAAAAATGGACAACGGATTGGTTTACAGCGACTCAAAATGCATATCGGCATTATCTTCTGGTCTTTCGGACCTGTCACGTTTGTTGTGGGGCGAATGGTTCAATATTATATTTATTACCTATAATATTTAATCTTTAAACAGAATGTATATTGTAGTATGAAAGAAACGTATCGCGATAATTATTATTACATATTTTTTTGGTGCATGATTATCTGTTTATTCAGCTAATAATTTTTCATTGACCGATTTTGACGTTATTATCGATATTAAGGTTTTTGTAAATCGGATGAGACATCTCACATTAAAAACGGCATAATAAAGTATAATTCACGAATATTCACGTCCAGCAGTGATTTGGTGGGTATCTGTGGGAGTTAACGGTAGAACGACTTTAAAATTTTACAGGTGTCCGAAGCAAACCGAACGACGGGTAATTCATTTCGACAACAGGCCCATCGAAAATCAAGACATCAGTTCCATCACTGCGCGTCTTAAAAAATTCGGTTGATCTCTAAAAAGTTATTATCTGTACCCGGAATTCAGTACATAATATATGCATACGAAATGATGAATGTGAAGATGTTCATGTAAATTTCGTATATATTTAGAACACCAAATTTAGTGAGATATGAACTTTCGGAAAACGTAAAACGATAAAAAAGTTATTTTAATGAGCATCAAAAGTTATCATAACAGATAATTCGAATAATTTACAACGACATTAAAGTTTCGGTGATGACATATTATCTTTACCATATACACATATGCAGGTTTCCTTTTTTCAAAGCAGTTAACACAGGCATTTATGTCATTAGACCAAAGAATAATAGAATATTTTATTTTATAACAAAGTATATATATATATATATATACTTACAGGTTTTCCTTTACTTAATTCTTCTAATGGGTATAGGTTGCGCGTCGGGATTGTGTTTTCCTACATATCTGCACAACTAATTGCGTCAAACAGTACAAACATTTATCATAACATACATTTTTTATTTCATTAGTCTATAAAAATGTGTAAATGATGAAATAAATAAAACATGGATGGTGGCTCATCTCATCGCTAATATTATTAACCTAAAATATTACAGCTATATTTAGGAGCTTATAATGACTTGATCATTCAGTACAAATCTTTGGTTAGGAGTAATAAGGTTCTATTTTCCTGAAACAATAGAGATTATTCTGTCTCATTGAGGTTTCAACAAGAGTTATATCTCAGTGGGACATTAAAGACGGTTTTATTTCACCTTGTAATGTTCTAATTAGGTAAAAAGGGAAAATATTCTATATTGCGCGAAATATTTTTTTAGGCCATTTTAGGTTAGTAACAATACATTTCATCGCTGTCGCAGAAGAAAGCTGCACGTGAGATATTATTGTGGTAAACATGAATAATGGCACTCTGCATTCGTCAAAAACGACTAGTAGCGACTGTCACCAAAATTCGCATGGCTATCAGTGAAGGGTTTCCGGGCATTATATGCATACCAAATCGTTTAATTATTTCCCTTCCGGTTCTCTGCTGTCATTGTTTTCACCTAAACATCTCAATTATGACAAAAAAAAAGACAGTAGAGAACTGGAAGGAGAAGAACGAATGTCTTTTATATTTTACTCGTTTAGACTATGGTGTAGCAAGATAAGTATAACAATCAGACTCTCATTGGTATTTGAATTGGCGTCTAAGAAACTTTCAGTCTTTTGGTGCCCCTAACTTTTCACCCCAGGGTTCTCCCACATGCGCCTTATTAGTATGCCTTTCTCAATCTACCATGCTCTGGGCTAAATTTTCACATTAACCGTTTAGTAGATCCATATTAAAATCGTGAAGAATCATAATTTATGAAAACCCTATTGAAATTAATATGCCTGTCTGACATTCTCTAATTCGTTACCAATATCATAAAAAATTCTCTCGACCCGCGGTCCCCTTCGATCTTACCCTACTACCCGTCTTGTACTTTTCTGCCCTACCGGTCATCCAGCAGCGCAGCTAAAGAGCACGCTAATTGATCGGTGTAATCCGAAATGCGAGCCCGACTCATTACTGTAATGAACAATAAAATCGAAGTGGTCGCGTAATGAACCACGTCTTACGGTCGGATATTCGTCGTCGCAGCGTGGAGTCGAGAAATAAAACTTTCTTAGAAAACGAAAAAGAAATGAACAGTCGACAGGCATAATGGAAAGAACTGCAGGTAGGTAAGGAGCAGTCGAGGTGCAATCGTCATCACGAATTATAAGACGAGAAGGGAATTTTTTCGTACTTGAAAAGTTCGGCGAAAGTGTGGGACTAGTGGTATAAGTGTTTAAGGTATTAGTATCGGTATGCATGGTATTCGAACTGGAGAAATTACAAAATTAAATTTCATGTCATTTTCTGGAGAAAAGTAACATTATTTGCAATGAACAATTACTTTCTTTGACAACAAATTAATACCAATTGTGTCACTAAATATGTTAAATATCCATAAATATTACTATTTATGTAAAACGAACCGTTTAAACAGCTGTAATTAACTATGCAGTATTATCCTCTCGCCGCTCGCCAGTGTTTAGCAATGCATCTTGCAGTTTTATCATCCGAATCGATCTAGAAAAGGCTAGAACTGATCCCTCGGTTTTCCCTCTTCAAGAGCCTCGCAATTCTATTATTCCATTGTTTTGTCGATGAAAATTTCGTCAGCATCAATCGCGATAGGAAAGACTCTCGGCGATCCCTCGTAAAATGGTTGCGGCGCCTTCAAATGTCGGTGAGGAATTTTTCTGTAAAGAGGTGAGATCAAAGTTTCACGCTTCGAAGGGTACGAGTCAACTGTCCAATATGAGTACAGTAGTGATTAAGTATCGAATTATTACGGAATCAACTTAATGAATTTCATGTAAATCGCATCATCGTGCACATCCCAGTAGATAAACTACATAATACCTGCTCTCTAAAAAAGTACATTGTGAGCAATTTATCTCAATATATAATGAATAAAAGAGTTAATGAAATTTAATCTTGGAGTGGTTTTTTATTATTATAATATTTAACTTTGTGTTCAGTTGCTATAATCTTCTGTTAACTTGCATTCGAATGGATGATCATTTAAGCCACCAACCATCCCCCAACATAGTCAAGTGTGACAAAAGGATTTGTAAGTTCGCGCGGTCCTCGATTAAGCGAGAACCCTTGGTTCGATTAGCGAGAGTTATTTACCCCCCGCGAGGTACTCGGTCGGTGCAACAGATAATGCCAAGGCGGATGAAAAATGTCCGCGCCGATGGCTGAGGCGAAGTTAGGTTGAAGTGGTGGCCATAGTTGATTGCAGTCACGCGAGATTCGACGAGCGTCATGCGGAGACGCAAAAGAAGAAGGTAAAGTCGAATGCGAATAACGAGAATGAAGCTGAAAATGAAAACAAAGACGATGAAGAACTCAGCTGAAGCAGGCGGCTCGTCGCGATGGGAAGAATCGTTGGCATGCAGCTTATTGTTAGGTATCGATTTTTGCTTTATTGTGTTCACATAGCAAGGGAATTTTATATTTTTAACGACATGTTTTGGTCCAAAGGAATTTATCCCTTTAAATAATGATCATTTTTGTAATTTTATTACAACCCCAGTACTTTTGTTATATTACAGCATTTCTTGGTTTATATTTTGAGTACTTGATCTGTTTCCAAAGTCAGTTGATTGAAAAATTTGCAGTCCCAATGCTGACAGCGAACTAGAGATATATACACGATTCAAAGTTAGAAAAAGCTCGTAGTAAAAGTCTTAGATATCGAATCGATACAGATAGGTAGATATACAGGGTATAATGACGAGGCTGGCTGCGCATCTATTCCAGGATACTCACTCCGATCGTTATCCAGTGCCTCCCGCTGGTCCTCATGATGTATCGTACCACTACGCTTCTGACTTGGTACTCAACCCCTTGACTGGCTGTCACAAGCCACACCGATACGACTGATCGATCCAACGGTTCACTCAGATCTACGTCGATTCTCGACGAACACCAGAGGCGATCGAAATAGCGATTCGTCGATCAGAATCGATTAGGCCTGTCTATCTCATCATCATTGAATTTCCCAATGAGTTAGCACTGTTGGCCACAGGACTTCTATAACGAAATCTAACTTTCCATTACCTGGAGTCTCCTTTCATTATATGCATTTCTTTAAGAACTGATGTTTTAAATCTACAGTTTTATTAGGAATTTTGGATCATTAGGAATTCAGGATCGTGAACTTATGAAATAGAAGATATTTCATCCTTGGTATATCAACATCGCCAGGGATTATTGAAAACGGCGTTTTTAAAGAGTTCTCTATGTACCGAATTATAATCGGATAGCAGTTTTCAATTGTCTTTAGAACATTGAAGATGTTTACTAGAAAGTTAATCAACACGACATTTAACGATGTCAGTAATTAACTATAATGAGAGCCATCATTAAAAGTTACAGAATCGTACTGAACTTAACGTTTGTTGATTTAGCAATGATAGAATAAAGTGGTGGAAATGCTTTCCAATTTACTAAGATTCCCAAATTCTCCGAGATTAACTGATATTTGTGAGAAGGTGCAGTTTCATTGCAGTGTTACTTTCAAATAAACATTACGCAGAAACAGTATCCAGCAGGTAAAAAGTTATCATACTATAAAATTTGTATCAAGATTTAATTGACCACCTAGAGTATGTTGCATACAACAATTGGCTCAATTTTTATATGTCAATGATGATTTAGCCTCGCATTGCCTTGAACGATTACTACTGACACCTGTTGACTCAAATCTGCGATCTAGTTCAAGTGAAATTATGAAGGCCCAATGCATTTTGTCATCTTACAAAATAAAAACATCATCCATACGTTAATATAGATATATTCCATGGATAACTACTTTCAACCAAAATTCGCGTTGGAAGAGAATAAATAGCGGACTTTCTGTTATCCTATAAGTGAACAGTTTTAATACTTCATACTTCTCAGGCAACTCCCTAACAGCTATGTGATCTTTTAAAGAACTGGTGAAGGTTATTTGGTTTTCGGAGTACGGTATATCTTCAACTCAACTACACAGGTCAACATGGTTTAGTTGTTGGAAAGCTAAGGGTCATTTTCGAAGTAACTTGCTGCGTAGAATCCGAATCCGGGGTCAAAATTGGCCCATCAACTCAGGACTTTGTGATATTCGAGGTTATGTACCCGAAAAACGGCGGTTTTTCCTACTTTTGCGGTTATGTACCAGATGCAAAAAATGTGTGTGGTCTTTCTCTGTAGTTACATCATTTAGTACAACTGTTACCCTTTAATTTATGAGTTCAAGAGATCAATTACGATTTTTTTCGCAAAGTTATGGCCTTCGACGTCATTAGCATTTGCATTAAGCCTTTGAGACAATAATATTTTACTGTGTGATTTCTCTTGAAAATTTGTACTTGGGTGTTATTGAGGTTGCTGAGAAGGAATATGAAGTCGGAATAATGAAGTTTGCATTTGAATATGGCGTATTAAAATGGCCGATGAAAATGTGTAAAAAACTGATATTTGTATGTAAAAATTTGTGTATCGAACTTATTGAGGTTGCTGAATTTGAACAACATTGGAATGTATGGGTAAGCTTTAGAAATTTAAAATAGCGATTGATCTTGCTAAGAACTCGTATGCCCACATTTTTTACGTAGATTAATTTTTTAACAAAGGCTTGATTTAACATTTTCGACGCATCCTTAAATGTTATATTAAGCTAACCTATTATTGTACAGCTGCTGTACACCTAGTGAATGACTGATCGAGCTCAATAAAGGCATTGAAAAGAAGAATAGTACTGCCAATCTCCAAAAAAGTTGTTAAGATGAGCTAAATGATCCTTGTTTAATTTAAATAATAACTTGTACATTAAAAAGTACATGTAATTAACAAGATGTCCAACTAAAACATTGCAACATTTTTACTTTCAATTCCCAAGACGACGTACGCCAGACTTCAAAAGTGATTAATCCTCTACGGATAATATTACAAAAAAAACTGCCGAATCACTGCTCCAGGCAGCAACAAAACGATTCAATTAAATCGGCCGCCGAATAGTTTTTCGGTCACCGAAAACTCATTAGCGGCGAACGGCCTATGACGTAATTGGTCTGTAAAAAAGGAGGATCCTTTGCACGGTGCAAGAGGATCCCGGGCTTACGCGTTCAGAGTCCAAATTCCCCGTCTTCGCGCTTCATGCACGGTCGGGTCCGCTAACGGCGCTAATGGCTTCGTTTCTTCTATAACTTCGAATTTATCGTGGAGACCCTTAAGCGATAAAGATGAAAGACTGGGAATGGTTAGCGGCGATCGCTTCGTATTACGCGCACAATGCAAAAGCACGTGAGGCAGCATACTGCGATGAATTTGTCACGGATTGAGGTTAACATCACGCGGCTCGTTTCTGGTTGGTGAGCTTTGGTACACGCTATATGCAATAAATTTTTATAACGAAAGTACCTGTAGCCAACGTGTGTTGCCCATTTTCAGTTGGGCCATTATGTCGCTAACGCGAACCTGCAAATCATCATATGTGAGAACGTGTTGTTTCCTTAATAAAAAATAAAAAATTTTTAGGGAGTTGTAGATGTGGATGTGTCTCCTTCAGTATACAAAGGCATTTGCAAAAATCAAAATGATTCATCTAATATGGCGGTTCAAAAATGTAAATAATATCTTCAGCCAACTAATTAAAAAAATATAAACGTTTGATGTCAGTAAATATAGCTCTCCGAAGTTTTTGGGGTCTTTGAAAACGAATGGGAAGTCAGAACTGCAAAAATCAAAATTACTGAGTCAGAATGGCACATAGTTACTATTGGCCGAAATGGCACGACTGGTTTTAATCATGTTTTTTTCATATCCATCAGGATTATTGTAGAAAGATATTCCTACCACTAGGTAAAATCTTAATTTCATTGTTAACATTAAAACATGAAATTCCATTAATGGATATATCTAATGCAAACCATACTTACGTCAGTATCTTGAACAGGATTTTGAAGATTTCGAGATGTTCAAAATAAAAGTCGTTTAATGGAATGGACTAATTATGAGAGCAGCCCATTTCGAAGAAGTGCTGATTTACCAATGACTTCAGAATAACGAAGAACGAAAAAAGAAATCGACAGTCACAATCTACCAATCCGCCAATAAATTAATTACTAATTAAACATAGCAGTAAGTTAACGTAATGAGAATGAAAATTATTCTCTGGTAGGTAGTGAAATTCGTTCTTCGAATCCGCGAATTGAACGACGTAGCGAACAGAAGCTATCACTTGATCGGCAAAGTTCCAAGACTCGGAATAATGAAACAAGATCGACGAAGGCGGCGGAGGTGGTCAGGGAATGATAGAAGGACAAGAAAAAAGGAGAGAATAAGGATATGAGAACGAAGGGAAGTGAGCAAGGCAAAAGCATACGCGATGCCGCGTCTAATCACTCGTTTTGCGCTTTTTATTTGGGGAACCCTAGTCGCTTTTTTCGTCACCTAAAGCTACCCGTCTTCATTTCTTGCCGATTCCTCGTTTGCGACCGGATCGTTTTCCCACAGCCAGAGGGCTTAGCATCTCAAATGCTTGGTAGTGTTCGTCGAACTGCCTGCAAAAGACTCGTTCCACTTTTCACGAATTCGCACGAGATCGCCAAAACCGATCCCGCTGAGGACGCGGCAATCGCTTCTTGGGGTAAAAACTTCATCGATGGATGTTCCGTAATTACCGATTATTGCCGATTTCTAGCGAGGCGCAGTAGGTCGCATTTCCTGCACGCACTTGCCAAGAAATGTTTGCGTTTTCGTCATAACTTTACGCTGCTGTGTATTTACGTTGCATAAAGTGGGCGGGGTTTTTTGCGCAAAAAGGTCTTGAGAGAAAGCATCTGAGAAAGAGTGATGGTCAGGCCCTTAGTACGCAAAAAATGCCTGTCGTTTAGATTCTGAAAAAAGGGTTTGCGTTAGTATTGGGAATCGTAAAGTGCATTTTTAACGCAATACTTTTCCTAAATTAACTGACACTTTAATTTTTTTTGTGTCGTCGAATTTCAACTTTGTTACTTTAGAAATACATTAAATATTACACATAAAATGTTTCAATTTGTTGGAATTCAACTGACTAAATCATTATTAAAATATTAAAAAAACATTATCCTAATTAATAAGAAGACAATTCCCATGACTTGCCGATCCCGGGAACCTGTTGACCAGACCGAAATGTGTCGACCGAAATCAGTAACAGTCTCGAGTTCCAAACTTCGTCCAACAATGCTTACTCCGTCAGTTTTTCGTACATCGTAAAATAACGAGAAAAATTTGTGTGAATGGGGATTCGACATCACGACCTATGGAACGTTCGGTTTACAGCCCAAGTAGCACAAACCACTTCAATTTCATTTTTGTAGTAACAACATTGCCACGAGTCCAGTGTGCTAACCGTTTGCCCGCCCCATTCTACCTTTTATCCATTTATTATAATCGTAACATTAACCCTGGTAGAAATTTGGCTGGTTGAACTAGCCATTATCCTAGCAGCTGGGAATATCTGTTCGGTAGAATCTCGGTAGAAATGTGCACTAATTCTAGATGAAAACCCGCTAGGGCAGTAAGATATATATTTAAAGCGACATAAATCAATAATTGCAAAATGAAAATATCATATCAAATTTGTATAATAGGTAAGAATCAATCGATTCGACCAAACGAGCAGATGTATATGTAAACGATTTTTTCTTTCGAAATGAAGATTTGATCTTTTCAGCAATTTTGTAAACAATCGCGACAGCATGTGCGCGCGAATCAGCTGAGAGCCAGCCGCCATATTGGGAGTTCGATCGATAGGTATTCGAGATTTTCGAGGTGGTTCATGTTAAAATATATTAGCTGTCTCAACGTCTCACGTCTCGGTAGATTTACGCCAGAATTCATATCATTTTTAGTATGATTTCGACACATTGCATTTATGATTAATGTAACTCTTCCGACAAATATTCCTGTTTTAGTAGATATTCAGACTATCCATGACATCCTGAGGTACAATTTCCTTTCAGATAATATTAAAATATGTAGGAGCACAGCTCAATTTAAGAACTTCCTGTCTCTAGAATTGTATATTTTACTACAATTATTTATGTTACGCTTCTCATCAAGTTCATTTCCCCAGTATTATAACACAGGCCACACGAATCTTAAGAAATGTCTACAAAAGATATCTGATGCAAGACAGTTAAGCAAAAAGTAATGAGTAGTAAGCAAATAATGGAAAATTATTGAAAATAGAACGAAACGATTGTTTTATGCAACTGTTTCATCACTCGAAAAGGGTGTGAAATATTTTAATCGATTCAACATTTTATGAGATTTTGAAATGCATTTAAAGTACATAATACTTTTTAAACGTTCAGCTCATTTGTGCATAGTAAAATAACGCATTCTACTGGCCGCGTATAATACGAGCGAAACATTAAAAATCAAGGGCCTTATTAACATTACGATGCCCCAGCTGGTCAATGGTCTAAAAATAAATACTGCACCTTGTTGAATTCTCGGCAGTATGTGTGCATGGCAGGCGCATTGGAATTTCCATATCGTATACTATATAGGGCCATAAACTTTTTTACTGCTTGGAACCTATAAATTCTCTGCGTGTAATGATCCACTGACGAACATGTAGAGCAGAATTTATGTCCGCCCAATGAAAACTTCATTACCGGGAGTACATCTTATCGAACAAAGAAAACAAGCGTAATGGTACACAGGATTAAGCGGTCGGAAATAATTTAGCACATTTAAACAGATTGATGCTTACTTTTTTCGACGCAGGTGTACATACGCAATAAATGATCAGCAGTACATTGTGATTGTGTGTTATTTAGTTTTACATGTTTTTTTTATATTGCGCTGCAGCCTCTTTTTTGCATATTTGATGACAGTTTTCATCGCACGTTAATTATATGACTGTTTAAAAGTTTCTCTTGAATGTTTGGGTTTTCAGTCATTTTAATTACTGTGGTGTTTTCAAACATCACACAATTTTTTTGCAGATTTAATCCCCTATTATAAAATAGTTACTTGATACATGAAAGGGTAAACAATGAATGGTGAGATAATCCAACTTTCAAAATAAGTCCATTATACTACATAAAAGCTCAGTTTGGGTTCAAAATATATTTTATCATTACGTATTCTCTTGGACTCTTGTAAATGAGGACTAACCGCATAGAAAAAAGGTGAAATCATATTCCTGTTATAGGAATTCAATCGGATTTTTTTTTAAACATTCAAAGATATCCCAATCTTTTTTTGTTCATTGCAATGTTTGGGTTTTCAGTCATTTTAATTATTGCGGTGCTTATCTACTGAAATGATCTGATCAGTCTCTAAATTAGAAACTTCAATCATGCACAATCGGTGGATGCAAAAATGAGCGTTTGGAGAGAAAGACTGGCATCTCGCCAGGTTTCGGTTATGATGTAGATATTGAGAGGGTGTACATTTCCGATGAGGACTTGTTCATTATGTTTGTTGTGGCTTTAACCTTTAGACGACGGAAAAACCACTATAATGGCTGAAAAAAATTTCTCATGTCAGTTTGTAATATAGGTTCATTTTGGGGTTTTTGGGCATACTGATGACGAATTTTATGTGATTAGTCAAATATTTCAAAAAAAAGACCACAAACTACCCCTAAAATAAGGGGAAACTACTCTTCCAGTTGTGAAAATAAACTTTCTGTAGGAAACAAGTGTAAATATAGTTTGCCGAGGGATTTTTTAGCGTTGAATCGAATTCCGACCCTATGTAATTCCTCGGTGACGCTCCGCTTGTGGATGGAAAAGCGCCACCTATCGGTGAGCGGAGAAACTAATGTCGTGGGTCTATCTACTAGAAACTTTACGAAATCACTTTAGCTCGTAGAATTTTTTTCATTTTATTATATCAAGTTTAAGTCAAATGAAACAATTCTTTCAAAGTGTCAACATTAGCCTTACCCCTGGGGACGGGAAAGGCACTATAGTGGCTCGATCATGGACTATTTCCCAATATTAGACACACATATTATGTGTTTTTTATAGAAAATTCTGAGAAATTGAAAATTCCAAATTCCCCGTCCTCTAAAGGTTAAACCAACCTACAGAGGGAAAAGAAAGGGAGATAGATAGAGAAAGAGAGAGGTCATATTGATCAAATCCATATGTGATTCGAATTACTCAAAAAATGATAGAACCAGCTAAAAATGTAGGACTTTATTTATTGAAGATATGAATACAAAATATGATCAGGAATTCTAATGGAACTTTTATTGTAACCTTCCCTTTTCTCCTTTTCTGTTGCTGACCGGTCTCCTCCTATACCCTTCCTCATTCTCCCACCTATAATTCTGTTTCTCTCATTCTCCCTTACAAATATGTTTTCAAACCTCTCAAATCCTGTTCCATCCACATTTAGCACATATTACAGTCTATTTTTTAGTTTTGACTTTTGGCTGTGTCACAATTTTCTTTCATGCTTACGTTGTCTACACTTATGTTTGGTATGGTATTTCATACATCATGTTCAGATCCACATTACTATCGCTATAATCCGCAGTGGACTCCTTTTAGAAGTTATCGAACGGAAACTTACTATGATTTTATAACAGAATCATTCAAGATATGATACCATGAAGATCAAATTTTGTTGCAAATATTGTTCACGTCTGAGGACTTTACATTACGTTTGGATTATTCTTCCTATTTTTCTATCTCGATTATACAAAGTACGTATAAACAACATGCTCCTAGAACATACAGTTCAAAGCATAGAATAGGACAAGTTCCACACTTCACCAGTGAATCAATAAGAATGGATTTTACATTTTAATGTAATAAAATCAGTTTATATTGAAACGAGAGCGCTGTTGTTACGAAATATTGAAAGTTTAAATAAAAAACTCATGCCACACAAGTGTTCTTCCCTAAGAGCAAATAGATGACCATCGGATGAGCATTTAATGACGATAGAAACGTCATTCATAAATTTATTTACTTAAAAGCACGAAGAGCGAAAATCAATCTTTATTCGAGTTTAAAATTTTACGATATCCGCAATGCCACTCGTCAAAACATTCAGAAATTTCATTCAATTCGGTCTCCGCGAGTGGACTAACTGCGCTTTGCTCCATAAACAATATACGATCCATAAACTGCCTCCCGTAAACGTGAAATTGAACGGGTGGCGATAAAAGAAGTTTCGCAATTCGTTGCAAATTTACGCGCAATTAGGAGGGAGATATAAAACATACAAACACGCGAGTAAGTACGGATACTACCCGGCGCGTCTGAGCGAACACGCCCGCCGTGCGAACATCTCGTAGTACAACGACGGCGCGGCGTCGCACCATATTGGAGGAGTATTGGATGCTGCTATTGGTACAACAGGCCGGTGCATCAGGGGTCGCGTCGTAGCGTACATAAAACGGGCGCATAAAGCCGATACTATCAGGGTTGAAGGAGGTTCCGCGTAATCTATCCAATTATCGTTTCGATCGCGGCCTACCCGACGTTTTTCCTTACGGCGAATCTCGTTGCAGACTTCGAGTGCACCAATAGAACAATTGGAAATAGCGAATGTACATATTTCCCCCATTTTGTATAG
Source organism: Trichopria drosophilae (assembly GCA_030407085.1). Classification (NCBI taxonomy): domain Eukaryota; kingdom Metazoa; phylum Arthropoda; class Insecta; order Hymenoptera; family Diapriidae; genus Trichopria; species Trichopria drosophilae. Next base: position 171,604,448 of record CM059582.1, on the reverse strand, counting down.
ATACATAGGTACGAACGCCGTCAGTCGCCTGGGTGTCGTTACGGTCGCCCCTATGGGGCCCCGTGGCCGCTGGCACTCCGGGGGCCCCTCGAGTCGGGTCTCTTTCTCAGGGTGGGGTCACGAAGGTTGCGCAACGACGACTCGCTACTCCACCATCGACAGGATTGCCGGTTTAAGTGCGGTAATGGCAGCGGACTCTACAAGAGAAACGCGATCTTTAGAAATTGGCCCCGCCGTGCACGAACGGACCGTCCGGTCAGCCCCGTAGATGAAGGTATGGGCCTTCCAGTTGAATCCGCGGACCGCGGATAGCCGCTGGGCCTTTCACTATAAGGCCTGGAAGCTACGGGTCGCGACCTCGCCGCGGTCCACTCCCTCTCGCTGCCTTCTGGATTTTTTCTACCTTACTTCTCCCTCCCGCATTTCCCTTGCTCGCTTCATCTTATTCCTAGCCTCTTTCATCCCAGATTGCACGGCGTTGGCCGATGATCTCGCAGGGTTCTTCATCCTTCTGTCATCTTGCTTCTTCGTTTCCCTGGTCGGATCCATTCGCTCTTCTTCTAAAGCCTTTTCCCTTCCTCGTTATTGCCCTGACCGACCATCGCCGCCGCCCGGTCGAATGCTTTTCCACTCCTCCGGTTCCCTCGACTATATTTCCTCCTTCTTCTTCCTCCTCGCTAACTCGCCTCCCTGATCCTTTTCACCTAACCCATCTCGACGAGCATGGCTCACGAACCTCGTTACACTTAAGCATGCTGCACTCGGCTTCTCTATAGGCGCCGTAAACTTCCCGCTGGCTCGTCGGCCTGTCCCGTGCCGTGATATCATTCTGCAAGAGCTGCAGTTATGGTTACTCGCGTAACGACCTCTTCCGATCGAAACGATTTAATCGACAGCGTGGGTATACACGCTACGCCTATAGAAACGCAACGAACATGATTCCACGCAGTTATACGCGTTACCGTACGGTAACGCGATTCCTAATGTGTCGCCTTTGCGTGGAAAGCAATCGGAGACGGTCGGCAGATTAATGCGCTGCGTATAACTCGAGCCTTACCAGGGCGTGGGATACAGGAATTTCGAAAAAGTTATCTTTTGAGGAAATAGGTTCATCTTTTCTTTCCCGAGATATTCATTCGTTTTATTTGTATACGTAACGGGGTTTTCTATTTTTATAATGTTTGCCGAATGCTGTAAAGTACAGGAACTAAGCTTCACATGTGCTTAGCATTAAGGTGTCTTTGGCTACAAATCTGAACAATATTGAAGTTTGACCATGTCTGAACCTATTAAAATTCCACCTGGTCCCAGATCTTTCTTTCCTTCCTGCTCTAAATCAATCATACTGAGTACATAGGCAGGGATTAAAGTAATGACGCATTTCTTACTGATCTTCAATTATTATTTACTGAAATTCGAGAATAAACATCCTCTTGCGGCATTTTGTCTGATCTGAAAACTGTAGCCAACCTTTATATTTTTCATTGCCATATCACAAAACATGATGTAAAACGATTAATGCTGAAAGTAGAAATTGTGTTCTGATTGGAAACATTTCATTACAGAGGTCAACATGGTTTTGTTGTTGGGAATCTGTGGGTCATTTCCGACGATTCTGTGCGTAGAAGCCGAATCTCAAGTCAGAAGTGACCCATCACGTCAGGATTTTGAGATGTTTGAGGTTATTTACTCGAAAAACGCGTTTTTGCTATTTTTGAGGTCAGAAGACACAACATTTTTAGGAATTTTTCCTTTCGTTGGATCATGTGATACTACACTTTTTCTTTAATATGGGATGCGCAGAATTCCATTACGACTTTTCTTCACCAAGATACGCCAATTTGAAATTACGATATACATGTAAACAAATTTACCTTGAAATGCTTTTGTAGAACAAACTCAAGGTCAAATTCAATGTCATGAAACCTATATAAATATAAACAACTAGATAAAATATGGATACTAATAACTAAAAACACATTTCAGTATTGTGACTGTTTTTTGTGATAAGGTCAATGGAATATATCTCATAATTTCAAAATGGCCGTAACTTAGGTGATCGAATAAAAACTCATTTTGAAGGGTAAAGGTAGTACTAAAAGATGAAAATAGTACTGAAGGGCAAACAAAATTGTTGCGTCCTGTACGATATCTCAAAAATAGCAAAATAACGCGTTTTTCGAGTACATGACCTCAAATATCACAAAAACCTGACCTGATGGACCAATTCTGACTTCGAGTTTGGATTCTACGCATACAATTGCGTCAGAAATGACCCACAGCTTCCCAACAACATCCAAGACCCTCTTTTTTGTAGACCTGTGTTATTGGTCAAAATTTATGCTAAAGTGTTAAAAATAAGTCATCCACATTGAAACCAAATATATCTGACTGAAATAACTCCAAACTCCAAAATATTTTTGAAACGTGTTTCGCGATATTCCAATCTTCAATTACACTGGTCAATCCGAAAATATTTCAGAGATGAAATGAGCTAATCTTTATTAATTCGTGGTCGCTGAATTCGAATCCGATAATGAAAATTTTTTATTAGCCCTTATGGTTCCACGAAACACGCGGTCAAAGTTCGTAAAACCGCTGTTTTGAGCAATGTTGGAGATAGTATATCTTTCGACAAACATGAAGTAATAGTTTCAGTAATAGCTTAAAATGATGCTTGTAGCTCATATTTTACGGTAAAAAATGTAATATAACCAAGTAAACAAAATAGTGCTTTAAATGGCAATTTGTTTGTATGCGTGAAATGCTCGTCTCACTGTTACCGTCTGTATCTACTGCGCCCTATCGCGCTGGAATTACCAATTCCTACTTGGTACTGGGTAGACCTAATTGAGACAAAACCGACATAGGAAAGGTACTTTTAATCTAAGTCACAATAAAATTCTATAGGAGTAGTGAATCTTTTCAATAAATGACTGAGGAAGACGGCATTGTAAAAAAGTACAAGATACACCCTTCTAAAATTAGCTGATATAAAACGGAAATTTACGCAATACCTCAAGATGTACATAGATTCTGATACAAGAAAGTTTGATGAAGTATTTTTAGATGGATTGAGCTACTGGTATAATTTCTGATTGTCTACGATCTACAACGAGATTAAGGAATGAACTCAACTTTAGTAATAAGTTAACTTCAAAGCCCATATATGGAGACCTATAAAATTGTTTATATATCATTAACATCGTATGCGAATCTTGTAATTTTCTTGAACTCCCATGAAAAATACGTAAATTAAAAGTTTGTAGAGAGAAGAGTAGAAGAATTATATGAACACTCATAGATTTAAAAAACATCCTATGCGCTCGTTAACCGCACAGGGTTAATCTAGCCAACAATTTTCCTGGTTGAGCACCATTGGTCACGACTAGCAGTTAGATATGGCTCCGCCCAGCGCAATACGTAACGAGTTGTTTGCAACGTTTCTTTAGAGATGTCTGCAAATGAAGCATTATTTTAATTTATTAAGAAATGAAAAAAGAACTTATGTGTTACTTATTGGATTATAATCTCATTTCATCCATGTTGCCTGAAATTATATGCAAACATTAATTCGTTTATTATTAACGCCATTTGAACTAAAAAGTATCAGTGTATTTTAAATATAATATTCTTAGAAATACCATTCATGACATAAATTGTCCATTTTTGTAAATTCTATAGAGGAGTTATGTACATGTTATCTTGTAAACTTGTATTATTTCGTTCTTGTGTAAAATATATAATATGAGAAATACATTAATTTGAACAAGATTAATATTGATATTAAAACGAATTCAATGTTGTTTTATTTTATGTTTCAAAATTGTTTGTTCATTTAGAGAAATTCAATTCACGTTTCCAGTTTACGGACAATGACTCGCTTGTCTATCACTAAATGACATTCTAGCCAATAAATAACGCCGGGGAGCTATTTTTGACGACATCCTGGAACTCAATTAGCAAGTTTCTACTGCAAGGTCCTCATTGAGACGAAACCACCATAGAATAGATACTTCAAGTGCCGATCTAATTAAATACGTATATTAGGTTTACAATTGAGTCGATTTAACCCCCGAATCTGTCACTACAACGTACGAGAAATTCCGAAATTAACTGTAGGATACATAATTTATCTAAATTTCCTAGGAAATACTTAGTGTTATTTAACACATTCTTTGTCATGTTGGCTTATATATTTGATTGATTCAAGAAAATATTTAGAAACGTGTTAAGAAAAATAATGAATCTAAATTATAATATTTAAATTAGAAAATCTACTAAAACGTGTGTATAACATAACTTCTTACGGCATTATACGATACAATTTCCATGACGGGCGAGGGTTAATTTCTTTCAATGAATGGATGGGAAATTCAAAGTATATTCTTTTTCTCGGGTAATTCGACTCAGAAACTAGAATTGCCAGCATTTCTTATGATCAAAGGAATATTTACCACAGCTTCATATAATATTATTAAACTCTACTTAATCTTAAGAAATTACTGCGAATTGCAGTCAAATAATACAGAATTGAGATGGGCTTATATGTACATATAAAAGAAAAATAATTATTTAACTAAAAAAATGTTGTAAAATTGGAATGCTTCATCCTTGATAAAGACGGTTGATGCAATCATATCAGTGATTGAATCAATTATTTTTAATTATATTAAAGGTAGAAATGCGAATCACCTCCATGGGTTATTACCGACTGAGATTATAACCGCAATCCGAGATGTTGTTACGCGTAGGTGTACTTTTCCACTATAATTCGTATGCATACTGAGGGATAATACGAATTAACACCGCGATATTTATGGGGTAATGAAAAACTGTATTGAGGTCGTTAGTTGATATAATCCATTTACAACAGAGGCATGTGAACTACATGATGAAATGGTTTATATTTAAATTACCACAAATAAGACATTATAAAAATAAGTTATAAATAAGTACTTAGTTTGCGGTACTCTTTATCCACTATCCTTATATCACATACAGTGTATCGTAATTTTAATGTCTTTTAAACGACTATTATCGGACGCGTTCAATCACTCTTAACTACGGAGCATGTGTCTCAATGTATAACGAAGAACATTTTTAAAGTTGTTCAATAATGTTTGTTAAAATGAAATCAATCATGAAATATCACTTAAAAAATTGTGTAAAGATTTAAACGTAAAACTAAAAACTAATGTTACTAGCAAACAAGTTTTAAACAAAATAATAATACATGATAAATCCAAATGTCGGACACCCAAACACAGAGCAGGTAATAAACAAAGGAAATATGGGATTATCGAATATGAAAATTGTAAACATATATTGATATTATATTAGATACTTTCAATCTATTACAGGTCGACTCACAGCCCTAGGCGAGAGATTCAAGCATCGCCCGAGCACGTGATGCATTTTCGCCCGTGATAAGGAATGGACAGGAGACTGGCGGGCAGTATATAGGACGAGGGGAAGGGACAGGAGCTGCAAAGATGTGCTTTATTTGTCACACAGGTGAAAAAATGAGGTTTAAGAGGTATGAGGTTCGAGGGACAGAATTGGTTAAAAATTCATTGATATGTTTACAACGTTATTTCCTATTCCTTTTATATTTTGCTCATGTGTCGGCAATATTACATTTTGCGCCCTATGTGACAATAATGTATACTTAACACGTAGTAACTTTCCTAATGTTTATAGTTCCCTTATTTGCATTAATCGCTCATGAAACAGGTGATACATTATAAACCCTTTGTAGAAAGAAAAATTAGAAAACTAGAAAGGCTAAATTTTGCGAAGGTACCTGTATAATTAAGACTGGGTCCAATTTGTACAGAATGTGAGTAACATAGCTGTCATAGCGACAAACAAATATATACTGCCTGTATATATTTAAAATAACGTCAATATAATATGCTTTTTGTAGTGGACCTGTAACAATATTCTTTTGCTTTATTATCGTTAATGAATAATTTTATTTCATAAAGATATCCTATTAATGAACCAATCCTATTGAAAAAATTAACGAGAACATGAAAATGGGAGAAAAATTTAGGCGAAAATAAAAATTAACATTGGTGTCATTTTTTTCATTTAGATATACTATATGTGAACAAACAACTGTCTGGACAATGTATAAGGTATTAAAGTGAAAGATATCAAAATGACATTAATGAAATATTAATGAAATTAAGATATGTACATAAACCTTACGAGCTAATGAACTGCGTGGTTACATACTAATTATTAGGACCATTGTTAATACTATTCAATAATACTTGTCAAATGTTACTAGAATAATGGATTTAATTTCTCCACATTTTATAATAACCGTTTATAAAAAGTGATATATAAAGTACAAATACCTTGTAAACCGCTTTTCGATTGTTTGAACTCCGGTATTTCCGCAGGCTTTCAGAAAAATAAAACAAATTCCACGTCATAACTTCGTAAGTGTTCTGACAAATCCGGGAATCCCCATCGTAGTTCATTCTGCCTTAGAAATATAAATTTAAAAAAAACCTGTGTATTCCCTATTCATATTTACAGGATTGGCCACTTTAATCCATCCACCAAATATCTCGAAAAATAAACATTATACAAAAAAACTACTTTTATTAAGGTCTGTACATGATGTGTTCGCAATTAATTCCCTACAAATAAGCTTTTCGACGATTTTTAACACTTAATCTTCTCAAGGAACTTTTAGTTTTCGAGTTAATTGGGTGTATCGATTAAAATGTCCTACCACGTACTTAGGATGTTACACGGCTACCGGTTAATCAGCGTACTCTAAATTTAATCCCAAAATGATCGTCTGGTTTAGAGCTTTACAAAATATTCTGGCCTTTTTAAAAATCCAATATAGTTCTTGAAAATCCTGGTTTTCATGGAATATTCATCCATAGCGGTAGTAAAATGTTCTAATTTGAGAAATGCACTCTCAAATGGCACATTAAACTTAATTTGGGAGTTTTGATTGCGAATGCTAATAGAATTCTGAACACAAAATGGTGGATATTATTCCACCGCCAATCCCATTTTATCGAAAGAAATATTATTGAAAAGTACCGAAATAAGGTTTTTCGGGGCCGAAATTTGTAAATTCAGAATGGCGGATATTGCACCATCCTTCACAATCGGTCCCACTCCTTCGCAACTACCTTTTCCGTGTGCTCCTCAGAAAAATTCAACATAAATTCAGTTTATGTGGTAGAATGGATAAGGTGGGGGTAATGTTTTTAGATCTGTATCACATTTCTAGATCTGTAAACATGAATATAGAAATTTGGAGGATCATACATGATCACAAACTGATCTAACATTCTTCCTTACGTTATAATAGGACTGATGAGGGCATTATGTCCGCCACAATGTCCAGCATTATATTCGGAATACATTCGTAATAAAAAGTCCCAAAGTGAGTTTTACATGCTTTTTTGACGCAACTTTCTCAAATTAGAATATTTTACTATTAATTTGGTTCAACTTTCCATGACAACGTGGGTTTCAAGCGCCATATTTTATGCACTATATGGTCTTCGCCAAACGTATATTTTGAGCCCTCAAATGTCGTGATCGAAAATTTTGATTACATCGATGATTCGGTTGCCGTGACACATACCATACATGGTGAAAAAAAATTGGTCCAAACCGAGGTTCCTTTCCATATTTTCAATATTGAATTAAAAGATAAATACTTTATACAATGGATAGTTCTATACATCACATTAAAATGCAAATTTGTATCGCATATTACGCCATTTGATCTAGTACATTTTTAATAAATTACTCAAAACTACCAGTTTTGTCCTCGTGCAACGGAGTTCCACTCTACAGTGTCTGTATTTATTGGACAACATTCAACGTTCAGTTAAATAAATTTTTATAAAGTTCCAGTTTGTGGATCTCAAAACTTATATTTTTAAAAATTATATTGTCTTATTATATGTTTAAACGGTAATATTTAGACGTCCAGTGAACACAGTTCCGAAAATCAAACCCCGAAAGGCTAAAATGTCAATATTGCGTGAGTCCAAGGTACTTTAATTTCCTTTCTTTTTGTCAAATTTTCAAAGACAAAGTGAAGAAAATCACGTTGGAGCTATGCCATATCGAAATTTTGGCCTTTCGCGGTGTGTTTTCGGAACTTCGTTCCCCGGTCATTTAGACCGTACTTGTTTGCTCTCGTGAAACTTTTTCAGTTTTCCACGTATTCTTCATACTAAGCGACATATTTAATGTAATATATGTGTACTTTTATCAAAAGTTACTTGAAATGTCAGCATTTAAGCAATTTAAAGAATGCGGAAAGTCGCGTAATGTAAATAAACAAGCATTTGTTTTGTTCGGAATTCCGCGAACGTTTTGAAAGCGTCCTCGTGCAATGCAGTTTACTCCTAAACGACAAGGCGTACGGAGGTAAGTTATGCTCGAAATTTTTCGTTTTTAATATAGATTATGAAAACATGATGCTATAATTTCAGCATTCAAAAATTAAATTTGAAATATATATAGTGTAGAGTTAATTTTCTAAACATAGTCTTTCCTCGTGCAAGGCTCATTTTATAGTAAATGTGTTCAGTTATTTATTTCAATAAAGATTAAATTTCTTTGGTATATCTCTCATGAAAAGTGAATCTGATATTAATGTTTAGAAAGTTTTAATCTAAATGTTGCCCAAACGTACATTTAAGTAGTGTCGTAAGTGTCGATGTAAAAAATGTGAAGTCTAAAAGAACAAAAGTTTACCTCATGATATTTTCACACGAGAGTTGAGTTGTTTTTTGTTCCAATAAGGATGTAGTCATTTTGGTATGAATAATGCAAAAATAATAAATAAACCCCTGAAGAGAAAATGGACGAAATCGACCAAACCCGAAACCACATCACACCCTCAAAGAAGAAGAGAACGAGAAACTGAAATGTAAAATCGTTATATGTTAACGTCAAATAATAAATTACATTGTTTTTAGTTGAATATTTATTAAGATATTGCAACATTTGTTTTTAATAATTACAAGAATTTATGTGATAAATGATAAAAATATTTATTTTGTATTGTACATAATTTAATCGCATTAAATAGATAAGAACCCTTTCACAATTGGGTATCCGGGGTGTTTCATGATTGCTGATTACAAATCTGATTTGAAAAAACAATTTCCGATTTGGGCCACAATTTTTATTCAACTATTATCAGATGTATATTAAAAGAAAAAAACATGGGAACTTACTCTGAACACCTTCCTTTAAATTATTTTTAAAGCATCAAAGTGCCAAATTCGTTAATCTCATCCCATAATATGTAAACCGATGAAATAAAACAAAATCAACTGCCAAAAATACAAAGTGAAACTGAAATACAAAAAATCATAGCGATGCATGACAAAATCAAAACAAATAAATATCAACCACCAGTTGAACTCTATCATTACGAGAGACAATCTAGTAATGGATGATACAAAAAAAAAGAAAAAACCGCGAAGAAGGCAGATAAATATATTGCGCCCTAATATAATAGCGATTAAAATATATATGACAGTGATTAAGAAAAAACAGATATAGTGTCCGGGTTATATTGTATTATATATTTTCATCGAACGAGACTAATATATGCTGAAGGTCTTGTTGTCCAGACATTATACAAAAATATGTTTGAATTAACGGTAGTGACGTTAAATTATATTGAAAATTATGCCAGAATAACCGTGAAATTGTACTGCAGTTTACAAGTCAGACACAAAAATCGGAAAACACGAAGGATCGTGTCCTTTCAAATTCAGGAAAAATATGATGATATATGCTGAAGACATAAAGCGGCGCGTTATTATCCGGCCTGGACAGGGTTAATAACATGTTCACCTATATGCTGTTGAGGATACCAGTGTTGTCTTAGGTTCATCCTAGACTTATGTATGCGGCAGACTCTGACAGAATTCCGTCATAGATTAGTGTCCGCGAAGGAAAAAGTTGATATTACTAAGAAATACCGTTTTGCTAATATTTCATTTTTTTTATTTGAACTATACGTTCCCATAATTCTGTTGACGGGAGGTTAATAAGCGAAACGAAATTATGTGTTAAATCCGTTAATTAATTTTCGTGTCAGGAATATCAGACTACTTTATGAATGATCAAATCCGTTATGTCAGATTTTTCATGAATTAAATAAAATAATAATCGAGAAACGTAGTGGAAAACGTGTGTATATGGCACACGCTGTTAAAAATGTTCTTAAATTTAATACATTTTTAATATGTACAAGTACATTAATTGTAATATCTGGTGTCTTAATTTTAAATAAATATACTCAAATATTAAAAATTTAAAATGCATATATCGCACTCGAGTGTTCAGTGATTAGTTGATCTAACGTTTTATCAAACTTAAATTGCCAGAAAGTAAAATTCGAACTTTAATGAAAGAACGGTCGATCAACCAATCAACGAACAGTTGGGTAAAGGATACGTGACCAAACATGAACAGAAACGCGATATGTCCCTTCTTCATCGAACAATGCTATATGAAATTATGACCAGTGAGGTGCAACTTCCATATTCAGTTTTGAGTTCATGAAAATGTTTTAAGGAACAAACTTCTTAAATTTTATGACAAATTCTTAATATTTAGTAACATTTATGAAATACGCTTCATAAAGTTTTTTACAGTGTAGTCAACAGATTCCTGTGTGACATATAAGTTCCTAAACGAAAAAATCAACGTCTTATTATGTGATAGAAATAGGCTACTTGCATCAAAAATGAAAAAATCCCGAAAAAACATATGTAATAATTTAGATCCTCCTGAATTCCAAACATTTTTTTTCAAATTTTTTCGATTCGTTGGTTTCTGATTGGTCAGAAAATTATATTTTAATTAAAATTTCGTTCTTGCTTTCCTTAGTGGCCAATCAGGTAAGAGCAAATCGCAACTGTTGTTTTAACTGAGTTTTGCGTCTTCTCAGTGACCAATCACAATCGAACAATCATAATCTTTACATACATTTTATGAAATTTGATACACCCGTATATTAATTTATAATAACCATGTACATTAAATTTAGTATACATGTATGGGTAAATCCACAGAACTTTTAACTTTACGCTTTAAGAAAAACATTTTTTTTTCGGTGGCACACATTTAAAATCAACGAATCAACTTGAGGCCACACCTAAACATATAAAATGTAGAAAAAACGACACGTTACGACTTTTAAAGGATTGTTCCAGCGAAGTCAGGTAAAACGAGACCTAAAATGATATCTTAGAACCAAACATATTTCTGTACGTGGAAAACAGATGAAATTTGTTGCTCGGAGTTTTTTAAGTTACTGATCACGAATCCGTCAACAGATATTCAGAATTCAAGATGGCGAATTCAATATGGAAGACCGAATTTGTAACAAGTTACTCATACAAGCTCAAATTGGGTATTCGGGGGTTTCCTTTCTTTTTGCTTTTAGGTTCATAATATACAAATTTTAGCAGCAAACATTTATTTAAGTCGATTTAAGGCACTACAATCCCGGTAATCCTGAAAAAAAATTTTAAATAGATCTAACGTAAGTTGTCATTAGTACCATATTTATTCATTTTTAACCGGAAAAGATAAAGCAAGGGAGATGAAAAACAAAGTTACCCAAAGTTAAATTTTCATTATTTCTGGAGCAAAGCTATAGCGAATCTCGACCGATGAGCAACCCCGAATACACAGTTTCAGCTGGTTCAAGCAACTTTTTAGGAATTTGGTCCGCCATATTGTATCTAGCACCTTCAATTTTTAATATTTGTCAACGTATTCATGATCAGTTACCAATAAAACCCGCGCGTAACAAATTTCAGCATTTTTCCGTGTAAAGAAAGGAGCTTGTGTCAAAGAGATAATTTCATGTCTTGTTTTACTCCTGAACATCGTATTGTATTTCTGGAACAAGTTCAGAGTATTATTATGACACCTAAAACAATAAATTACGCCAATAATCGAGGCATTTAATTGTGTATAGTTCGTGTGCCTGACAAAAGTGTCATTTATCAACAACAGTTACGCACGAAGGCTATAGGTTGTAATAGGCACAGAATTAAGATGAGACAAGGCACACCTTATTCCTTGGAATACGTTACTTATTATATCATCAATTAAAAATTCCCAAAGTATGGAGCCATAATATTGTTTGTTCCATAAGTTATTGTTAGAAATTAATGAAAATTCCATTTTCCATAAATCTTCTGCACGCGACTTTGGACGCATGTCATTCTTATTAAGCGATAGGCACACTTATTTTTTAAGTATCTTTGGCTTTTATAAAGTGCCATTAATCAACGACATGATTTTCAAATGAAAAGAGTACACGCTCCAAAAGTTACAGAACAAAATATTTAAAAAAATACGATTTGCACGCAGCAGTTTATTCAAATTTTATGAGCTTTCGTGTTTCCTTTGGTTTTTTAATCCACTATCATGCAAAACAAATAACTGTACCTTCAAAAGCATATCCTTTTTAGTAAATGGTAATGTTTTATAAATATTTCTGTACAGCTTATTTACGTGAATCTTAATATAACATGAAAGTCAAAACTTCTGTGGATTTGCCCGTATATGCAACTTCATATACATGTATATTAATTTTGATGTCAATATTTTTAACAGTGCAGATATTTGAATATATATTCAGGGTATTTGAATTCATTTGGAGAGGAGGATGAGAATGTCAGTCGTTTTTTAATACTTTCGGACTAAGTTTTCAATATTTAATTAAATACCTTATATGTTATTGAAATGTTTTCTAAAAAATCCTTTAGAAATTTTAAAATCAAATATATTTTCTTTTACGAATTTTCTTGAATGTCTACTACGTATATAAGAAAACAAATTCACGTCAATTTAGTTCGTTAAAAAAAATGTATAACACTGTAAATTGTGTTTAAAAGGTTACCCGGAAAAGTTAGAGAAATTGTTTTATCTATGCAGACAATAAAAATGTATCTTATATCCGGTATTAGACGTTCGATAATTTTCACTGGTATCTTCCATGTAAGAAACTTCACAATGAAAACAACCAAAAACAACTTAATGATGAAAAAGGCTCGTTGGATACTTTTGAAGGATTTAGAATGTTACAAGGATCTCGTTTTCGAATGCCCCTTGCACGCGGAAGGCTTTCCTGTCTCGCCGACATGCTTTGAGCTGTTGGAGCTTGGCCATCTTCAGAAGACTTGTAGAGAGACAGGAAGACAGAAGCGACCACTTCGCGTGTATTCGCGTTTCACGAAGAGATTGAAATACACGTTGAAATAAAGAGCGTCGACGAACCGACCGTCATTATCTTATTAAAGGAACTCCTTGCAACTCGGTCGCCTTCTCCTGTCAGAATCGCGACTCGCCACTTTGCGATTACGAGGTAGACTCGATATTGTATCGAAATAATGTTACTAAATAATTTTAAAAATATTATAGAAACTTTGAACATCGCCAGACAACATTCCGGAACTCTAATACGAAATTCCATTTTGTGATACTTATTTCGAGTATAATTTTATCTTGTTTGAACTACATCCGGATTCGAGACTGAATGTATGGAAGACCATTATTGCTGAATATCAACAAAAGAAGAACTTTTCATGAAAAAAGACTTCTTTTGAAATGCTTAATTTTGGCTGTCGTTATCGTTGCAGGCAACATTCCGTAATTTCTTCTGGATTTTCAACATTAGCCGCAAAAATTGTCCGATGTCTTCAACTTCATAATTGTTTGGTAATTGTTACAAAAATAATTTGTTCCGAACAGCTAAGCAATGATGAACTAGGTTACACTGTCAGCAGTACGCTCAGGAAAATTTTCTGATTAAACTTACTACATGCGTTTGACAAAAGAAATATGATTATGTTAATCATTTATTCTGGTTGACGTAACCGGAAAATATTTACCAAAGAGGGTTGTTACCTCTTTTTCTGGTTACAGTAAGTCATTACTCATTAATTCGGCACAGAGATTGATCGACAACCTCGCTTGTTCAACATTACTGGACCTCGCATAGTTCGGGAATGGGCGAAGGCTTCTTTTCTACCATGTATATCCACCATTCCGTGCGCTCATACTCATACAAAGGAATCAGCCAAACCAAGAAAGGATATCATTACAACCAAGGCATTTTTGAGATGTAGAAATTTTTAAAAAAATTTACAGGAAACAATTTTTGTTCAGAATCGTCTAGAGAATTTGTGAGACATTTTCTTTGAACCAAACAATTAAAATTTTCTAAACATTTTGAAATTTAAAAATTTGCGAAGATTTAAGAATTTAAACATTTTAAAACTAGCGTTGGCGTGATGCCTTGCAAGCTATGACTAGCTCAGAAACTTCGACCCTGTGGCGAGTAGGCTGTCCCTTAATACTCGTTTGTTTACTAAAGAGCTATCAGTTTCATTTTACTAAAATGGACTGAAACAAAACTTGATATACATTAGTTTGTTGCAGGAAAGCTAGAGGGAAATATTGCGATTAATTTTGGAGGTCGTGGGGTATTCGGCAGATTATTTTCCGGAGCTGGATTTCGGCCAAACGGAGCGCAGGTATTATTTTATATATTCTAGTGTGCAATTATCGGGTGCAATTTCCAGTATAATTTTAAACAAATGAGCATCGTACCGCTCGAATACCGCGCTGTGATTGGCTGAAATCCAGCCTCGGAAAATAATCTTGAAAACTCCATGAAGTATTTTCACTACCTGCAAAGCCCGAACATACTTCTGGAATCACAGATATCTGATTTTCGGTTTACATTTCTAATCTATTATTTTGATAAGAAACTGTTTATAGCGATGTAAATTTATATAAATTTTTTAACTTAAATTTAATAACCATGACTAATTGTAAGTGGAAAGTATTTGAAGGATGTTGAAAGTACACTTTTCCGTACCTGAATGGTCAAGTTGATTGCTTTAGAGTACCCGGGATGAGAACCAAAGTAATAAGGTTGTGATATAATCAATTAATGGTATCCTAAGTTAAATCTCTAGAAAATAACAGTTACGGTTAATGAAGAGCGCAATACACTTTGTATGAACAGAACGTTTTTAACATTACTAAATAGTTTTATAACATCTTTTTAACTTTTATGTATAGAAACAAATATTGATTCCATAACGCAATTTAATATTCCCGTCAAGAGTATTTAGGACGCAAATGTAAAAAAGTGTAATAATCAAAGTTTAAAAGATAATCGGTAAATTCTTTAAATTACCCTCGACGTGGATCGATATTTTTGGATAAAAATTATGAAACATGTGTCTGTCAAGGTTTTTTACTGAACTGTAACAAAAATGATTTACCTTTTATTTAAATATTATTGCAATAATCCAGAAAGGCTTTATTTCCATGACCCCATTAATGCCTAAAGGATACTTTTTTTAATTTCATTTTCAATCAAGTATTTCGTATCAAAATCGAAGTTGAAAAAATTTTAATATATTTCCATACTATTTTCAAGGTCGCTGTTCAAGATTACGCGGTCAAAATTGAGTTTCAGCCGTCGCAGGAATTCCGATATCGCGCCAAATTTGCAGAAAAATTAGAAAATATTTAATGAGCTTCACTAAAAAAATATTTGCGAAACGCAGAGAAAATTTTCGCTGTAGACATATACACAGCTTACCAAAAATATATAAGACGAATCCCAACTTAAGCATTACTATATCAAGGATATTTGTAGTTTTTTTTATAGTGTAGACAATTGGTTGGTTTTGTTAATTTTTATAGAAAACTGGAATTACTTCATGATGGGGGATGAGAAAAGTTATGAAACTTTCCTAATATTATTGACGAACAGAAAGTTAACAAATATTTGTTCAGGTAAAGAGCAATATAAAACAGTTTCGTAATACAATTTCCTGTATTTTATATATTCTGTTCTTTAAATATTTCGTAATAATTGCTATCAACGTTAATAAAAACATATTTCCAACAGTCGTCACGCAAATTAATGAAATTCATTAATCTAATTAAAACTGCTTTGGAAGCCTCACAAGAGGATAAATGTACATTAGAGAACATAACGTATTACGAAATAGAAAACGTGGCAGTGCAGGATGTAAATAGAAGAAGATGAAGTGTAATTGAGCGAAGATAAGAAAACAAGGATACGCAAATGAGAGACCGGCAAGTAGGAATAAAAAGAACAAGCGAACCCACGAACAAGAAATAATGAAGGAAGCAGCAACAGTGTAAGTAGCGTAGCTAAAAAAATTAAAGTGACGAATGATTGATAGCTTTCAAATTTGGGTATGTTTTTCATTTTAAAATAAACGGGCTAAAATATGTTATGCACGACTACAATTTATTTTCATAGGGTAAAAATGATATAGTAATATTTTCTATCAAAAAATATTAATTCTGATTATATATACTTTTTTATTCTGGGTTATACAACGTAAAAATATTATAAAAAATCACAGAAACAGAGAAAGGGTTACGTATAGCCCTTTTCATTTGACGCTTGTATTGAAATTGTCAAATTATTCATTTTACAATTTACACATCAGTTCTTATGAACCACATGGAGTTTTCAATTGACATCAATAAGACACGCTTGGGAACGACTTGAAATCTGGCTGAGTCTTCGAGAAATTTCGTCTAGCATCGCAGGAGGGTGCCTCGTATAGTATTTTAATATCTCACACCTTCTCCATCTTACTCGAATATTTTTCGTAGAATTATTCACGTTCTCACTCCTTTCCGCAGGAGATTGGACGATTGAATAGATGATTAAATTTTTTTTGATCTTTCTTTGATAATGAATAGATACATCACTTAGGTCTTTCGGTGTCAACACTATAATCTTGAATGATTACCGTTACTACCGATTTTTGTTATGTCCTTGCAACTTTTACTTTTGATTTTGTTTTGCAAAACGACGATATGACATACTTTATTAATATAAAGAGCCGAAATATCAATCAGTTTTACTTTATTTTTTATTGTTAATGATGCGTGTGTTGTATTTTCGAATCTGTAAAATAAATATAAGGAGTCGATAATAAATGCAAAACAATGAAAAATTTAATAACCTTGTCCATGTTACTCGATGTGATAAAACAACCAATCATACACTGAGAAAAAACTAGTAAGATTTACTAAATATGAGGTTACCCGTTAACAGTCTCATATTTAGTCAAATCTATCAACATTTATTTGTAGAGAACAACCATTTTGTTGGGTTGATTAAATTCCAGTAAATTTTACTAAATATTTGGCTGCTATTGGACAGCCTCACATTTAGTCAATTTTACTGAATTTTTTTCTCAGTGTATTAATTTCGATCATATTGAATTGAGTAAAAAATTTGAGTAATTTGGATGTTCAAACTATTTTAGTAAATAAATAGCGGTATTCTATACGAAATAATTGAAACAGCAAACCCAATATTTTTAGATATACTAACATAAATTTCTTTATATTTTATAATATAATATACAATATAGTAATTATTTATAACTCTCTAATTACATTTTGTCAATTCTCTGCATACTCTATAACGATATTGAGAAAAAACTTAATGGATATCTTTTAAAGCACAGCAGTTAAATCTTACAATTATTGGTTTAAGTAGTTCTACATCAGAGAATATTTTATCTTAGAGCTGTTTCATTTTATAAATGTTTTAATTTTTCATTTATTTTATTCCGAGTTTTGGCACAAAAATTAATATTTTTTCTAAATATTTAGAGTAGTTGAAAAAGCACGAAACGTTGTGAACATGCATGTTATTCTCGTTTCGCGAAGCGTAATTATACATTTTTGTTACGATAATGCAAAATATTAAAATTTATAAACAATACTCTTTTTGTAACGAAAGTGAGTTCGGGATTATCTTTAAATGTTCTCAAAAAGAAATCAGGCTTGGCTCTCTTTTTGGAAACGTATTTTTGAGAATCTTATACTTAGATAATCTGAAATCATGGTGTTTAATTCGGTAATCCACTTTTCTCTTCTTCGATAATATTGTCCATTTTCCGAAATAAGTGGATTTTAATTATTTCCGGAAATTCTCGATCAGTTCTCAATTAATATCTTTGACATTTTCTATAAAACCGACAATAGTAATTAGAATTGCGTTTACAGAGTCCGAATTTTGAAATTGTTTTTCAGTTATCTTTAATTTACGTTTTATTGTGAAATTTCCTACCGTACCGGCTGATTACCTTAGAATCCAGAAAGTACAAATATAAAGAGGAGGCGAAGAGTTTTGAAACATCTGGTACGTAATATCAACAAAGAAATGTAGGCCAAAGGACATGAAAACATTGAAAGCATCACAGAGCTAAGAACTTGCTAGATATCAGCAAAAGGTCAATCAAACAGCCATAATCAATCCTGTATGAAATGTATTGCAGTGCCCCTTGAAAATACTAAATACTAAAATAAATTAGTAAGGCACTCAGGCAAAACTGGGCCAATTATTGAAACTCCAGACGTGCAAGTCTGCTAATAGACGGTTGTAATAAAGTGAAAGCAATCGAAATAACAAGCTCCAGAGGAATAAGGTCAGAGACATAACCTGGACTAATAACAGGACAACGGCTTCACTCGAACAAAAATCTCTTCTCGAATGGAATAAAAGCAGTTGTCATTGTTGATTCTGTCCAATTCACGCTGAAAGAAAACATTTTGCAAAATCACTGAAAGCACTCACTGTCTCAGATTAATAGTTGATCCATCAACTGATATAAATTCATAACGAAAACATAATTGATAATCCAAAAATAACATTTATTATAATATTTGGCATTTTGAATTTACATATCGACGGTTTTATTAATATAGTAATAAACTAGTATTAGTATAATTCAGTCTTAGGGTACTACAAAAAAAAGTAGACTAATTTGGGAAATTTGAACGAAGATGGCTTTAATTTTGCAAGGGTCAATAATGAATTCAAGGGAGAAGTTTATAAATGCTTTCAAATGTATGTGTGAAGCACTGAGAATAGTACATTTTCTTTGAAAGTAGTTTATTTTAATTATACTACATGATAAATAATGACCTGATTAAAGTACTGTAAGTTTCTAATAATTTAGATATTTGAAACCTTATATTGATATTTTTTTTCTTTTTGATAAATAATTTTCTGAATTTCTCATGTTTCTATTGTTGGTTTCTTTTGAGACTCGTATTTTTGTACTCAAAATCATGAACTGTTTCTAATCTGTATTCCTTGCAAAGATATTTCTTTTGTGCTCATTTAATCTATTCTGAAGGGGTCTTGCCCAATATAGGATCTATTTCAGCGTATACATGGTATTTTATAAATTACATCCCTGTATTTTTCGATCGGTAATTTGCAACGGCTTTGTACTTGTAACATTAGTTTTAAAACGTATGAAATCAATTCTAATAATTTTGTTTTAAACATTTTTTAAAATCTTTGTATACATTTTCCTAATTTAACTAAAATTTAAAATTTTGATTTCGCCCTTAAAATTAACTCTTGAAAAATTAAAACTATTTTAAAGTCATCCTTCTCCGAATTGCCTAATTTTTTACTAAATTAAGACCATAACATGACAATACCAGTATATTGCGATATTTGGCATATTTATCCACATCAAGAAGTAATGTTTGTAAGATCTGATCGCTTGGCAAACGCTTCCAATTACTTATCCACGTGAAAGTACTTTTGTGTAAATTTGACAATAGCAGCACAAGTACAATAATATGATGCCGTTTAATTTATTACAGGTCTAAAAATACAGGTCTTTGATATTGTTAAAAAAACGTGGGTTATTTGAAGTCATTTTATGCGTAGTATGTGATTCTGTGAAAATGTTAAGATACTTGAGGTTATGTACTCGAAAATGCATTTATTTGCTATTTTAAGGTATGTACCGAATGAGACGTGGCTTTTGTTTACTAATTGCACAATTTAGTACTACTTTCACTCTTCAAAATTATGTTTTATTCGATCAGCTAAGGTTTTTTATCAACGCTTCTGCTTGATAATTGCTCGTGGAAACATATCCTTAGGCTTTTTTAGATTACTAAGTATACTGAGATGAAGTCAAACAATTGATATAGTAATTTCCAAGGTGTCTGATTTCAAATGGCGAGTTGCGCGAATATGCTTTTGGTATTGGGATAAACGTCATAATTTAAGATATCCGTAACATTGTGAGATTACATTGTTTTGTGTGTCCTCAATTATATTTAAAACGTTATTTGTGTATGAATGTAGATCATTTCAGACAGTAGTCTTTTATTACGATTGCGCTTATTATTTTAATGCTGAAAAGGCTGCTGCAATGGCATTAGCAGAATTTTCCTATCACGTCGCATTTGAGAGAAAAGTGAAATTAAATATTAAAAAAAAATCCATTTTGAATATATTTTGTATGTTGAAAATGCGACGTGATAGGAGAATTCTTCTTCGTTTGTCAAAGGCAAACAAAAAGTTAAATTTGGTCGGTCAGTGTAATCGATGTACAGAAATTACATTACGAAAAGGTTTGTTTACATTATTGTTGTGTTCAGAGACACGAATTCTTGATTTTCTTTTCTTTTGTCTAACATAAGATGTTTCGCAATAATCGTAATCCATTTCATAAGGAGTGTTGTTTCTGAGCTGTATTTTGTCTTTACCATTTTCTGCAGTCGAATACATGAATTTATTAAATCTAGGGATGAAATTGCTATATTTTTTACAAAACTAAATCTCAAAATTTCATGAAAAATGTCTACGTAATTGCTAGATAAATATAACATTCTATTTCATTCTTGTAATTGTCATTGGGATTATTTATTAAGTTATTATATTTAATTATCAATCATTGTTATCTTTTGTACAAGACGATGGTTTGATTCAGAACTTAAATCTCCTGTACCTCAAAATGTTGTTTTCTGATACCAATCAATAACAATTTTGTTGTTCTTGTACGTTAGGCATAATTCCAGAACATTGTTTTATTAATTTCAAGTTCATGGGTGCATTAGAGTCCTTGACGATAATTAATGAAGCCATGGAGCACTAGGTGTATCACACAAGTGATGATATCCGCAACAACAACGCAACATAGAAATTGTGTTTAGATCGGTGACCTTGACAAACTTAATAGCTATACTGGGGCGACCTTTTATTTACTTTTAATTATACATTATTAAGTATTACTTTCGCTTACTGATTACAAATAAATTAATTTCGTGTTAAATGTATTCAGGAATAAGATTCGAATACTCGGTCCGTCGCAAAACAAACACAATTCATACTTGTCCCCATAATATACATATAACTTCCTATACAGATTCGTAATCAGTACCATCTGCGTTCGGCTTGGGCAAAGTTTAAATGTTGCCCTAAGGCAGTGCTTATTTTTTTCACCCTGCCGATGCTACTCTGTATATTCCCCTTCATCCATTTAATGTTTGATTACCCGGAACAAATATGGCGTTCCTCACATGGCAGTCAACCAAATACGATCAGTGGAGGTTAATGGCCCGAAACCAGAGCGTAATGCACCTCTCATAGGTGATAATTTATAAAAATAGGTATTAACCAACATTTTGAGGATAATGTAAGTAATTACACAATTTTAAAAATAATGCGAATAATAAAGAGGACGATAATTATAAAGCAAATTTTAAGAAATTATCCAATACCGTTAAAAAGCTATTTGGAGTCGTAATATGATTAAAAAAGAAATGCTAAGGGAACGTTACTTCGATCACTAATATCGAACAATCATTCGATTAAGGCAATGTTAATAAACGTGATTGACTATTGATCGATAATTGAATTCCTCTTTTAAACCGTCGCATTCGGATCGATTTCATTATACGAAGCAATTACGTCGAGGCGTTTCATTTCTCGACCATTATTCTGTAATATCGACAAATTCCCACCCTGCTTATTTTTTGATCTTTCATCCCAATTACAGGTACATATTCTTTCTTCTTCGGTACTCGCCCCGCTACCAAGGCGTTTCTTCGATCTTCTCGCCCTGTTTCGTTCTCTTTCTCTCGCATCCTTTCTTCCAGACTACCAACGGCTGCATTCTCAGGTATGTATTCATTGCACGAACTCTTCGTTCCCTGCACACTATGTGCACTGGTGCATACAGACTCCGGATGCACCTACACGTTGTTGGGATCGCTCCGAGGCGCACGTATTTGAATCGGAGCTGCAGGCCACGCACCGCCGCGCCGGCTCAGGAGTCTCGGCGGCAATCCGGAGGTGGAAAGGATGAGACCTTCCTCGGCAGAATAGGTACCGCTATCGCCCTTTGACCCCTTCGTGAAGCCAGCGAAAGAGCAGCGAGAGCAGCCTCCTTTTCTCTCTCGAGGCACCGGTAATTTTGCGTTGGCAACCCGGCTTCCTGGTGCTACCCAGATCTGGATCATCGAAAGCCTATCGAATGGACCCCAATCCCCTCCCCTTTCGGACCCTGGATTTATATCGAACAGACCCGCACTCGATTCGAGATTCCGGAGCGCTCCTCGGTTTCTCTTTGGCTCGGAGTTACCAAAGGGTCGAGGTAAGTAAACGCTTCGCGTCGGAAAGACGAGGGGCCAGGTCATTCGTCATTCCCAACATGACGGATTGTGCGGTAAATAATTCCCAAGTGAAGAAATCCTAGAGAATATAGCCTGGCCGTGACGCGTGCTTCTCGATCCAAAAGGTATCTGGGCAATTGTCGAAGGCGAGAGAATCCAAGTTTGTTATTATAAATAAGATGAATGGTTTACCGTTTAAACGGTCATTCGACAGGATGTATTTTCTGTTTATTATATCGAATTCTACGCTTCCAGCATTCCGATCGGCATCTTATAGTGAGAGAAAAATATTGCTTGATTAATATTAGCGATTTACTTTCTGACAAGGCTGATAGACATCAAATTTATGGAAAATTTTTTTTTTATGGAAAGAATTTTATAAAAAGTAGTAAATTAAAGATATCTTGTTGATTTGTTTTGGTATTTTTATATTTAAGCTCTATGTGAAATGAAGCATTTTTATGTATTTATACGCTGAAAATAAAAAACAAAAGAAAGGGAAAGAGTATAGAAAACTGTTTTATAAAGAAATCTACACGAAAAAAATTTCATAATATTCCAATATATTAATTTAAATCCTACTATTCTATCTGCAATAATGTAAATTTGTAAAATGCCATCTAAATTGATCTTTCAATAAGGTCGGAATTCACATTATAATCATAAATTAAAAATGTCTGAACCAATTTTTCAAAATTCGGACTATGTAAGGGTCATTCTAATTATTATATGCGTCTACTTCGATAATGCCTAAGTAATAAATTGAGAATTAATTGGCAATTATTGGAAATATGTTATTTTTTACTTAGATCCACCAGGCAGCTAGATTTATGCGGAAGGAAAAATTGACATTTATACTGTAAGCCAACCCTTATTATTTTAAGGAATAAGATGGCGGTCTCTTCCCTTAATTTAAAACTTCTCCTCACTCGCCACCACTAGCAGACCAAGAAGTAATGCTACCTATTTTTAAAAGTAGATACGTACTTTTTTATATTGGCACATGTTAATTTTTGTAACGGGTGAAATTACGCTTTAAAGGGATAAGCATTTATGCATAATAAAATTAAGAAACTATTTAAATTCGAATGAAATTTGTCGCTGGGGGGGTTTATTTGAAATTCCCCAATCTAAATTTGTTATTAGCTTTTAAAATTTATACATATGTAAATGGTCGGTGGTACAATATAATCTTGTTAGTGTTTGCTCACACGCGTAGACGCGAAAAGGGAAGCCACAGTGTGTTCTATCTCTGCCTTTCCTTTCTTAGACTGCTTAAAATAAGGGGAGGCCTACTGTACTGATATACCAGCACAGAATGCATTACAAGGGAGCAGGTCTAGGAAAAAGTTAAAATAAAGAGAAGAAAAAAAATAAATTAAGGGGAGTTAATACAAAAGGAGTATGGTGTACTGTGATATAAGTACATCCTAAAAAATATAATCACATTTGAAAAAGTACATATAAGAGCAAATCCCCAAAGCTTTAAAAATTTTACCGTAATATTCGAGCAACGATATGTACAAATGTTTATTTTAAAACTATTTTCTTTGTACAAAATGACGGTAAATTTACTCCATTAGTTTATTTCAAGCTGCCGATTATAGTTATGAAGTTATAACTCGAAAATACATGATTTTATTAAGAATTTACGTTGTGACTCACCACAAAAATTAGTTACTTAGCGTTGTAAAAAAAAGTATGAAACAAATCACTTCAAAATTTTCTTGTACGTACCTTTTTATTTATATTATGTACTTCCATAAGACAAAAAATAGGAGGTACGAGAAGATGTGTGACTTGCTTTTTAAAAAATCGAAAACTTTAGAAACTTTATTTACAAAAATAAAACAAATTTATAATCAGCCCCAAATTCTAATAAAATTTTGCAGTTGTTGTGGAGTACCGATAATAAAAATGTATTTTTTCCTTAATTATCTGTCATATAATCTATGTTCCACCAATCTTCCGTATAGTCATTTTCCACTCAAGGCACCTCAGTAGAACCTAATCGATGCTAAATCAAAACAGATAACTAAGTCAAAGCAAAAAGCTACAAGAAGAAAAATAACTTAAAACACGATTGCAGGATAATCGATTTAATAATAAAAGATTACTCACGTCCACTTCATTATAAGACACGAAACAAATCAATTTTGTATGATATTTTTAATTGAGAAAATATACAACCTTCTATAAAAGAAACATTTACGATCATTTTGTGGGCACGTTTTGGAAACCCAATAGGATAGGAAAATTTCAGTGATGAGTCGCAAGTTAATTCATGCAACGACTAAATATCTGTTAAAATTTACAAAGAGATTTGATACGTAATACGTACATGACAGTACAGATTGATGTACCAATCAAGAATGATCGGAGCTGATTAATCACTTAACAGTGGTAGGAAATGATGAGTCACATTCAACTAGCTTCGGTTTCAACTATTTTATGAAAAGAAAAATGTTTCCTTAGCCTTCTCATGACATTAGTATCATTCATATACTATTGACGATATATACATCATTCTTTGACGGTCTTTAACATCTTCAACTCCGGAGTATAGCATTCATAATTTTTCAAATCAATTGTCTTGCTTTCATCCTATATAACTGTCAATTTGTGTTACGGCAGATATAAAGTTTTGTCAAACAATTAAGAATTGATAACAAATCTCCGTTAATGAAAGGATTCGTTAGTTTACATTAGTAAACTATTGATAAATGACACGTCGAATAGAATTAAATCATTGATTGATACTTATAAATAGAAATACACATTTCGTTATAAATGATTTAGAAAAATAGTAATTCCAGAACATTTTTTAATTGAATAGTAATAAGAATACTTTACAAATCTCCACAATTGCTACTGATTATTTTTTTAGTGTACTTTTCGTTTTGGGAATAGCACTTTTTAACTTATTCAAATTTAGAGAATAAAGCAAAATTGTAAACACAATAAAAACTATAATTTTACGTAATTTCAACAGAAAACCGAAAATAGTGAATGATGCAAAAGGTCATTAAACAAAAAACATTGTAAATTTCGTATAAAACCTTCGTAATAAAAATAAATACAAGTACATATTTTTTCAGTCACAAATCCACGAATTCTCAGAAATAAGAAATTCTCGTCTTCTAAAAAATATATCTTAATAGGAATGTTAATTGTTCATCTGAGACACAAAAAATGTAAACATTTAATTATCTCAGATAAACTGAGAAATCTCGTATTTGCGTAAACATCGAATGTAGCATTTCAGGGTCGCATCTTTCGCACATCGTAAAGACGAACATTCGAAATGGCGGAAAGAAAAAAATGAGATCTAAAACCGAGATACTAGGTGCTCACTGTATAATAATTTAAATTATGTGCGGATAGTTAATAGTTAGCTTTATATTGTACCTAAATTATTTTCTCTTACGCAACGGATTTAAAAGCTGGACGTACGCGAATTAAGCAGATAAATATTCGAATTTGAAATTTCAACACTGTCGCACAGTGCGTCATCAGACACTATGCCGTCATCTGCCATCCAATTTTCGTATGCTGTTCATTTGATCATTGATTTAGTTCATCAAATATAAGTTGCCGTTGTCATGTCGAAATATGATACAAAAAAATGTATTATTGTCAAATTCTAAAATCTGCTTATTTTGTTTACTGTATCGGATTAATGAATAATAGATGTACAGCAGCTGGATTGGTAATAATATAAAAGCTGGTTATGATGGCCAGTAATTAAACGGTAAAGAAGTTAGAAAAGTTTATACGAAGTTTCTTCTACAGCAACAGATCAAAACGCCTAATTTATGAAGGCCGCCGAAGGATGAGTCGTCAGATTCGAAAGTATTCGAAACTGCAAATGCGAATTTCTTTCACAAAAAGCAGTCCCTCTAACAAACGCTTGTTCACCAAGTTGGCCAATTAGAAACAGCACTTTTGTCGCTCATTATCGTTTCTTGTATCGGTGAGGTCCTGTGAAGGAACCTTAATTGACCAACTTTCAAAACGCGTCATTCGTAACCTATACTTTCCAAGAATATGTTTCGCATCTTGGTATTTTTGTACAGATCGTGTCTTATTTCGATTTCGGTAATTTAAATATGTCCTGCGCACATGTTTAGTCTTGCAAAAATAGCTGATGTTCGTTCTGTCTTTGTTGGTATTTTCTAGGCCGAGCATTGTGGTCGGTGAGAGAGTCTCGTTAGCGTTGTAGGTATGTGTCGAGAGTAAGGCCTTTTATTGTTGCACTGAGATCTATCTGTAAAACTGATAAAATCGTAAACGGCGAAATTAACGGAGAGATACGCGCGACTCGTCTAGATAAATATGAAAAATGATGGTGATTTCGATGCTTGGTAAATCAGGAGCATGAGGTGTCGGATTCGAAACAGAATCTGAATAAATAGGGTAAGGTCGGTTGTCACGACATGTCCGATCTACGCTCAGATTAAGCTCTTTTATTGAATTAATGCTGCATTGTAAGGTTAGGGTCATTTCGAGCAGTTATGCTCGGCCGTGGAATGACAAGCGATTTTGACTTAGAATGCAAGTTTCACTGTTATTTTTGAACGGTTCGTCCGTATATATAAAGTATGATATAATTGATGATAGCCAAAATTGTGTAATTCTGTATAACGTGTGTTTTGTATAAGCTTATGCACACTATGAGAATTTATGATGTAAAAAAATTCCTTATAAAGATGAAACGGACAATTTAATTAGAGAAGACCGAGGCAATTCGTGATTCAATTTATTAAATTTAACTTATTTTTTACTTTAGACAATAATAACGCGAAACCTGTTGACAAGAAGCCTTTTAATGAGCGACCAGTTCAACAATGTGGACACCCTAGAAGTCATTCGTTGCAGTTTTGCTGATGTCTGAATAGTAGTTTTTAATTTTTCATCCTGTTTTGAGTAAAGAATTGTGAATAAAAACATTTTCAGAGAAAATTCATTAAAATATTAATTTTAGTTATGAGCAATTCCACGTGAGGCGGATCAGTCACCTCTCAGAAATGTTTGTAATTTTGTTTATAAATAGTTTTTGGTGAAATATAATGTTCTGCCAAGTGATTTTTTTTATTTAAAAAATCCACCGAGTTATAAACAAGCCAAGATTTTGGGAACTTTTTATTAAAAAAATCATAGTTTTTTTTCCTGTAAGTTCTATCGAAAAATGTTTCATACAAAATTTATGGGTAATAAGTTGTAGTTTTCAATAAAATTATATAAAATTATAAAAAGATGGTTTATCCCTTATGTTTTTGACAATATATTTTTTATGAATTTTTTAAACAATCAATATGGGCATAAAAAGTTATGGAAAAAATTTATTTATATAGTACCAGTCTTGAGGTATTATACAAAAAACCAGCAACGATGTGTTTTGTCTCATTTTCGAGAAAATAATTTTGGAACACTTGCCCGCACTGTGCGCGCGCGCCCTGCCTACGTTCAGGGCACGTACTATTGCTCCGCCGCTGTCTTCGCATTGCTCTAATCATCAGAGTCTAATGCATATACTCAGAAAAATGTTGTAAACAGTTTTTGTACGAAAATTAATATCGGCAATGCGAAGGTCGTCGAGGTAAAAATAACATTACAATAAGTGTTATTTAATTGTGTTCGCATAGAAAACGACGCTACATATAGCAAAATTATACACAACCATTTTGTAAATAATGATACTAAAAATAGATAGAGTTAACAATTATTTTCTCAAAAACAGGATAAAACACATTGTTGTTGATATTTTGTATAATACACAAAGACTAGTTCTACATAAATAGCAGTAAAAATTTAAAAAATACGACATTGTGAGCTCGCAGCTGGGATTAACAATTTCGCCGTATAGACATTTAAAAATGGATGAATAAACAACATGATAGTTTGCGACAGATTACGAGTCTTATTGTAATGTTATTTTTACCTCGACGACCTTCGCATTGCCGATATTAATTTTCGTACAAAAACTGTTTACAACATTCTTCTGAGTGTATGGATTAGACTCTGATGATTAGAGCAATGCGAAGACAGCGGCGGAGCAATAGTACATGCTCTGAACGTAGGCAGGGCGCGCGCGCACAGTGCGGGCAAGTGTTCCAAACTTATTTTCTCGAAAACGAGACAAAACACATCGTTGCTGATTTTTTGTATAATACCTCAAGACTGATACTATATAAATAAATGTTTTCCATAACTTTTTATGCCCATATTGATTGTTTAAAAAATTCATAAAAAATATATTGTCAAAAACATAAGGGATAAACCAACTTTTTATAATTTTATATAATTTTATTGAAAACTACAACTTATTACCCACAAATTTTGTATGAAACATTTTTCGATAGAACTTACAGGAAAAAAACTATGATTTTTTTTAATAAAAAGTTCCCAAAATCTTGGCTTGTTTATAACTCGGTGGATTTTCTAAATAAAAAAAATCACTTGGCAGAACATTATATTTCACCAAAAACTATCTATAAACAAAATTACAAACATGAGAGGTGACTGATCCGCCTCACGTGGAATTGCTCTTATGAATAAAGTCATTACATGTCGCATAGAACATCAATGTCACAAATTACCTCGATAATGGGGCAACGACTGAAGACTAGTGTCATATGACAGTTTATATATTACTGGAATTTTCTTACCTAAAGGGTATGGTATGTAAACATAGAAAATAATATGTTCATTCAATTTTTTTTACCTAATATATGTTGACATTCAACTTTTACAAAATCTAACGATACTAATAAAGAATCTGGCCATCTAGAGGTAAGGTAGACGGAGAGCGCAAATTAATTTATTACGATTATTTTTATCTTTTATCAATGCTATAACCAAAACGAAGGTGAATATCAAGAACCAAATAAAGGTCAAAATCAATGTAGCAGAACATCTGAATTACTGAGACTGCAATCTTAAACGTCACAGCAAGTCCAAAAACAGGATTTCCTAAGTCATGGTGTCAATATTATTTTCAGGACCTTTATCCTTTTCCATACTATAATAAGATTTAGAAAAAAGACGTCATTTAATTTTTGTACATATTTCGTATATAACTATACATTGTTTTTTTTCACATATTGATTACACAAGGTGTCAAATTAATCAATATTAAATTATTGAAAGACGTCATTTTTGAAAGCATGAGCCGAATAAATTATTCTACACGAGAGTTGCCGAATATTCCAAGAGAGAGTCAAATTTTATTGAGTCTTCGATTTGCTCG
Source organism: Trichopria drosophilae (assembly GCA_030407085.1). Classification (NCBI taxonomy): domain Eukaryota; kingdom Metazoa; phylum Arthropoda; class Insecta; order Hymenoptera; family Diapriidae; genus Trichopria; species Trichopria drosophilae. The sequence goes on along the minus strand of CM059582.1, from coordinate 171,574,657 downwards.
TTCCTCGTATCTCAATCCCAGAAAGGTCTCGAATTAGATAAACTAACTTAAACGGTGGTAGTAGAAATTTATAACTTGAATATCATCAAGATCGCTTTGTTTCGCACAAAAACATGCAACTCTCTATCTACTCTAAGCTAAATATTGTAGTGAATGTAACCAATCTAAACCACTCCAAAATAAATAATCGATCCTCTTTTCTTGAAAAATATTGCAGTTTTCAATAACAATCGCCTATTGCGACGACTTTATAATAAAAGTTATGTGAAGGGATTGTTGATTGATGCTTTTATATTGCATTTAAAAAAAGGCTTAGTTGGGGCAACATTTTTCCCATCTAGACGTGAAATCGGTTGATGCAGTCAAGTAAGTAGTTTCATTAAGAAATAAATTGGCTACTAACCAATTAATTGAATCACAAAACTAATGAATTGGTTAATATAACTATTTCTTTATTTGCCCCAATTAATTTCTCAGTAAAGAACTCAGACCACTAAGCGGTTTGTTGTCGTAACCAATCCATTTTTCCACGTGTAAACTACAAATACATATAAATATTCAGTTCTCTGCAGCTTTTTTCTCAGTGTAATGTTATTTTGAATTTCGTAGTCGTAAATTACTAGATTACTGAATACAGTTGTAGTACACGTGTATTAGATACTTGCGGATACAATACAATAATATTAAAAGTCTATCTTGTCACAATTTTTAGAATTGACTTACAATAAACAAATATCTCAGGAGAAATTTCCCAGTTAACTTAAAATGTATTATGAATTTGATGAACCTTTCTCAGAATACAAAAATGGATGGCCTGGAATTAAAATAGAATATCTTTATCAATTTAAATTTGACGGGCTTACCTGCAACGCATCTGGTGGTAGTTGCATATATTAAACATTTCAATATGGTTGAAATGTTTTTTTCAAGCGTTATCTGTCGAAATCATTTCGATTTCCGAACAGCGGCTGGTTTGAAAAAACATTTTTTAAGAAAATGTTAAAACCACGAAATGAAGATGTTAATTGTATGAAAGATGTAAAGAAACCAAAAATGGGTGAGAAATTCCGAAAAAATACCTTTGCAAGAACATTCAGTAGATACCAGGGTACGATCCTGGGACCCTTCGTTTGCCGATCGAGTGCTCTACCAACTGAGCTATATCTCCCCTCATCCTTCCGCACCGTTATTTTTTAATTAATCACTCGTACCATATTTTGCCATACTTTTCATATTTATCTTTAAGAATAAAGAAAAATCTTTAGAATATCTTTATATTTATTTTAGAATTTCTTGAATAACATTTTATTAAGAAAAAGGATAGAAATAGTTTTAATACCGAGGATCTGATCAACCCCTGGTCAAGACCCGATTTAGGGCGGGTGTCAAGATGACTGATCAGACCCGGACCCGTAGAATGTTATGTTCTTGATCAGGCCCTGACAGTATAGCCGGATAAGTGCCAGACATATACTGAGGCAGTCTGAGCAGAACCTGATCAAGGCCGTATCAAAATTTCTACTCGGGAAGTTTCCCATAATATTTCCAGAGCATACATACACGCGTACAGATATATTAATTTAGGTAATTCCTTAAGGCTTTGATAATATTTTAGAGAAACCATCCAATGCAGTCTCGATGTTTTGTGGATCGATACTGCACATTAGTACGTGTTACATGCCAGTTAGTAAAAAGTGGAAGTGCACTTAATAAAATTAGATTTCGTTGCATGCGGAAAATATGTTGGGGTTCTTCATCAGATGTTTACAAGGTTACCACGTGTATATTAAGGTCCCTAGCCATCCCAATTACAAAGCCGAATAAAATGCTTGGCTAGCAAGAATACTGAAAGCTCCAAAGTCGCTCTACTTAAGCCCTTTTTTTCATCATTTTTCCCACCAAGTTGAGAAGCTATGGATTGGCCAAATACGGAATCTGTCTGTACTGGTTATTTTCATTAGCTTGTATCACTTGATGGACGAATTAATGTTAAGAGTTCTTAATAAAGAGTATATAGAGTCTCTGGTAGAACATTACCGTGGCTCTAAACTGGCGATAATCTGGCTTCACCTTTATCTGATCAGGAGCAAGAATGGCATACATGCTAGCTAATCGTTACATTCTTCCAGTAAATTGCCATTCTTACTTTGACAGTAGACGGGAGCTAGACTGGATTTGTCCAGCAATAAAGTGTCATTTCACAATGAAGCATGATTATTTTGAGCTGTAGAAGGTAAATAATTCATTGCAAATAACAGTTTTTATTTCGAAAACCTTATTACCAAAAATTTCGTGATAGACAACACTCTGTGATTCATCATGACGTCGGTATCAAGTTGTCAATGGTAAGGCAATATAAGACGTAGAATCTCAAGCTCCGATTTAAGCTTATTCTCTTCCTAGCTCCTGACAAATTCGAATCATATTGTAGCCAGCTTTATTATAGTTTTAGTAGTTCAGGGAAGTACGGCTAAAGTCTGGAGCGATGCTAGTCGAATCTCACAAATCTTAACCTAATAACTTTCTGCAGGCTCGCTCCATACAAATTATAGTCATCCTCCAGCCAGAGCCATTCTTGTTTTATTACTTAAGGACGCAAAGTGTCGGTCTAGTGTGGAGCCAGCATAACATTACCGGAGTTTGAATATCGCAATTGACTTTGGTCCCCACAATTATTTTTGTCATATTTCATTATGAGCTAAATTTGGGGTTTACTTTATCTTGCAGCCTGATTTCTGTAGAAATTCTTTCGTTGATGTATAGGCTGACTTTGAACAATAGACATCAATTTTACAAGTAGCCAAAACTTGTCGTTTTAATACTTTTATAAAGTGGACTATTCCAAGAAGACGTCAATCCCATGTGTCTATTTAATGCGAATCTAAATACCGAGCTCCTCATTCGAATTAATAATCAAATTAACAGTCTATCACCTCAGCGACGACCTCGCCATGAAAACGTTGATTCGTGAAGTTGTACAGCTCCAGAAGACTATCTTTTTTCGTACTGTACGTGTGTCGAAATAGACTGGTGAATCAAGATTAAATTCTCTGCCGTGCCCGTTACTGTGATCTCTGCATGGTGCAAAACTGGTACGTCTCCATCGACGTGGAACGAATTTAATACCCCGTAAATCGCAGATAAATTCGGCGAAACGTCCGTGCAAGACGAGTGAAAGGATTTCGGCAGATTTATAGCTGCACGCGTGGTTCGCGGCCCGATCAACTCGCCCCAGCGTTACATATTATTTCGGCCGAGGTAACTTTTAATGATCGCTCTTCGAACTCTCGCGATTCCCACTCCATAAAAAAACTGAGTTACATAAAACTCAAACGTGAGATTGATGTACTGGTGAGATCTCTTATAGACGGTAGTTTTCGGTTAATTTTTCAAAATTTTTGACTCACCGACATCGAGTTCTATTCAATGTCCCTCTAAGGACTCCTTTAAAAAAAAATTTGAATAATTGTGTCATTCTTATTCAGGAATTCAAATCGGACGGCTTGTCGCTTCTGCAAGTGTTAATTTTTTCTTAAATATCTGCCTAATTATACTAAACTAAATACAATTAAAAAATATAATCTTTCGTATATTTTTCGGTGGTTTAAAAAGCGGATTGGTATTTTATTAGCATACGGTTAAATTATGTAAATTAAATAAGCTGTAAAGCCAATATTCTAAACAAAACTGTAGCAAACCAATCTATACGCATTCATATAAAAAAAAATGATGAGTTTATTCTCTGTTTGTCGAGAGATTTTATCGCAAAAAGACGAATTGACCCGATTTTGGGCATCATTTTTTCTGCCATTGCTTGCTCGCACCAATTCCTGATGGTTTAAAACGACACAAGAAAGACTGAGAAAATAATATTTGTAAAGAGAAAGTTTTATAAATCACATAACGCGTAAAAAATAACATTATCTCAATGCAGTACTCGAATGACCTGCAACACTCTTTCATTGGGCTGGAGAGAACATGAAATCTTAAAGGAGGAATACAATTCTGAGTGGCCTGGTTCTGTCCATCATACCAAACGATATAAATAACATTTATCAATGATGCAGGGATTTTTGTTAATTACATCGAATCTTACCATTTTAATATAAATATCAATTACGAAGGGAGATTATAAACTATATCTATGAACATCTGTACTTTTATATAATTTCGTTTTTCAGAATATAGTTGAAATGTGAGATTTATCTTATATTTCTACGTGCTTAAAAACAATTTTTCTACATATTTCTAATATCCGGATAATGATATCTTCTGCATTGATGGTGGACTTACATAATGGTAATATGCTCGAATATTGACTAGTAGCTAAGTTTCTCAGTAAAAAATAATGGACATCTTATTTATGATATGAAGTGATTCGAAATATTTAGGGAATGTCAAAATTGAGGAAATCATCAAGGAATGAAAAATATGCAGCTGCATATTCTGAACAACTACAGCAACATTTGTCTACCTACACGTTATGTTAGGAATGAGAGCTAACATTTTCGCAATTTATTCCTAATTTTAGCCAATGGTAATTACTTATCTATTTTACATTTTTATGTTATCTTGCTATTCTTCAATAACAGTGTTGACACTTACCCTAACAGCACCGAACCTTATAACACGGTTAATTACGGTTGTAGTAAGATTATCAACGTTAAGCCAAGCTTATTTAACCTTCTTGCAAGGTTTACTGCTGTTAGGGTTCCGATTTTTCTGACGTTTGCGCAACATATAAATGAATTCGAATATGCGTAAATTAGCTCATTACTGACTGGATGGTAGCAATTGTAAAGTACAGAAGAACCTCGATATAAGAACCATCTCCATTCCAAAGTTTTCTTTCAAACTTATTTAATTTTATGGTTTCAAATAATAATCGTTTAAATGTTGTCCTTATAGTTCGTATACTACTGGAGATAATTTATTTTAATATTTTAATAAAAGTTTAATATTTTATTAATAAAATTAACATTTTCAATTGTTTAGCTTAAAACGTATCAAAATTAACTCCTGTAATATAGGCCATTTTATTTTCAATTTATCTATAATACAGAACTATGATGAAAAATGTCGAATTTAAGAAAAATCACAACTTTCCAGCTATGAAACACAGAATAATGAATGTGTCCTACTGCCCAAGCAAAGAACAAATCAGATTGAAAAATAAAAACATTCTCGAATGTGTTCAATCTCATCTACGTTTCTTTCCACTCATTCAACTCTCCACTGAATGCTATACGGTCACGGGAACTCGGACGAGATGCAAATGAAAAATCCGCGTTTAATATCTGACCGTTTCGTTAAAATTCCAGATCTCTGGAGAAGTTACGCCGTGGCGTAACGAGTATGCTGAGTCTCGGATGAAAGAATCAAGACTGGCAATACGAAACTGTTGGTAAGGGAATTATTCAAATTACCAGTGGGTGAGGCTAGAAAAGGGACATTTACGGGACTTCTCTTTCCCATATTGTAATTACTAGTTTACTAGTTAGTGCTTCTACAATCTCCACTCAACTCTGTACTGATGCAATGGAAAGTGAAAAAATTACGTTACGTACCTTCATTATCCAGTTGCAATGCGAATATTAATTCTGGCATATCTTCCAAATTGGTTTGCGTTAATACAATGATAATTGTCTTGAAACAGACATATTACATATTTTGAACAGTTTTTAGGTAATTTATTTCTTCTAAGTAATAAATCCAAAATCATCAGCCAATTCTTTACTTAATGCAATTCTGCAATTCTTCCTCATGGGTTTCTAATCTTTATTTTTTAGAACAATTATAGCTCGAAAATGTTTACATTTTGTATCGCGGTTTGCATGATGCTTTTGTTCTATGGATTTCTTATACGCTAAAACGATGGAGTCATTATCCGAAACGTTGGTTTCATACTTTTGGTCATGATCCACGCTTTTAGAGGATGACAAAACCATAAAACAAACGCATGATGTCAAACGGTAAGATAAAAATTTCTCTCCGTGTAGAAATTCACATTTTAAGATTTAACATGGCAAGAGCAATTTTTTTTCAAGAAAAGTAATGGCAACAAAGACACTATTCCTTAAGCGAGTTTTTCGAACAGAACCTTCGCTTGGTAGTCTAAAAGCAATATGGGAAAGTTCACGTTACAAAAAGGGAGCAGATCCGTTTCCTAACATATAACTGGTCCTGACCATAGTACCCGAATATACATCTTGACTTGATCAGAACATGATCTGATTCCTTGATAATAGGCAATACTTTGGTCTCTTTCGGGTATCACTTACGTTTTTGAAATTTGATGAAAGGTACGATCAAACTCGTATCACTCACGAAAGTCGGATCAACTGATGATCAATATTCAGATACCCTGAAAAAAAATTAAATACATTTCTGCTTGGATACGTAATTGAAGAACTTTGAAAGATGTGGTGCTTCAAAATATGTATTAATTTTTTGTAATTCAATTCAGCATACGTCTTATCCATCCGTATCACTATTAGAATAATAGAAGCGAAATAATAAAAATGAAAATACACACTTTAAACGTTTAAGGATGCAATATATAAATTATTTCTGATAAAAGGAATAATTAATTAACTTTAATTTCTTTATCAAATTTTGTAGATATTTGTTTCAGATTATTCTTATATATCCAGACATTCAGTTAATGAATTCTTAAGAAATGTATGTTAAAAACAGACAACGAAAACAAATTTATCCATCGAAGCAATGTGCGTGATTCCAACCCGTTGCGAAGGTCAGTTTAATCAAGAGTGCAATTAAGGTCGTAGGACAATAGGGTTTGATGTTTACATCGGTATCAATTTTCCCCTTGCGCCAGCAATTTGTACCTACATGAAAATTACTGGTCTCTTTACGTAAGTCTTTCAGAAGCACTCGCTTCGTGGGTTGGCTTTGGGTACGATCAACGTTTCTCTCTAAAGAACCCTCATCGCTGGCTGCAGCGAACATGAGAGAGAAATGAACCCCACGATCGTGAAATATTTAGGTCAGAATTCGAGAGACCACATCGAGGTGCAATAGGCGGTTTCGGTGAAGAATGCAGCTGCAAAACAGTAGTTACATTGAGTTACCAAGACTATAATCCCTCAACCGGCATAATCGTCGAGTAATTAAGCCCAATCATGAAAATTCTCGAGAGGTTCGTAAATTTCCTTTGAGCAAGAACCTTGGCAATCAGGAGATTATTTCCGGTTGCACGACTTGGTCATCTAGAAGCTATATACATGGCATCCGGTGCTACCTATTCTCTAGTATACTAATAGGCCAAGCGTTGCTTATTTGTTGCTGAAAAAGTGTTGATAAAAGATACCATTTAGAAGAAGTCTACCAGTAGATTGATTTCCATCATGGGATATTTACCGTAAACGATGTTAGCTTGTACTGCTGAGATACGCAAATTAGATATGAATTGGTCAACGTCATTCAAATTGGAAAAACAAATCAGTATGAGGATGCTACCTAATAATTATTTGTACTCAATGTGAAACTTGCAGAAGTAACTATGTATGACTTCACGTGAATACCACAGTAGTGTAATATATCCGAAAATTCTGAAGAAATAGCCGTTGAATGTCAAAAGCTGATTAACCAGGATATTTAAGAAATAAATGTTTTAAAAAAGCGTTGAAAACAATGTATTCAGGATATCGGAGACTCAATCATTTTCAAGGATTTCTGAAGATGACCAACAAGTGGCCGAAATACAAAATCTATTGTTTTCCATTTTCCCAATATTAAAGTCATTTTTTCTGGCCATACATAATGACAATAATCTAACATACATTGTGTGCACTAAGATCATAGTGACGCTTACTTTTGAATTCCTCCTTTGTTTACTTCCTCTCGTTTATTGACTGTCACGATTTGAGACTTTATTTTTGTTTATGTTGCGGTTGTAAAATTTTAAATTACTTAATACAAAATCTATTGTAATCAACTATCTGTTTTCTAAACTCTTTTACTAAATAAGATATTGTTTATCCCGAAACAAGTCTATGTGCAATATGTAGTGTAGCCTTTAAACTGACAAAGACGGTGTTAAAATCAATACCAACAAATAAATTAAAGTGGCATAGTATATTAATTATGTCTTTTGTAGGAATCAAAAGTACTCCATGTTTGAATATTTTATGTGTCCCTGGCAGCATTAAATCTAAAACTTTCATCAGGACGGATTTATTCTACTTTTTTTGGAACATGCTCGAATGAAATAAAATATAAATACATTCTATTTGAACACCAGTGATGCAAGTGCCCACAAATATAACTAATTTTTAATAATTTTTATAATACACTTGTTAAACAAATCTTTTACAATGAAAGTAAATGCAGACTATTTTAACCAATATTAAAGTCAACATTGTTTTCATCATTATTTCGATATTTTTGTTTTACGATTCGTAACATTTGGAGACTGCATCTTGGTTAAATTATATACCTACTGAAATGTAGACCGTCGACCGTCGCGTTTTTATTCTTCTTTTCGTTACCTCTTTTCAAATGGTTCGACGGCAGAAAACCCACTGCCTGTGAAACATTCAATTATATTATTACGTGACGTTGTTTTGAAATTTGGAACAATAAGACATAAAGGTAATTATAATGATGCTCTCTTTATCGTTTCGTCACGTTCGTGCGCTAAAAAATTGAAACTAAATTGAACCTATTGGTGAAACAACAAATTTAATAGTACCCAATATAAAAACGTATGTATGAAATACCAATAGTAATAATGATAATAATAATAACAAATTACATAATGATTAGGAAAATACTTCAAAATTGGACAGACTTAGCAAATTTTCCGTTGCTTTAAATAAAGCACTATAAATAGTCTAAAAACAAACTACAAAATGGCTCTGAAATTAAACAGAGCAATTCCAAATTTATTAATTTCCCTTATAATTATCAATTACATACGGTTTTCACTCTTGCGATTTCTGACTTCAATTGAAAAGCAAATAATTGATGAATGTTATTACCCATAAACCACATTGTTTCTAAATTAAAAATAGAGGCAGAAATGTTATTTAGCTACTCATTAAACCCAAGATTATAATTTAAACGTATTTCCTATTGATGATCAATATTTTTATGCGGAATAAATGTTGGTATATGCTATAAATATGAAAGCTCTATATAAATATGCTATTACAGTAATGATCCAATTTTGATTTTTTACTACTTCAGCGTCCGTCGGTAACAAAATATTCTACAGACATTTCCTTAGCTGAAATATATAACTGGTAGTACGGAAAGAGAGGAGGTAGATGGTGCCACGTTCCGATGACGGACCTTTTCTTTTTTTGAGAGTACATACCATCATTGCTAAAAATTTAGCCAGCACAGATTATTTGAGTAAAATTCGCATTAACGGACTAAGTTTTTTGATGTAAAACAGGTAACATGTTAGGTTTTTATATGTTATTAGTGGTTTGCAACGTTGACGCGCAACGTCAAATTTAACTCGACTTCGTTAAAAAACATTTAAAGAATCAGAAAGAACTGGAAAGAATTTATTATTTTATTATCATCTCTAACGGATCTTTACACCCATCACAGGGATATTCTAATAAGAAATGTTTGAGAGACAGGATGATCTGGTAATCATCCGAATTTCCGGAGTTGTTTATTAAAATGACCATCGTATACGTAATAAACAAATGATGACTGGTATGTAATATTTACGTAACTGTTACTTTTGTGTTTGCAGGGGTTTATACAATCTGGTTCCGCAGTTTTATTCGAAATTGGAAGTAGCAAACTTTCAACATCGTCCGTCTTAGGCTCTGGTGTTCAGAGCTATTTCTTCGAATTTTCGATATTTAGGTTGACTTTCTCAATGTAGGACCACCTCTTCGGGGATTTCGATATCCACCCTACCAGAAAAACTTTAAAGCAGAGAAACGAACTTGTAAAGGAATCTAGTACTATGACAATTTCTACAAAAGTATTTCTATTTACAGTAGAGTCCCGGTAAACTTGCGTCTCGCTATATTGACATACCAGTATATTTTCCCCGTTCAGTCTCGTTATATTGACTTGTCGCCGCTCTCTTTTTCTTCCACCTCGCGGGCTGGATCCTCAGGAATGGCCTGCTGTGACATCACGAAGTTAGCTCGATTAAGGGGAGTGGGAGAAGCGGCGCTCCCCTTCTTTTGGTAAATGTAACGAGATAAGAGGAGGGGAAGACGAGGAACCCAGTGGGTAAATATACCGGGGCTCTACTATACTTCGAAAGACCGTGAACAACTATGACATTCAAAACAATAACATTACGTCGATCAATAATACGATTACAGCACTATTATATTGTAGAGGACAAAAGGTCACTAACTGATACAATTTTCAAGATTATTGAGATGTCAAAGCGATTATTTTAATGGGAACCTTAATTTTTGGTACCTACTTGGAAAAAATGAAAAATTTTACATCCAAATGATAATTTTCGGACATGACTTTTAGAAGGTCACATGCTGATAAATCGTTTAGAATCAGCTTTCTTTGAATTTTAGCGTATTTATTCGCGAACAAATTGTGGAATCGGCATAAGGTGTTACGTGGTTGATGAAAATAGTCACGGTGGTCAATACTCAAGGTCATTGTAAGGTCAAAGAGATTTCTTGTTAATGAAGAACCTTAGTTCTATAACCGAACATGCTTTTAGATTACTTGCAAATAAAAATTAATTGGACATCTTCATAACCTAATGCATATTGATCTTCAGATTGCCTAATTCTAAAATCTTTAATAAAAATGTTAAGTGTGTTCATTTCATGTTATTACGGGGAAACTCTTAACATTGTAAAAGGTGTAATATGGTGTTATGGTACTAGTTAGTGGTTTCCGGTTGATCGATCAAGATCGAATATTTCACGTATGTGTAACATAAAATTGAATGTAACTGATAACTACAGTGATCCCCGTCCCAACGCATATGTTTCGTTCCATAAAAAATGGCCGCCCCGTCCAAACGCATATCCTCCCTCAACCCCCACTACGGCAAAAGTCTCTTTGCATATATCACACTGAGCATGCGCGTAGATGTCTCACTAGCAACGCTTGCAACTATGGATCGTGTTGTGGGGAGAGGAATGAAGGGGAACCTATGCATTTAGACGGGAAAGAAATATGCGTTTTGGAAGGGCATATGCGTTAGGGCGGGATGCGTTGGGATGGGGCCCACTGTAATGACAACATAATAAGATTTAATTTTTAACAAATTCTATTTAAGTGCATTTAAAGATGCCCCACAATATGATCAATTTCCCCGGGGGCAAAATATACACTAAACTATAATGTATCGTTTATATCGGTAATTGAAATATCAATCGCGAATTGAAAACACGCAATTAAAACAAACTTTGGATTTGACGGAATTACGTTTAAATTAGTATTTGACGTAGTTGTTTTGTATCAGACATGGTTCAGCAAATGTATTGATCTCTATCACTTCCATTATTAACACAGGCGTAGGCCAGTTTATGAAAGAAAATCACCGCGATCAATTATCGTATAAAACAAAACAGCCGTGGAGTCCGGACGAACACGTAAAAAACCGGCTCGTAAATCGACTGCAAAATATCACCGAAGACCGTTTTAAGGATCGAGCATGGATTACAACTTGGTCCGATGTCGCAATTCATCCACGTAAATTATTCTATCGTAGAGAACCTGCGGCAAGAGACGCACAACACACCCGCGCCATGTATATAAAGTATAGACGTATGTACGTCGAGTCGGCGTTCGCGGAGTTTCGGCGAGTCGGCACGCGGGAAATGAAAAAAGATCCTGGGGGGATACGAGGTGGACCAAATAAATAAAAGTCCGGGCTCGCTTGCGCCGAATGAAATAAAAGCCGAAGGATTTCGGTCGGACGATTTCTAAGACTGGCGATAATGCGTTATGGGCATTACATCGTCTCTTTGTCCCGTCGTCGTCTTCGCGGACCCAAAAGCCGCGATGCTTTACCAGGAGGGATCGCTTCGTTTTAATCGCTAATCACCAATTAACTGAGGACTCCGCGCGTCCGAAACCCCCAGAAGCATTTTAACGAGCCGCCGTGTCGCCTGCTTCGGAATTTTACTTCGCCCGCCCTGGCTCCTCCTGTCTCTTCTGTACTTCCCGTCGTTTCTCCCTCTTCATCCTGATCCTTCTCTTCTTTTCTTCTCATCTTCTTTTCCACTTATCTCGCTCCCCTTTTCCCCATCTATACATTTCTTCTTTCGAGGCTGTCGCGCGGTGTCCGGTGCTGCGCGCGGCCGACGATGTGCGTGCGCGCCCACACCAATTAGTGCATACTTCAGCTCGGTGTTTGAATATCCGAAGCCGAGAGCCACCAGCAGAGCGACGGCCAAGAAGAGACGGACTGATAGAAAAAATAAAGCAAAAAGTGGAAAGCCCGAAAGAGATGGAAAGAGAACGATGGGCAACTCGAGAGAGACAGGGAGTAGGAGAGAGGTGCACAAAACGGTACCATAAATTGTAACAAGGATGATATGATCATACATTAAGGATATGTAGGGTTCATGATGATGATATTCTTTACAAATAGTTGCATAATGGTTGCGTGGGAATCGACTGAAATCGTATTCAGCAGCTATTGATTTTAAAGAATAATGGTAAAAGTATGTCTATTTGCAATTTATCAATCACTTCAAACGAGTATTGTTATCTGTTGAAGTATCCATTACCCATCCATCCATATACTTACTGCATGCTAATGATAGTGAACGATTTTTCGTATTCGCTTTCCTGAAGTTAACGAACTAAACCGCATTGCGGCGCGTCAAGCGCCTTGTGCTTCCCTCCACAGTGCCAATTCTCATCCGTCTAACACCCTATTTTCCTTTCCTATTTAACCGCGCAACGTGAATGGTTTGTAACAGATGAAATGGGAGAGAGGGACGAATGTAGCTTTAGGAGTGTTAGGGGAATACATTTTCAGAAAGTGGTACATAATGTGCTTGGGACAACATCGTGGTTATCAGTTCATCTCTTCAAAACTTTCATCAAAACACGTGATACATGTTCCCTCAGCGTATAGCATAAGTAGTTCAAGGCATGTGGTAAAATTCTACGGAATATTGCTGAGGTAGATTTCTCAGCAGTCCCAATGCGTTCGTCTATGTATTCATGAAACTTCTATCAGAATATCTGCACACCGGTGTACCTGAAGCATGCTGAGGTATCCTGAAGCGCCCTGAAACGTCCTAAGCGCCCTGAAGCGTCCTGAAGCGGCCTGAAGCGTCCTGAAGCGGCCTGAAGCGTCTCGAAGCGTCCTGAAGCGTCCTGAAGCATCCTGAAGCTTCAAGAGTTCGATAAAACTTTCTGAGCCAGGTCCTCAGAAAATGTTCAGTTGTTTCGTGGAAAGATATGGTTAGTTTTACATATTTATTATCTGAAAAGTAGTTAGAGTAATAAATGTTAGCCCATTAAACATGTCACTAGAACCAGCAAAGAACGATTTGTTGCCTCAAAATAATCATGAAATGATAATATTCGCTAAAACATACATACTAGTTTCGATAAATATCTTATTTAGACGAATTGATGGCGATAAGTTTTCGTTACGTTATGAAACAGAACTACCTAATTGGCGAAAGTTACTATTTAGATGGTAAACTTCATTAACGTGAGATTTACGTCAGCGCAGGTGGCGCCTCGATGGGACCGACAGAAGCTTTATGATGCTCCCCTCCCTCCCTCCTCTCTGGCTTTGTCAATTAGGCGCTGAATATCAATCCATAAATAACTTTGTATATTTTAAATGACAAACATCATTTGCTTTGAATAATTGTAGAATACATACATGTAACTTATACACTTATTTATATATTTTGTTATGAATCTACAAAAAATATGCCAGAAAACATAACCGACATACTATTGTGCCTTTACACACGTTTTATTTTGCAAAAATAATTGTACTCTCTATCGACTCATGTATCATTGCCGACTACATAAAAAAGAAAAATAAGTACCTTCGAAGTTTCATCGCCCATGATCACGGCTGTAATATTGCTAGGTGTGGCTTACTGCCACTTATTATTTTTCCGATTGGCTGGACATACTATCTAAAGCTGGTAAACCTAGCTATTTAGATGTCAGTGATATATTTAACTATCCGATGTAGTAAAATCAACCAGTTTTCTCTTAAGAACAGCTAACCATTACTTTTCGTGTGTATAAACATCCCTTTATGTACCGAACATTCATACAAATTGCAAGAATGCCATACCAACAGGTCATCAGTATGAGGCTACTCTGCTTTTCGCTAGATGCCAAAACCATTGCGCCGCTTAATCGCAATGGAATGGCTTCGTAATGCATGTTAGCAGACTACAAATATATATATGCTAAATTGTAAATAGTAATAGAGAATAATGTTAATGGTTAACAAAGCAGGTTGTAGAGAGGACATGTGATAGCATTCCTAAAATATAGTCATTTATTAATACTATCGATTGCGGTTTTACCAAACTTTTCAGCAATTACCTAACTCTATATTTGACCATTGTCGCTTTAAAGATTAGTTTTAAACGAAAACGGTAGTCAGCGTCTGTCCGATAAAATAATTAAACGTTAACTTTGGGGTGTTATGAAAATTATTTTACAAATTAATTTAGGTTACATTTCACAGTTCCATTTTCTCCATGCAAGGTATCCAAAAACACTCCGGTTACAAACCTATTTCTAACATTTAAGTAGAATTGAATTGTTATTTTCTTCACCCTTCTACTTATACACTGGTTTGACTGCTGCTGCTGGAAATTGATGCACTTTCCACGAGAAATATCTATGAATGTAAATTTGAGAATTACTAAGAAATAGTAATATCAAAGCATAGATTTCTGCAGTTAAAACGTTTTATAAGACAAAGTAATTCTGAATCTAATTGAGCGGCCAAGATAATGCCACCTTCAACTGCTGCCGTCTGGCGGAGCAGTTTGACAAGAAACTTCTTAATAATAGTAATGAAATAGAAAACTATTGTAAGTCAATTGTATGGTTCCGAGTGTTGTTTCAAAATCAATTTAATGAAATGTACGGAACGGAACGGACCGACGAAGGTGTTCAGGGGAGAGGGAAGCTTCAATTCCCCTCCCAAGGTTCTTATATCGAAGTTCGGAACGGAAATGGTTTTCATATCGAGGTTCTACTATAACTGAACTATAGCTTCAGCAAAACAAATTTAGTAGTTTTTGAATGATCTGTAAGTGGACCAGTGAAAACATAGCTCTTTTCTTGCATTGTTTTATTTCAGACACTCCAGTCTATATCTTTATTCATATCCTTATGATAATGCGCTTTGTTGGGTTATGGAATAAATTAGTTATCCTCTAATTATTAGGTCAGTGCTCTTAGCTCTGAGCAATTCATTGATTATCAAACTTAATTGTTAAAAAGCATTACATAGTTGAATTAATAATTTAATCACGTGTCCAAACTAATTTATTTTCTGAAGCTCAGATTGGTTACTATGAAGATCAGAATGTTCTTGTCAGTATAGTAGAGCCCCGCTTTTTGCGCGGTTCCGTGTCGTTATATTTACCTGTCGCAACTCTCTTTTTCCCCCACCTTGCGGACTGGGGCCTGAGGAGAGGTCTGCTGAAACGTCACGAACATAACTCGACTGAGGGGAGTGGGAGAAGCGATGCTTCCCTTCTGTTGGTAAATATAACGAGACGCGAGGGGAAGATGAGGCACCAAGTGGGTAAATATACCGGGACTGTCCTGTATTTAAAATTTCGCACGAAATTCTAGGTAATATGTGGGGGATTTCTTTCACTACAGAAAAGTTCAATAACATCATATTGTTGCCGAATCAAGTTGCGCTTGAGGAATATCCCATAAGAAGAAAATTTGTGGTTATGGAGGAAAGCATATATCTTGAGTAACTCCTTTATTTTTTTTATAAACATTAGAATCTGCTGTTCTCATTACTGAAACCAGCTCAAATCATATAACAAGATTGATATTTTTTTATAGTTTTCTGTGGTTATTTTTCGACTGGGAATAGATTCATCTCCAACTAAGCCTGGATCATGACCTGCCTGTAAATATAAACATAGCAATAAACAAAATAAAAAAATTAAATAAAAGTTCCCATACAAGTTGTCTTGCTTTTCGCATCGACATTGTAATTCGGTTTGGAAAGGACAAAATATTAAAAAGTCGACTGTTTGTGATCCTTGGCTTGGATAAAACTATAATGAAATAGGACGATAGAAGATGTAGGCAAATGAAAAAGGTCGATCCAGAAAGACACTGGCAAATACAACTTAAAGAAAAAAAGGAAATATAGAATGCAAAAAAAGATAGAATAAATTAAGGAAAGACAGATAGAACGAGAGGGATCGATAAAAAGAGATGAAAGAAGAGAGCGAGAAAGCCTCGAATCCTGGGAGCGAAACTCGAAAAGCGAGGAGCGGTCTTAACTCAAGGTGACCGGTTTAGCATACGCGATACCGAAATTAACACCGTGTTACTCCACTTGCGAGCCGTGCGTCGTCGGTCGTTCGGGCTTCTGCTCCTTTTCACGTAACGGTGCTTTAGGATGATCGCCGAGCCCAGGTGGAAGCGAGATAGCCGAAGGAAGAGGAATAAGACCACCGATGCGCGGGCAGAAGAAAATGAGACGCTCGCAAAAATAAACGAAAAAATATAAAATAATGATTAGTGGTGCAATGATATCGGAGAAGGGAGGAGGGAGAGAGATCGAAGGGATTTAATTTAATTGGTCGACCGATACCGTTGCAGTCGAGTTGCGGGTTACGGAAAACAATAAATTCACAACATTGCGGATCGGATTGCAAAATAAAGAAACTGTGATATATATAAGGGTAGGCGATATTTTGCACACGTAATTGCAACATAATAACTTGAATTTATTGATTCAAATAATAAGTACAAAAAAAGAACATTCAAAAAATAGACGATGAACGTAATCCACTCATACTTGGCTTTGAACAGGATATACGTATACAAAATCACACAACAGTGTGACTCGTGATCGCGTTTGAATCAAACGAATACTCCAAATCCGAGATAATCTCATTATACTTGTTACATCTTTTAATATTTAAAATTGGAGAGGATTATATCATATATAATAACCTTAAAATTAATATATCCAGTACTAATATATTACCGCAGTCCCCCTAATATTTACGTTCCCAATATTTGATACCCCCTAATATTTGCCCTAGGTCTGTCCCAATATTTGCCTTACCCCTCGATTGCTGTTCCCCACCACTTCTTACGAAGCCGTAATTCTGTGGCGACATCACGCATGCACGATGTAGGAAAGGTTAAACCATGGTTAAACTGATTTCTTCTGGTCGATGCATGCGCGTTCTATAACTGTATATCGGCGGAGTAGGGGAAACATTTCTTCCCCTCACTGCGCAAATATTGGGAGGGTTAGAAAAGGACAGACAAGACGGACGAGGAAAATATTAGGGGGGACCACTGTAAAAGAATAAAAACTGATGAATAATTTAACTACCATTAAAGTAACTTTACTCCATTAACTTGTTTGTCTCTACCAAGTAGCACGAACTGCCTAGGACACGCCATAGAAATTTGTGTCACCTGTTTTGAGGCAAGTGTCGAAAGATAAACTAATCCGTACGTATGTCACCCCAAACTTTTGGAGCCCCCACTTCGAGGCAATCTGTTTTCCCCTCTATTCCCTTTACCCCTTTTCACCCAATTTTCTGTCACAAACCATTCATATATTAGGCGGTTTAAGGGTGTAGTCTCATGCTCGAGGCCATTATTAATAACGTCTTTTAAATATGACAGCCTGAAATGCTGACAGGTGGCAGTCATAGAACTAAACAAATTTAGTTGATTATTGTTCTGTATGCCTGTGGCGCTGGTCCGTACTAGAACAAACCATTTTCATTAAAAAACTAGTAATGGCGTAACTCGCTCGCTTCGCTTGCTCAGAAACTTCGACCCTGTGGAGAGTCGGCTATTCCTTAATACTCGTCCGTTTACTATCGGCTTTCAGTTATAATATAAAATTATACCGATATTTGGCAGTCCAATCATATTTAGGTCCAAGTGGCTTCGATAGATATATTACAACAATATAGTGTTTCTTTTATGTATGAACACTGAAAATGATTTACAACTATAACCTATGGCCTGAGTCGAAAATGAGCGTTTTCAAAACTTCGACCCCGACGATAGGCCAGCCGAAGTATTAATAAATAATACTTGTATAAGACATCTTTTAGATATATTGAAATAGTTATTTTCGATACTAGGCCGTGCAACCAGATTTTACGGCCCGAATGCGATACCGGCCTGTATATCGATGGATCGCAGAGTCCATAAAATCTTATGGCCGTGTGTCGAACATTATTTTTCGGTGCTGAATGCTGTAAAAACTCGATTTCGCGGACTGCGTTTAGTCCGTATATGATTTATTTTTAATAGCGCAGATTCATGTTTTACGTGATCCGTAAAATTTCATTTTACGGACGAAAAGTAGGCCGCACTCTAAAAATTTAACAGTGAAAATTTCACTTTTATTTGAAGTGAACACCCGTTTTTCGAGATTTCACTGCAACACAGTGATTTTTACTCGACTGGTCACTTGAATAGCAGTGAAATTTTCACTGCGTTAAATACACTGAGACTTTTCACTTTCAGCTTAAAAGTGAGATTAGTAATTATTTGGAATTCACTGCATGATACAGTGTGGGACGCCATTTTGTGTGCTAACGGGCACGAGCGTGTCGCAAACTCCGGTGGGTCCGGTGGTTTTAAATAATAATTTTTAATAATTTTTTAAAAAGTGTGATGTCAGGACACCGTATCTTACCAGAGGTGCGCGTATTTTTTATCTGAAATTTTCAATTTTTGTTGAGTGACAATTCCACGATATGAATACTGTAAGATTCGCTTTTCGTACAGTGAAATTTTCACTTTTACTAACAGTGAAAAAATTCACTTTCTAATAAAGTGAATTTTCACTGTTATGAGGGTGGTCCGATTGGAACTAAATCTAAAAGTGAGATTTCACTGTCATGCAGTGAGTTTTCACTGTTAAAATTTTAGAGTGCGTAAAATCGGATTTTACTGGTATGGTACCGAAATAGTTATTTTCGTATGAAGTGCGTAAAATAAATTTTGCGACCGTGAACACCGCGCCCGAGGGGCTGGCGAAGATTCAGTTGTTACAATGTCGACGTAATTATACCGCCTCCACCGCTCCTGGGGGTCGAAACGTCAAAATTTGTCGAAAAAAGATAAGATTTTTTTTGCCGAGGTGACCAAATTCAGTACTTTGTCAGACAACAGTCATACGCATTTTAAAACAGTTTTTCTGGCATGATCGTTGAAAATCGAAGAAAATGCATATAACCGTTTTTTGTAGAGAATTGTATGCTCTATCATTTTTGTATGGGACATTTTTGTATGGGACATTTTTGTATGCGATTTGTATTTTTACAAAATAAATGCAAAAAACTACGGAAAGTGTGATTTTTTTCACTTTTTTGATGCGACCACTCCTTTATCTAATATGGATGTGCTCCACAAACTAATCAGTTCTAAGTTAGGCCATGAAGAATCAATACATAGGTCAACATTTTTAATCCACTTTTCCGTTGGCGCACACAAAATTTTGACACATACGTACGTACGTACAAGATCACTCACACACACACACACACACACACACACACACACACACACACACACACACACACCCACACACACACACACACACACACACACACACACACACACATTTTATTTTTTTTTTGGTTCTACAGTCTGAAACGTCGAAATTTTATGAAAATATGCATCGAAATTTGTTGGCCTGAAGGGACTAAATTCAATACTTCGTCCAGACTTTCAGTCAGGGTCGAAGTAATAACAAAATGGGAGAATTGCAAACAAAAACATTTAAAAATTGTGTGTTCTTAATAAACAAAATGTGGAATAAAAGTAGATTCTGAGCAATGCGAGACAATTCGCATGAGTTCCCATTACCGAGCGTGCTTTTTTTCTTCTACAATATAGGCTGTAAAACAGTACCTATTATGCACTGAGAGTGTGATAAAAACTTATTTTTTGTTACATCTGCACATATTCGCGGTCTTTACGTGCCGGTAAAGTATACGGAAAGGCGCCGATTCCCGCCGGGCACTACAGCTGCGCTTCTGCGCATGTGCAAAGGACAATCGAGCAGTTTTTACCACCTCTACCCCTTGAACACCCTCCCTGCAATGACGTCATATACACTCTAAATACGTAATATACTATTGCTCGTGGATAAAATCATTTTGATTCCTTTTAGGAGAAAAAGCACTATTTTGATACCTCTGCCAAATGGGAAAATAGCATTTTGCGCTCAGAGTGTAAGAAAAATTATTATTATAATATAGTAATAACTTTTAATAATTCTAAATGGACCAGAGCCATGGTGGTGTAGAATAACATATTCAAAACTGAAAGCAATCGGATGGAGAGTTATTCTTAAATTCTGTGTTCGAAACACTTTGGATTGTCGCAGATAAATGCATTCATTACTCTTCCGGCTCTAGCTTTCTTTACATCAGAGAAACTAATCTGCTTTTGGAATAGTTTAAAAGCCTTGCCATCACGTGATAATCAGAAAATGTTCAATAGTGACTTGCTTAGTACTTAAACATTATATGCAATTTTCATACACGGAAAAACGACTTGGTTGGAATAACCAACTTTGAATTAGATGAATAATACTTGGTTATTACAAATTTTACATAATTTTGCTATTTTTTTTTTATTTTTCGTTGCTCAGAATTTGCGGTGATCAGAAACAACTTGTAATAAATACTGCCCTTGTTCTTCATCCTTTATTAATCTTTCTGAATATTCCTGAATCAATTCCTATACCTCGTTCCGCAGTATTTTAATACCTTCAACGACTTCTTTTAGCTTCTTGAAAATAAGAATCTTCCACCCATTGTGATGCAGTTAATGAAAGAAAGCCATCAGGTAACTATAATTTTATAATTTTATAAACAATTACTGTTAATCGAGGTAAAATCTTATGACTTTTATCTTTAATATATTGAAGTTCTACACAGGACGCTTCAGGGGTTCTTCTTCAACCTCCTGATTTAATATAGCGTTTACATTCCCATTTTTTGCTTAGGTACTGACATTATTTTCAAAAAGAGCAGGGCCCACCAATTGCTCACATAAATACCAGAGGTGTTCAGACATTTTTTGAGACGTTAGTTTAGAAATTACTGGATTTGTAGCCTTCTGGGTTGCAAGAGACTGAAGAAAGTTCAAGTCATAGTGAGAAGAAAAAAAGAATGCAAAAGTTTTGGAGGCCCTTTTTTCACTTTGTTTTTAGTAAAACTGTTGATGAAACATCCATACCTTAGAGAAATAAATAATTTTGGACAGTCATCGAACTTGATGCATGGGTCCTAGTGCTGAAAAATGATCCGCACGAACTGGTGGTGTGCCAGGAACTATCAAGACGAGTTCACTCAATTCACAATAATCGTCACTTGTTTTTTGTTATTAAAACACTATTTAAAAAATTCACCAATTCTTTTTTATATTTGGTAATTGCTCAAGGCATAAAGTATTTCACTGATTTTTTAATCGTTCAAAGAGGAGGATCTCTGGAAATAAAAAGGATCATCTCTGAGAATGCTGCACGAGCGATCGATTTCAGGATTTTATGTCGACATTCAAGATGAAGTATATCACGTTCGAGTAACTGTTCAAGGATGATGTAGGCGTCAACATTTCGACAAGTATTAGAACCTGTATCGTAGTACATCCCTTGCACTTTTCCATGTATATTTCATTTATTTAAAACATCAAAGACGACTTCAGCCCGGGCTTTTCCAGTTCGAGAGTCAATTTTAGGCACAGCCAGCAGTTGTGAATTTCCATATCAACAAGATACCAGTATCAGTAATCGACCAATAGTGCCTTTAATAGTAAGGTTTTGCAGAAGCTTACAAGCTTAAAGAACAATTAAGGCAACTCCTTTCAATTTCAGTATTAGTTATACTTATTCCCCACTTTTTCTTCATACGAGTGTTTTCATCATTTGTAATTTTTCTTTCATTTTTGTTGGTGACATATAATAGTGAACATGGGCATCCATTTCCCTGTTGCGCTAACAGAAACGCTTTCGCTTAATCGACTTTTATAATATTTAATGCATTATTTTGAAGAACAGTCACTTTAACAAATAAGTTATCAACAATAAAAATATTAAAAAATTAATAATAACAAATATATAACAGTAACCTCTTGAAAATGAACGCAAGTCGTTCGAAACGTCGAGAAAAACCATCACCAATCTAATTTGTAGGACAAAGCCGACCTTTATATTTTTTATTATATATTATACTTCTACATAATAACACCATTTATTAATAACAACATTTATTAAAAAATTAACATTTAACATTTTTGGCTACTTTTTGAAGTCTTTTTCAGAATAGAAACTAAATTAGACGAAAATGTAAAAAAAAACAATAGCAGGTAAAGTTCATTATGCATAAGATCTTAAAGATATGAATAACATTTTTCTTTAATATGTAATGTTAAACAACCACCATACAACTTGTAGTGATCTATGCAAATTAACTTTTTAAAAAAGGTCAAGTTCAGCCGAGAATGCTGCGTTCACTCCTAGTGGCAAGGCTAGAAAGCTACATTGTACATACAACAATCACCACATAGATTCAGGGTTCGGCAAAGTGTAATAATGAATATAATAATGATAATTGAATAAGTATTTTCAAATTTAAACAATCGTAAAATATTTATACGATTTTGCAAGGATAGGTTTTCCTGGAAATTAAGTAATTTAAATTTTGTTTGCAAATTATTAAAACAAAGTATAATATTACTACAAAAGAGGTTTGAAATATTTATTTAAACCTTACAAAGTTCTTTTAAAAATCAGCTTTTGTCTGATAAGATTACTGTGTACGTTTGTATTCCGGTAGACCGCAATCTTATCGCATGACGTCATAACATGAAATACTCTATAGCATGTACTATCGAAAATTAATGTCAGATAATATTTCAGATGATTTTGATACTGTATATGATTTGTAAATCGTATATCCACACGATTATTTTTGCTAATATAACTTAACAGACTTTCTGCAATTTATGACAATTCACATAAAACTACTCATATGTTAAAATTACATAAAATAAATATTTTAATACTATATTAAATATTATTACTATAACTGTTAAAAGTGTCATTATTAGGTATGCCCAGTAACGAACTTTTAACGCACACCATAAATACAATTATCATTCAAATAAATTGTTACTCACAAGTAACACTACTATATTGTTAGAACTCCGAAAAATAATCGATACGTATTTTTTTTAATCGGCGAAGAAGAGGGTTTAGGGGTTGAAACGTACCCCTGAATTACTCAAAAATCTTTAAAATGTATATGCACGCAGTGAAAACTTTTTTCCATAAAAGTTGGTGTCTGAGGATTTTTTTAGTCGCTAATTTCGAATCTGAGGTCATATTTACACAACTCAAAATGGCGGACCTAAAGTGGCAGATTAAATTTTACAAAACTTTTTCGTTTTTCATATACAAAATCATGACCCCAAAAATCTCTGTATAGTATTTTTTACAAAAAGACTTTTATAAAATTTGGTCCGCCATTTTCGATGCTACATTATGATTATTAAAAATTTTAGTTTAGAATCAAAATCAGCGAACCAAAACAAATCCTCAGACAGCAATGTGCGTGGATGCTATTATATATTTTATGGGGTTTCGAGCAATTCAGGGATCAGTATCGACCTTTAAACCTTCTTCTTTGTCGATATAAAAAAATGCGTATGGATTGTTTTTCGGAGTTCCGAAAATATGCCAATTGCAGACCAATTGGCGCGTCACACTTGGGTAGTGTTACTTTTCAGTGACGAGATCAACGCCAAAGTCTAAAAAAATGATTCTGGGATATTTTCAAAGTCTCTTTTTTATAATATATAATTAATTAAAAAATGGTTGAAAAAATAGTTTAGTTTTAAGTACCATCTGTAGAGCTACCGTAAATAGCAATTATGTATGTTCTGTAAACAGAGATCACGTATGCATATAGAACAACAGTTTCTACTGAAATTGATTAAAAATAATATTGTTAATAAGCTATGGATAAGTTTGCTAATATTAAAAGTATTAGCTTAAAAATAAATGGTAGATAAAAGTGAATCACTGCAATGTCAATTAGTTTCATGAGGTCGGAAGTAATCAAACGCAGATCAATAAAAGTGAAGTAAAATATCGAAACAGCAACGACGGATTACAATCTATAGTAAAGGGGTAAAAGGAGTGAAATAAAAGGATATAGATGAGAGAGGAGAAAAAACTTGGGGTATACTTTCAGGATGAGAAAGAGGCGACGAACGGCCGGTCGAGTTCGATAGGATCTACGCAGCTCCAGCTGCCATGATCTATCGTAGGTGATCAATTGTCCGAGAGAACACCGACAACAATCAGGAAACGTTTCTATTTTAACCTCAAGTCATTGCACATCTTTGGCTGAAAGAATTACAACCTTATCTTCATCTAACGAAAGCTATTATTGCGCCTTCGGAAGACTTGATACGTCGGCACGAATGTTTTTTGCGTTACTTACAGTTCTGTACTTCTTTACAAACGAAATTCTTGGATCGTAAGTAGAAGTCCCTTATAAACGATTCCTAATGAACCCGAATTCCACGTTACCAGAATGCATGGCACAATGAATGTAGCTGCAAATTTACCGACCGATTCGATCGGCAACCTCAAAATATGTTCGGCTCTCAAAACGTCTCGGTTAAAATTTAACGGCTTCAAAATTTGTTAATTTAAAAATTACAGTATATTTTTTCTACATTTCCGGCACAATTGTGATTTCCTGAAAAATTTCCAGTGAAAAAGTAACAGAATTGAACGTAAAAAATCGTAAACTTCGAGGTTAAGTTGTGAAATACAAAACCATTGTGGATTAAATAATCGATCAAAACCCTACAAGAAATATAATCGAAAATGTCGTGTTTCGGAGGAAGAGATGAGTTATTATATCTAAGTGAATTCACGATCTACAACTTTACTCTCGGACCAGAGAAAATCAAGGACATTGCCGACTGCTCATTAATGGTAAAACTTAAATTCCTCAGCTTTCCTGTTTTTGAAATTTCACGAACCGATGTCGCAGTGAGACCCTCGTGTGCGCAAGACGGCGTTATCGAATTTTCATGTGGAAAATCTTGCTTGTTTATGAAAAAACCGCGAGATCTGGTTGCTGCAATGAAAGTTTCACCAATTAAAATCGGAATTTTTTGTTCGGGCGAGACCTTTCCCATTGCTGAAACTACAATCCCTTTGTCGGGCTGCCTCTGCGACCAAGTTGCAATGGCGCATAATGACAAAAAGCACATGCCGAAACCGTACAATGTAAAGGGGTGCTTTAATTTGATTGATCCTGGCAAAAATCCAGCAGGAATTGTAAACGTACATATACGTCTCACGTGTCTTGGAACAATGATTACAACACAATATCAGATTTGTCCAAAAAATTTCGTTTTCAAGAATGAATTTGACGAAGGTGAATTTTGCGTAACGAGAGTTGAGGAAGGTGAAAAAAGTGATATGATGGCCGGCGATAATGTCGTACTTGGAATGATTCGTGACAATGGGACGACTGATAAGAAAAAAAATATAAAAAAGGAGTAAAATGATAATATCAAGATGTACTATAAAAAATTTTATAAAAATTGTATAATGAAATAAATTTATTTCACAGAATGTATATATATTCGATTTTAAATTTCGTAGTCATATATTGAAAATTTTCAACATGCATTTGTCACACCAGATGTCATTTCATTAAAATTTCAAACTCATTCGTATCGGACCTCTTCGTATAAATTAATGGCGTAATTAGTACATCACTTATACAAAAAAAAATCCCAAAAAATACGAATTATTTCTTTTAACAACAAAAAAAAAGTAAATGTAGAATTATAATTTGGCGGCAGCTGGATCATAAACTAAACATTTATTTCGAGGTTAACTGTCGAAAACAGAATCACCCAATTTAAGATGTGCGATTTGAAACCGGGATGCAGAGGGAGGATGGACAATATAACCTGTGAGGACCTTCGACAACTGATACTCGGAGGTTTCCCGAAAGAGCCAATTTATGACTGTCCGCCAGTTGGGTATTGCGATTCCACGATGAAGAAACGTAAGGTAAAGCTGACTGTTCCCAAACCCGTCTGTCGTTACAATTGCATGGATAAAAATTCACCATATCTTGCAAAGCCAAAAAAAGTTCGGGTTAAAAAACAAATTTTAAGCTCCAAGTCAGCATCAACGTTTACTGATGATGCAAGTACATTTGACATCCCATTAAGGCAGAGGGGCGGTGGTGAAAATGGTAAGGATTCAAACGATTTTGATTTTGCTTGGTACAATGACAGGTATACCCGATTACATGGCGGTGGATGTTCACCAAAGAAGGAGCGTGTCAAATGGAAACCACCAGGCATAAAAATGTTTAAATTTAATGACGAGTCTTTCACAGCCACCAAAGTTGCAAGTAAATGTGCACGCTTTAACGTTGGAAATGCGATGATGCGTCCTACATATTTCGCTCCCGACACAAAATTTTCAAGAAATCCACCGGGCGATGACGATGAACAATGTACCAAAAACCCGTGCTTGGGAGCAGAGTGTTTCGTTCGCGCATTAAAAGAAACACAGGACTTTGTTAATCAACTGGGCAAAGTACCTGGGTTGGCTGGGCTCGGACTGATGGATCCATCTGAAAGCCCATTTTTTGGGAGACCACGACAAATTTTAAAAGAAACTGTAATACAGGATCCAAAAAAATTAGGTCATGCGTCGAGTCAACCTCCTAACCTCCGCAATTTCAATCCCTTAACTCATCCGGAGGGTTCCAAATGTGCATCCGCGAATCCGAGCAATGTTCTACCAGAATCCTTTACAATGGCTGTTCCAGGTAGAACTGGAGCTGTGCGAGAAGTTGTACCGGTAATGCCCGAACCTGGTTCTTACGTAATCCCGAGCCAACGTAGAAAAAGAGATGACAAGTTTGATAAACCCAAAGATTCAGAGCTTCCGGCTTCTAATATGGGAGAGAATATTGAATTGGGCCCATGTGGAGCAGCAAGATGCAAGTCCCGAAGAGTTAAAGTTGGAGGACCAGAATTTACAACAAAACCCAACGAAGAATCTGAAAACAAAGCTGCTTCACACAAAACTGGCGTCTCCAGGGCGGATAAACATTCTGTTTCAAAGAATAAATCAAATACCTTAGGCGATAAAAAACAAGCTTCAGTTCGAAAATTTGGAAACTTCGTATACACTGCAGGTGACACATATCCAGGAATGGGATTCGGACACAAAAATTGCGTTTATCACCGAACGCGAGTACCTGCTAATATGGGATGGTTGTGGAACCAAGCAAGCTCAACTTTTAAACCCCGCGCAGGCTGGAAACCCGGATTAATTCAAATTCACATTAAAGAAGCAATGAGAGAAGCAAAGGCTACATTCCTCCACGGAAAAGTTAGACCTAGATCCACTCCATCTAAAAGAAGGAAAGGTGCAAAAGCACGACAGAGCCTTAGTTATGCTTCTGTCAAGAAGGTTCTACCGAAAAAGAAGGAGCCCGAACCAGAAGTGCCAGATCCACCCCCAACACTTCACATCCAGAGGAAAGAAGGAGTTTACTACGTTACGATGTACCCTATCAAACAAGAAAAATCAGACATACCACAATTACAGGAACCTACTAAACCGTTACAGTTCAAAATTGTGAAGAGTAGAGATTCGTTAGCAAGCAGTACCACAGCTTCTGATATGGAAATAGAATTCTCTCCACCAGCTGCCGTCAATCAGTATAAAAAGAAGCCTGATGTTATTCATTTATCCACCCAAGTTAATCTAAACGACATACTGAATGCATTTAAATCAGAAAAGGACTCTGATAAATACGGTTCCAAAAAAGGAGGCAAAAAAGGAAAAGGTAAACAGAAATTATTAATTATTAAAGCACTTAAACTCTATTCAATTGTCAGTCCACATGGTCAAATATTATAATCAGTTTCACAATTCACACTGAAATATTTAATAAATATTAATTACTTCTGCTTGAAACGTTTCTTATATACGTGCATATTGGTCATGGTACATGCGTAGCTAAGCTAATTATGTACATGTATAAAGTATTGAATTGATTGAGTTGCTGATAAAGAAGTATAATAAGAGAAATTTAAATGCAATATGTTATCGAATTAAAACATTTCAGGTACTTAGACCCCAGAATATCATATGTTGACGAAAAATATTTAATAATGTTTCCAAGAATTAAATTTTCATTATTAATAATATAGTTGAAAAGTGAAAGCATTATTCTTCTTGAAAAATAACTTAAATGTGCAAAAATAATTTGTTAAGTCATTTTTCTTAATTTTCAAATTTTTTCTTCTCCGCTGTTAAGAATTTTTTTAAAATGTACGGATTTTAACGAATCATGGCTTATTTTTTCGCGAAAAAGATTCTCTACAACTTTACCGCAAGTATTTTGAAATTTCTGAAGCCAACGATAAGTTATCTCTATTTTAAAAAAGAACTACTATTTTTAACGAATTTCGAGTAATTTTCGTGATCAGACAAAGAATCTTAAAAAAATTATGGGTTAAAGTTAAAGGGAATCTTTTCTCGACAAAATAAGCCTCCATTCGTTAAAATTCGTTCATTTTTACAAAATTCTTAACAGCGTAGAAGAAAAAATTTGAACCAATAACAAATTATTTTTGCACATTTCAATTTTGTTTCAAGAAGAATAATGCTTTCACTTTTCCACAATATTATTAATAATGGAAATTGATGTCGGCTTCGGAAATTTGAAAATACCTACGGTAAAGTTGTAGAGAATCTTTTTCTCGAAAAAATAAGCCATGATTCGTTAAAATCCGTTCATTTTTTAAAAATTCTTAATAGCGGAGAAGAAAAACTTTGAACCAATAACAAAAGTGGCTTAACACATTATTTTTGCATATTTCAATTTTTTTCAAGAAGAATAATGCTTTCAATTTTCAACAATATTATTAATAATGAAAATAAAACTCTTGGAAACGTTATTAAATATTTTTCGTCAACCTATGATATTCTAAGGTCTAACCATCTTAAATTAAATTTCCCTATCGACCCGTTTCCGTGATATTCCACAAATTTTTATATATTACAATTAAAATTTCTATTAAATTTAATACAATTAAAATTTCTGAGATCTTAGTCGGTCTGAGCTAAGCAATACTTGTATTTGTTTTAACTGTTTTTCAACGTAGTTTACATTGAATAAATGAGAATTGACTAGTGCCCTGTAAATTTCAATGCAAACTTTTTTGAAATCCGACTAAATTCTCCGAAATTTGATCTCTTTAAGGGATTTTTAGACCAATAACAAAATGATATATTTAAGTTAGTCATCTGAACACTTTATGATACAATTATGATATCATTTTGATTGTCTAAAAAATATAATTTCTTTAATCTTCTTGCTATTACCAAAATGACACCTTTAAGTGGGGTGATCTGACCACATTATGACATAATTCTGACATCATTTTGAGTTTTCTTAACGAGGTCGGAAATTTTTTTCTGATATCTTTCTGAGTTCTTGCAGCCTGGGATATTTTATCGAATTAAAACATTTAAATTCATTTTAATTTAGAAAATAATTGAGCATAGTGTGTTTGTTTACAAGAAAGGAACGTAATTGATTTTTAAACACAACTATAAATAACGTGTTAGATCGAATCTGTAATGACCTTCAACAAACTTGTGATTACCCACTCGTGTGTGTATGTGTGTGTACTGTCGGTAAAACAGATAGCAGGATTTAAATTTGTCCTGAAATATAATCTGTAGGATCTGTACTGAAAATGTAGTATTAAATTGTATTCGAAATTAATATAATTTAAACTAATTAATATTAATTCTAAAAATGTCATATAATCTAATTATTAATTTTATTTAGATGGTAAAGGTGAAGACGGATCAGGTCGCAAGCGCAATCAAGGCAAGTGTTAGTGTGTGTGTGTCAGCCGCAGAAAACACGCGGCTTTAAGTTTCAAGTATTGGATGTCACCAGTTCCTATCAAACGTCAACATCACGAGTTTTTAAAGAAAATGTCGGATATAACACAAGAAGAACGTAATGAAAAAATCCGCAAACGAATGTTGGATGTCAGCGAAATTAGTTTCGGACCCATGCCAGTAGATTCACCATGGATTCGTCCTCGAAGAATAAATTACGTACAGGATGGTCGAACAAAACATTGGGACCTGGTGCAAGCCCACGACAGTGTTTCTATCATTGTCTACAACATTAGTCGAAAGAAACTTATTTTTGTCAGGCAGTTTCGTCCAGTCTCGTACTTTTCCAGTTTACCTCAAATAAATGGTCCTGTCGATTTAAAAAAATATCCACCTACGTTAGGTCTCACTCTGGAACTTTGTGCTGGTATCGTCGATAAAGACAAATCTGTAGTCGAAATAGCAAGAGACGAACTGAGAGAAGAGTGCGGATACGATGCACCAGCTTCAGCTTTCCTAAAGTTGATTACATATAGGTATGATTATATACGTAATTGGAAAAACAGATCATTGTATAAAATGTCAATCAATAAATATCAAATTTCATATTCAGTTTTATATCTTTGCGTTATGTCTATTGTCATATCATCGCAGGTAATAATATGATCAATAATTGTAGGTTTGTGGCATTAGCTGCAACTAGACAAACACTTTTTTATGTCGAAGTGACAGATGCCATGAATACACATCCAGGTATACTTATTCGTAACAATAATAAATTATAGTTTAGGAGCTACCTATGTTGCCATAGACTTTTATATGTCCCTACTTGAAACAATGTTTTATTTATGTATTTTTGGCCACTGAACACAAATTTTTTAGGTGCAATTCTCAAAAAAACTTGAATTTTTAAATCCTTCATTTTCATATTTTGTGGTTGACATAATAATCGATATTTATATTTGTATTTATTTCTTATTTATGTACGAGAGACCGAATATCTGAGAACTGACATTTTAAGTTAATTTATAATTATAAACGGTTAAAGAAGAATTTTTGTTGCTATAATGCAACATTTTACTTAATTTTTTAAAGCAATTGAATAATTTTGTTCTTTTTGCTCTGGAAAACATTTTTTCATGTCTTTTCTGAGTAATTTTGAACAAGAAAGGTATTTTGATTATTAGTTTTAGTATTGGTTGTTTTTTGGTCTTAATATATTTTGTATTATATTATAAATGTTAATATATATTCTATTATATATATTACAAAGGGTATTGATATGTTTTCTGAAGAAGACCCAAATTAGGGTCGAAATGTAAAATTTTTATTATTTACCCTCCAATATTTCCCTATTTTATTTGCATTAATTACTCGGTCTCTTTTCATATGCTAACTTTTAATTCTGAAATTAATTTTTATTAAATTATATTAAGACCAGAAAACAACCAATACTAAAACCAATAGTAATTATACTTAGACGGTCGATATTAAGAATTTAAAAAAAAAAAAGTATTTAGTAACTTTCACTTAGGATGACAATTTTTTGAGATAAAAATTCCCAAACTTTAAAAAAGTCAATTTTTGCCATTTTTGACACACCACCACCCCGATGGTTTTTTTTAATCCACCTAGGCTCAAACTTTTCTTTTATTACTATACTTTAGGTAAAAGATTCAATTTGACATTTTTTAAACGTTTTCATGGTTGTTGAGGAGCTAACTTTGGACAGTTTCGCAGGGTGGATATGGACTTCGTATACATACAATGTACTTGAAAATTACATTTCTATTCTCGTATTTTTAGCCCCCCAATTTAAAATCTCAAAGGGAATATTATAAAGTGTTTGATTGCTTATAACAATTGTTTATAACAATTTGTAACAAATCAACTGGTTGTTAAATAATGTAGTCATTCTTGTTATTTGATTTAAATTTTAAATCTCGCTATTCAAGTCTTGTTTCAACATATTTAAAACTAATTAGAACGAAGTCGCTAAGCTGGATGCTGCATTAACGTTCTTAGTAGGATTCTCTTCCGTAAAGTGCAATTACGTAGAGCTTGATAATGTGTAACTTGAGCTTAATTGTTATAAACAAATTGTTATGAATAATTGTTATAAGCAATAGACCACTTTATAATATTCCATTCTACAATGTTATATTCGGGGACTAAAAATACGTGGATAGAAGGGTAATCTTCAAGTGCGTCGTAAGTATGTACAGTAGAACTTCACTTTATTGTCCCACACGGGAATTTGTCTTTTACTTTGTTGTCCGACAAATACGCATCGTTTCTTGCGCACCTTCCAGCCGACACAATATACACACTGGAATTACGAAAGAAGGAAGAAGAACTAACCTTACCTGCGCTAAATACGTGAAGGGAATCTCGCTAATAATGTGAAGGCGCTAACAATGTGAAGGACAATAAAGTGAAGTTCTAATGTATACGAAATTAGTGCATATAACCTGAGAAACCGCCGTAAGTTAACACCTCAACAAATATGAAACGTTTAAAAAATTTTAAAATCGAATCTTTTACGTAAAGTATAGTAAGAAAAAGTTTGAGCCCAGGTGGATTTAAAAAAAAAACATTGTTGTGTGGCAGTGTGTCAAAAATGGCAAAAATCAATTTTTTTTAAAGTTTGGGAATTTTTACCTCGAAAAGTTGTCCTAAATGAAAGTTGCTAAGGACGTTTTTCACGGTGGGACTCGATATACTTCAACACAAAGTGTCTTGCATATGCGATTTTTTTCTGTTTTAATTTTTGGGAGGTCTAACGAACATGTTGACACCATAAAGAAAAAAATTGTTATGGACGTTTTTGAAAAAAATGATTTTTTGTTGTTTTATGAGTTCAATTACAATAATGTAATGTTAAGAAGGTGAATTTTGTCGACCGGAGTAAATTAATCCTTTCTAGCATTCTTCTTTTTCTCGGTCAATATTTGTGGATTCGGTGGTAATAAAAACTCTGTTTTTAGTTGTAATTATATATTGTCTACATTTCGACCACTTGTGGGTCTTCTTCAGGACGGGTGGTATCTTCTTCCGGACTGACACGTTTTATTTACAAAGCATTTATTCATACGATAGAAAGAAAGGTGAAAAACCCCAAAAACTTGTGGGAGAAAAATGGGGGAAAACACTTTTCCAAGGTGAGAGAGAGAGAGAGAGAAAAGTGAAAACAAAAAAAATCACATATGCAAGACACTTTGGGTTAAAGTATATCGAGTCCCACCGTGAAAAAGGTCCTTAGTAACTTTCACGTTGGACAACTTTTCGAGATAAAAATTCCCAAACTTTAAAAAAAAGTCGATTTTTGCCATTTTTGACACACTACCACACCATAATGGTTTTTTTTTAAATCCACCTCGGCTCGAACTTTTTCTTTTTATACTTTCTTACTATACTTTACGTAAAAGATTCGATTCTAAAATTTTTTAAACTTTTTCATAGTTGTTGAGATGATCTTTCGGCGGTTTTACAGGGTAGATATGCACTAATTTCGTATACAGTAAAACTTCACTTTATTGTCATTCACATTGTTGGCACCTTCACATTATTTGCCATGTTAAGTTCTGCTGTGTGCGACCCCACCGGCGACAAAATTAACTACTGAGATGGGGGTATGTGACACTAATCATAAGGGAAAACGGGCTTATTTTGCGAATAGCTTTACAAACAGACATTTTTCGGTTGATATTACTGTTTCATCGTACGGCATCTCAAAGACTAAAAGTAATTTGGAAATATCAGTTTTGCTGAAAAATGACATTTGGAAAAGCTATTCGCAAAATAAGCCCGTTTCCCCATATAAATAGTGTCACATATCCCCCTCTCAGTAGATTATTTTTTCGCCGGTGGAGTCGCGCGTAGCGGACATAACAGGGCGAATTACCGAGATTCCCTTCACATATTTAGCGCAGGTAAGGTTAGTTCTTCCCTCTTTCGTAATCCAGTGTCTTGCATGTTGTGCTGGGGGAAAACCCTTCTCTCTCTCTCTCTCTCATCCTGGAAAAGGGTTTTCCCCCATTTTTCTTCCACAAGTTTTTGGGGTTTTTCACCTTTCTCTCAATCGTATAAATAAATGCTTTTAGTTTTTATTACCACCCATCCACAAATATTGACAGAGAAAACGAAGAAAGCTAGAAAGGATTAATAATGTAATGAATAGAAGAATGCGACATTTTTCTAATACCTTAAAAATGATTTTTTATCAGTTTAATACTTTCATTTTACCATCAAAACATTGTAACTATAACTGAAATAACAATTTGTAACTTTAATCTTTAAACAATTATAAGAAAAAATTTAAAAAATAATGATTTTTGAACATTATTTCTATTCTGCGCATTGCAGTTTTAATGGAACTACACAATATTTAAATTTTGTTATATTTCGAATTAACTTACATAAATTAACATAATTTAAGTTTAATTTTAAGAATGTTTGATAATATGTACACGTAAACGAGAAATATTATTATCGTGAATTTTATCCTGCACTTGAACGTCAAAAAAATATTGCAATCTCAAAATATTAAATAATATAAATAGAAGAATGCGACATTTTTCTAATCTGTGAAACGACAACTGTTATGAAAAAAAACCAGCAGGTTATAGTGCGAAAGCAAAAACCTACTATCATTTGTTGAAACTATCGTAAACATTAAGACGACTTTTTTTTTACTTTTGTAATAAATTTCATACGATTTAAATATTAAGTCAACAAGTTCGTTAGACTTCCAAAATTATTAAATTGTTTTAATAAATGATTATAAACAATTAACCGACCACTTTTGAACATTCCACCTAAAAAATTCGTTTTCAGCATCAAAAAATACATCAAAAAACATTGTTTCAAGTGGGGCATATAAAAGGCTACATAGGTAGCTCCTAAACTATTAAGACTGTGGTCAAATATTTATAATGCAGTTAACTATATTAAAATTTATAGGAGGAGGTGACGACTCGGAAGGTGAATTAATAGAGGTCGTAGAAATGACAGTTCCAGAAGTTAAGGAATATATCAGTCAGGAAGAAGTACTCAGCTCCTCAAGTTTCCTTAACGGAATAGCTTGGTTCTTGGCTAATAAACCAGAGCATTGCACATAAAAAAAAAGTGTTATAACATCGAAAATGATGCTACGTTCAATTTTATGGCGCTAATAAATTTTTTAAAATATATTTAAACGATATTTATTTACAAACGCTGCGTATGTACATAAGTGAATATGGGACCGTTGGCAAAGTTACAAAATCTGTACACCGATTTAGGATTACTTCAGGTCAGTGTTCTCCCTCGTCTTTCGTAAATTGTGAACTAACCCACGCCAGACCCCATTTGAGGTTAGTTAATAAAAATTTTAAGGCCTTGGTCCACTGTTCTTCAGAATTAAATTGAATTCTGAAAAATAATGAAAATGCTTAAGTACAATTATGGGGCCTTATTATATATAATATTTTTATTTTATATATAACTAACTTGATTGAATAAGAATTTCCAGTGGCAGAATCTTCTATTTTTCCTCGATCCATCCTGTAAGGAAGACAAAAACCACTGTCTCCTTTTTCTACTTGATCCTTAAACTGTTGTAAACAATCCAAAAAGGCGACCATAGCAGCGTCGAATTTGGTGTCCCATAAAAATTTGAAACCACCGCTACCATACAGAGGTAATTCTCTATGTTGATCAAGTACTTCGATGTAACTGTGATTACCGAACGGTACCAGTCTAAACCTTTGAAAGGTTAAATTCATTTTTCTTGCTAGAGCGGTCAAAAGTAACGTAGTTTGACCCCAAGCCGCATTAATTTCACTCCAATCTACTGGAGCACTTGGTAACCGACCTAAGCGAAAGGAATTTATTGTTCCGAAATGTCCAGAATGCCATATGTGAAAAGTGGCATTAAAGACGTTTGTCTTTTTCAGTCTTTCAAGTTGCGACGCGGCGTAGGCTAGTTGGCATTCGAGGCTGAAATTAAATATTCGTGTCAAATTCATAAATATTATAAATCTGTTTTATTTACCTTCGACATTCATCCTCGGCCAATATCAAATCTCTTCGGTGCTTTGAATACTCTCTCAAATATCGTTCCTCTTCGCTCTGCAACCTCTCCCGTTCCCTTTCTTGTTCTTCAATTGCACTTTTTGTTGCTGCTTCTTCTTTCCTTAATGCTTCTAATTCTCTAATCATTCTCTCTTCCTCAGATCTAACATCCTGCAATTCCTTCGCCAATGTTTCCATTTCCGAATCTTCATTACCGTATAATAAATCCTCGGCTTCGATCTTCTTTAAGTACTCGTTATAATCTGACCATTCGCTTTCGGTAAGTCGCAATTGCTGGTCCATTAATGTTAAAAGGTTGTCTGTACATTCGTCGCATAATGGATGATCGGCAGAACTGCTACTACTTAGTATATCGAATAACGTTGCTCTAACCTATATTAATTTGTAGTATTTATATGACGTAATAAAGTGGTGTGATTGATAGAATAAATGTTAGCTTACTCTCAGATCATGGCTTAAAGTCTCTGTCTCTCCTGAATCACCAACTAGCATAAAACCATTTGTACCATTTACAGATTCCGTTAAACGAAACGGAGGAACTAAATGCTCTAGACTTCCACTTTGCTGCTCTAAGTCGCTGACGATTTGTTGTTGAATTGGTACTGTTGAAAAACAAGTGTCATTTTACTATATCGGTTCATGCTGAGCTTCGATCAAGTTTAGATAAAAGTATTGTGCACACCGCAGATTTCTTCTGTAGTCTTTTTGGGATTTTCTGACGAATATTTTAAGCCGTCAATGAAAATGATCATCAGGGGGAAACTCAAAATAACTCAATTTTTCTTTTTATATTTTATTAAGGTACAACTCGTCCTATGGTAATTTTGTCGTGGATAATAACATTATAAAAAAGAAATTGACAAAAAAACAACAAAATCTACTTATTTTTAGTTATTTTTGAACATCCTTTTGAATGGCAATTTTTATTGACCTGGCAAAGGCATTCGATACTTTGAACCATGAATTACTTCTAAATAAATTGTACAAATATGGAATTCTTGGGAAACCACATGATTTGCTTACCAGCTACTTATCCGATAGAAAAAAAAAAGTTAAACTTGACCAAATCCTCAGTACTTCTTCGAACATCACATGACGTGCCACAAGGATTCATACTTGGACCATTACTATTTCTGATTTACATCAACGATGTATATAATGTAACCCAAAATGGAACGATAATCAGTTATGCAGATGACACTGTTATTATTTATAAGGAAAATTCGTGGAAAAAGTTGTTGGAAGTGATAGGTACTGATTATCCAAAAATCTTAAATTGGTTTAGTATCAACCATTTAACTGTAAATACTAAGAAAACAATAGCAATGCCTTTTTCCTGATATTTCTAAATTAACATTTAAGAACCTTAACCCATTAACGCCTGAAGTGACAATTTTTGTACTTCATTTTCAATCAAGTATTTTGTATCAAAATCAAAGTTGAAAACAATTGAGAGGTGCGTATCCTACTGTTTTCGAGGTCGCTCTTCAAGATTCCAAGGTCAAAATTGAGTTTCTGCCATCAGAAATTCCCATATGGCGCCGAATATGAAAAAAATTTCCAAAAAATTTTTTTCGAGCTATTAAAATATTGGAATTTTATTGAATCCTTGCATAATGGTGCATAAAATAGTTGAATTTTAAGAAAAATTTTTACTTTTATACCCTACATCATTCTAACGATCTCAAAATGGCGTCAACAATGAAAATGTCTTTGAGAAATTTCTGGACGCTCTAACTCAAAAACTACGAACTTTTTAAAAAAAATACCTAGATGAAAAGTTCTTAAAATTCATCAAGCGAAATAGTGGACTTTTTTCAAAATTTTTTGATGACATTTTGAGACATTTTTTTCAAAATGGTAATTTATTTACAAAATTCTGAAAAAAATTTAGAGTATTCTCTGATGAATTCTAAGAGTTATTTGTTCTTTCAATTTTTTCGAAAACTTGATAGTTTTCGAGGAAATGAATTTCAAATATTAGGATTTTTTCTCCAAAAAACTATCAACTTTTGGAAAAAATTGCAAAGAACAAAAAACTCGTAGAATTCATAAGTTAATACACCAAATTTTTTTCAGAATTTTTCATAAATTATGATTTTGAAAAAAATGTTGACAAAAAATTTCTCAAAATGTCATCACAAAAATCTGAAAAAATTCCACTATATTTCTCGATTAATTCTAAGAACTTTTCATTCTTAGCATTTTTTTATAACAGCATGTAGTTTTTGAGTTAGAACGTTCAGAAATTTTTCAAATAAATTTTCATTCTTTGACGCCATTTTGAGGTCGTTACAATGATGTGGGGTATAAAAGTAAAATTTTTCTTTAAAATTGAAGTATTTTGTTCAGAGTTTCAATAGAATCCCAATATTCTAATAGCTCGAAAAAAAATGCTAGGAATAAATAATTCTCAATTTTTTTGAATTTTTTTTTAAACGCTTGGCGCCATATTGGAATTCCTGATGGCTGAAACTCAATTTCGACCTCGGAATCTTGAAGAGCGACCTCGAAAACAATAGGATATGTACCTTTCAATTGTTTTCAACTTCGATTTTGATATGAAATACTTGATTGATAATGAAGTATAAAAAATGCCATTTCAGACGTTAATGGGTTAATATAGAAATTAAATGTGTTTCGAAAACAAAATATCTAGGTATCATTATTGACAACCATATGAAATGGAACCATCATATTGACTGCGTACTGAAAAAACTAAGATGTATGCTGTACATATTTCAAAAACTGAGGATGATGCTAAACCGTTCACAGTTAATGATGGTATATCATGCATTGTTTCTATCGATAATGACTTATGGAATTATTGGTTGGGGAGGGGCTTACGATAATATAATTAGGAAACTGCAAACTTTACAAAACAGAGTTCTAAAAATTATATCTTTTAAAGACCCATATTTTCCTTCCGAATCATTATTCGTTGACATGAACGCCTTAACAATTGGAAACTATTCTATCTCAAATCAACTGTGCATTATCTAATCAATAAGGAGTTTAATGTTACAGAAAATAAAAATAATACTAGAAGTAAGACACTCGGTAATGTGACAACCCATAATTTTAAGAAGACTGTAGGTCGGAAGAGCTACTATTATGTAGAGGCTAAAGTCTATAATATAATCCTTCCGAAGTGAAACTAATAAATTACCAAAATTGTAAAAAAATTTTATATGCGTACCTAGTAAAAACACCGGTAAACAATATTATTAAGAAGCTGTGTCTTAAATAAGACTTCAATTTATTATGTATATCAGTATTCAACAAATAGGTACTAAGATTTATCTTTAATGTAGGTTAGTAATAATTAGGTTTAAGGCATTATTTGCTGCTACGGACAAGGGTTATTACCCTTATGTAGCCTTAAAAATTTTTCTTTGCGTTATTATGTTTTTATTTTATTTTATACAATAAGTTTAATGTACAATTACTGTAAATGTATCCAAAGAATTAGAAATAAATATTATTATTATTATTATTATTATTATTATTATTATTATCCCTTGAATTAAAAAGTATAAAAGTAGTTTACACTTATCGGGATTGTCTTTCTGATTAAAAAATTAAGTTTTAATGCCAAAAGACTAGATCTAAATGCTATTTTCACGGAAATATTTACAAAAACCTTTAAACAAATTTTTTAAATTGACTTATTTTGAGTTTCCCCCTGGCGATCATTTTCATTGACGGCTTAAAATAATCGTTAGGAAATCCCAAAAAGACCCCAGAAGAAATCTGTGATGCAAATTAGGTCTAGATGCTATTTTTATGGAAATATTTACTAAAATCTTAAAAAAGAATAAAAAAAATTTGAGTTCTTTTGATTTTCCCTTGGCGATCATTTTCATTCACGGCTTAAAATAATTGTTAGGCAATCCCAAAAGACCCCAGAAGAAATCTGCAATTTGCACGATACTTTTATTTAAACTTGATCGAAGTTCACCGCGGGTTATGCCTGTATTCCTAATTACATTTATAACAAATAAATACTAGGGGAAGAGGTTCAGTAATTTATTTATTAATCAACGAGTAAATACCCAATTACGTAAAGAATTATAACAGAAAAATCAGTGGCAATGGCTAAAAGAACGAATTATATATATATTACGAAATAAACACATTTGAAAAGAAAAATGTACTGTAATAATAATTAACCGTACTTCTAATTATATAACTAAGTAACAGTATTTATGAAATTAACAATGTCCAGAGTTGAGTTCCTGTTTTATTCAATTGGAAAACTCTTATATGTTCTGCAATTCCAGACTTTTTGTTTCACAGAATTATAGAACTGAATATGGACTTAACTCTGTCATAAGTAGATTAATAAAACTCGGGAATAGCTCATCTTGCCCTCCATTAAATGACATTTTTGGTCGTTTTAAGAATCAAGCAAGAGTAAAACTCTTGCAAGACTATCGTTAACTTGAGGCTATAAAGTTATTACTGTTATATATATTATACT
Organism: Trichopria drosophilae; assembly: GCA_030407085.1. Lineage (NCBI taxonomy): Eukaryota > Metazoa > Arthropoda > Insecta > Hymenoptera > Diapriidae > Trichopria > Trichopria drosophilae. The sequence continues at coordinate 171,533,942 of CM059582.1, read as the reverse complement.
GTGTATATTAATTATATGCGTATATGTTTTGTTACCATTTTATATTATCATTTGTTAAATTTTTTCTTATTCTTTTGCGAGTTTATTGTTATATCACATGTATTTTTTTTTGGGCAGTAATGCTCGTTTCTTGGTTAATAAATAAATAAATAAATAAATAAATATTTATGAAATTAACAATATTCGTAAAGCCTATTCCGAATCGCCCTATTAATTAAATTCTAAATAAGATTATCGTAGTTCGTAATTCCTAACAACTATATTGTGATATCGCTGGATGTTATGTCGATGTTCACGAACATCTCTGCCGATTGAGTAATGGAAAGCATCGAAATAAAATGAAATGAAATTAAAAAACATACGGTATTAAATAAAGATGATTTTATTCTCACAGCAAATACTTGTCTGCTTAATCTTGCTCTAAATTTGCTTATCGACTTTTGAAAAGAACGAATGCATGTAGATAGTAGATATTTTTGTTGGTAAAATAAATATTGTAATTTTTTTTCTATATTACGCAATATCTTGAAAACGGTACGAGATACGTGAAATTTGACGAAATTGACATAAATCAGGGGTACCTTGGTGTGATGATTCGAAGCCACAATAAGTGTCAGTTAGGTGTCCAATAAGTGTACAAATACATTTCATTTAAGTGTACAACACTTTTTGGACTCTTGTGTATTGAACGCTTAAATAAAGTGTACCATTTCCGACAGAGCACTGCTAAATGTAATTGGAAATTGGTTTAAAATAAACATTCCAAATTTTGAATGAAAAGTCATTTGTGGCTTTTATTTCCGAAAATAACTTTTTTGTAATCGAAATGAATAATTACGAAATGAACATAATTTTAATATTTTTTCACTTGAAAGCGGAAGGTATTTTTTTTTAATAAATTCATTTGTATCAAATGAATTCACCACACTTTAATTTTTGTATTGATTTATTTTAAATTCATTTGGATTAAAGCAGGCATTAATTTGCTCAGTCATGTATTGAAATGGATTCATTAATTCCGGTAATTGACTGTTATTATTTATGGATTTGATTGTATTAAAAAATTATCATTTCAATCTTCATTTGTATTCAGATGAATTCACGACTTTTGCCTTTTTCGAGTATTTTTAGTAGTTTCGGCAACGATATTATTTATGTATTCATTTGGATTCATATTTTGGTATTAAAATAATAGTGAAGTATTTTTGGATTCGAATGTATTTGAAAATTTCAAATAGCGTATTCAAAAGTGAAAAATTAATCCAAGTCAATACATTTCAATACAATTTCGATTGCTGGGTGTGAAATTACTACTGTTAACGAGGGTAATAAGTAAAACCTACTTTGAACGCAAATAAATCACCAGAAACAGTGTGAAATTACCAACAAAATTGTAAACTTACAATGAAATGCAGTGATTTCACAGACGTGAATTGCGAAAAGAAACTGTGTATGTGCACACGTAACAATTTAACACAACCGTCATGAACTTTTACAACTGCAAACGCAATTTTACACAAAATTGTAAGTACACAAAAGTGTATTACAGACTAGGTAATTAATAAGACCCACTTTGAACGTCACAATTTGACAGTAAAATTAATATTATGAATTGTACAATTTCAGCTACAACGGTGAAATAACCGAGGGAACATATTTTTACCACTTTCAAAGTAAGAATTTCCTCTGAGTATACGTAAAACTGTAGTGTGATTTTACAATGCCACAGTAATTTTACACTGTTTTTTTTTACAGTATGTTTTACACAATGTTGTTTACAAACAAACTTACAGTATGCCATTGGACTCTGCGCTTTTGCCGGTTCTCCCAAATCTAGTATTAGAATATGTTATAGACTGCATTTTAAATAAATTAAACTTAAATGCACCGTTTTTTTATTGTTATGTTGATGACATCCTCACATGTATTCCCTCTGATAAAAAAGACCAGTTTTTATCCGAATTCAATAATTTTGACCCTCAAAAGATAAATTAAGATAATCACAATCTATATTGTTATGGGTTAATTTATGCAAAAAGATTAGATCGTTTACTCTAATAATTGAGTTTATCGAGGGCAAATTTTTTAATTATTATCTTGAAACTTCCATATTATTATGGACATCCTTTCATTTTTGGCTAATAAATTTTGCTCAACTAGTTATTATGCAGACATATGCGAATTAGCTAGAGATCTTACTTAACTACTATTGAAGAAACTAAATTGATTGTCAACTAGACAACTTTTGGTAAATATTTAGTAGAGTCGTAATTTTTGGTAAACGAAATTTTTTGGTTCGATTGTAAATACCACTGAAAAATTAAGTAAAACTGTCCCAGACATATACAGAAATGATAATTTATTGATTTCAAAAACCTTTAACAAGAGAACAACAGAAGATGGAACTATTGATACTATAACCGCGATTTGGGTCAGGTTATTAAAATAAGTGTTTAAACAAAATAATAAAATAACAATATATTTACAATTCAAGAAAAAATGATTAACAATGAAATAAAAATAAAAGAAATGGGGCACGCTAAAAAGAATGATCTAATTGGGGTTCGGGATTCGACTCAAAGGTGAAATTACTTTTGAAATGACCAAAGTAACCAAAAAAAAAAGGAAAAGGGAAATTATGGGTACGTAACTAAAATCTACTTACTAATTTAATCCTCAAATAATCTCCACTTCTCGAAAAACACAAATAATTTGTACACTAAATTAAAACAAATATAAACGCAAACGCAGGTTAAAATCATAATAAAACGCAAAAGAAAATTGCTATATAATGCTATTATTCTTTTTTTGTTTACATTGCCAATAGCTCTTACACATTTGATCACACTTCAATTGCACTGGCCAAAAATTGAACAAACGAAAGCCGAACAGAGAAAACTTGGAAAACCAAGGCTCGATTATAAATTATAAAATACATACGACAATATTTTATGATTTGTCCACAACCAAATATTGTAGCTACATTAAAACCTCATGAAAAAAATGTTCTTTTGCACATTGTGGCGGTTGTCGCTATTAAATCACTAAATATAATAAATTTACTATGTAACTATGCATTGTCTATCTTTTCCTTTGATTAAATTTGATTTGTATGGCTTTTAAGGATACAGGAAAATAGATTTGTGGCGACGTATGTCGGAAAATCAATTTGTTCGCAGCAAAAAGCACAAGCGACTTTCATATTCATACGAAAGCTACATGTAGCAATAACACTTGACAGTTGTCGAATTTGATTCATTTCTTTTCAATCAAAATGTACGCAGGGGTGTTCACAACTGAACCTCTTATCGTATGTAAATACTGATTACAGAAAGAATTATTTTGATCCGTTGTGAGATTATAAAATTACGTTCTCTGGCATATTGAGGCTGTACGTAATTTTTGAAGAACTTACTCTATCTTAATATAATTTACCTACGTGAAAGTTCAGCTAGAGTATGTTCTCCTAGATGATTAAAGCTTGTATCTAATTTGAGGGGTTGTAAGCACCGTTGACAAGCAAAGTTCACATTAGTTTTCATGTCCACCATTCTGTCGTCGTTTCACAAACGACAATCACTCTCTCGCAGGACGCAACCTGCCCGAAGCAAGTGGATATGGATACAAGTATTATTTATAAATATACGTATTTGATATGATACAGAAAAACAGGGTCAGCTGATCTTAATGCTGTGTTATTCCGTTAGAGGCGCTACTACGAAATGGCGATACGTCGATAATTGCCAATCTTCACGGATGTCACAATGGTAAATAAATTTTATAGAAAACCCATAAAGTAATGTACATAATTCATTTATTATAACCAAAGATAGAACAATTATTACTGACAATGAGTTTACAACGCCTGAGCATTGGCTATAATAATTTGTAACTCGAGGGTTATCATGCGATTCGAATAGTCTTTGTAGTCTTTTATTGGAGGCGCCAATCTACTCGCTAACTTTTTAATATTCGTGTAATTGATTAATAAACATTTCAATCTACTCGCTAACTTTTTAATATTTGTATAACACAGGTCTGCAACATTCACTTTTTTTTTTTTTTATATCAGAGTGATGTACGACGTATTTTTGTACGCTGAACACGAATCTGAAGACGAAAAATGTCTATCACGTCATGATTTTGAGAAAAGTGGGGGCAAAAACACCAAAAAACGTGTTTTTGGGTGTTTTTACCCCTAATTTTCTCAGAAGCCTGATGTGCAACAGATCTGAATTTGTGCTCAAATGAAAGCTTGATTCTTCCCCTACAAAAATCATATACGATAGGTTTAAAAAAAATTTCATAGTTTTGAAAAAAAATTGTTTTAACCTTGCTATTCTATAGTGATTATGATGAAAATGCAAATTATTTAACTACATTGAGCAGAGTTCATACAAACCACTACTTGGCTGTTTTCGGGGTTGGTGTTTAAGAATCCTGTGTCGCTTTTAAAAAATTCAAAATGGCGGATTTAAGATGGCGGATGTAAAAATAAAAAATTTGAATTAACCTCATGAAAATCAGTACTCGGGGTTTTTTTGAGTCGCTGATGACGAATCCAATGTTAGTTTCAAAAAATTTAAAATAGCGAATCCAAAATGGCGGCCGCAAAATAAAAAATATTCTTAGGATTTTAAAATCACCACTTCACGGTTTTTTTGTTCGCCATTAGTAATGCCAGCGATTGTTCGACCAGGGAAGGCAAGACTTTGTTTTATAAAACAATCTACATGCAGTGTAAGATTCAAGATTTTATTTCAGTAAAGACTAACTAAAGTTTTTAATAGATCATATGGAATATGATCTAGTCTTTGTTTCCCTACGGGTAGATAAATTGTTTCTTTTATTTTTACAATTTTCACAACCTCTCGGACCTGGACATGATAAACACTAATGGCAACAAAAAAAATCCTGAAGTGGTGATTTTTAGATCCTAAGTTTATTTTTTTATTTTGCGGCCGGAGTACTGATTTTCTTGAGGTAAATTCATATTTTTTATTTTACGTCCGCCATCTTGGATCCGCCATTTTTAATTTTATAAAGGCGACACTGGATTCTTAAACACCAACCTCGAAAACAGTTAAGTAGTGTTTTGTATGAGCTCTGCTCAATATAATTAAATAATTTGAATTTTCATCATAATCACTAGAAATAGCAAGGTTAAAACCATTTTTTTTTCAAAACTATGAAATTTTTTTTAAAACTATCTTATGATTTTTGTAGGGGAAGAACCAAGCTTTAATTTAAGCACATATTCAAGTCTGTAGCACGTCAGGTTTCAGAGAAAATTAGGGGTAAAAACACCCAAAAACGCGTCTTTTGGTGTCTTTACCCCCACTTTTCTCAAAATCATGACGTGATAGGCATTTTTCGACTTCAGATTCGTGTTCAGCGCACAAAAATACGTCGAAAATCACTCTGATATTTCAAAAAAAAAATCCGTGCAGACCTGTGCAATTGATTAATAAACATCTTCATATATTGCATAATTGCCCACCCAACGAGTACCTTTACGAAAAAATTTACAGAAGCTTCATTTCAGATCTGGATGTTTACAAACACGGACATTTGTTCAAATTATTCAATACAGTAGGGTCTCCCTTATTGCATACTGCAGATTTTTCAAAATGGCGGGGGTCTCCCTTATTCTCTACTTCCCCTTTACCCCCACTCTTAGTGGTCGACGGTCGACAACGGTAAACGGTTCGAGATTCGCTCAGCCGCGAAGGTTAGGTTAGGACGCAATGGAGGAGGGAAGCCGACCGAAGGGGAATATATGCAATAAGAGATCCTAAATCCAGAGAATAAGATATGTCTAGAGTATAATAAGGATTCAATAAGGGAGACCCTACTGTATTACCAATTTTTACATTACAGCCCTGCAAACACAAAATTAAAAGTTATGTAACAGCCATGTGACATTTATGTAACAATGTAACCACTACGTAAATATTACATAACTGTTACTTTCTGTGTTTGCAGGGAGTTCATTTGCGCACACAGCACATGGACGTCCTTGCCTGGTCAGGAAGTCAGGACTTCCCGAGGACGTCCTGTTTCCGTCCCGCGGTGTTCTCAGGAGCTCCTCAGGCCGTCCAAATGTTACTGTATTTGGATCCTTTAAACATCCTCAGGACCTCATAGGGGGATATTCTCGGGACGTCCTCAGGATACCCTGTGGACTTTTCGTATTAATCATACAGATGCCCTCAGGACATCCTGTTCGGGAAATTAAAAAATCTTTAGGAGACATCTTAGAGTTATTTATTTTGAGGTCTTTAAAGGCCTCCAAAAGTGTAATTTGTATTTAATGGTATCTTTTCGAGTTGTAATGCCAATCATATTTTGTCCTTTTATGATACTCAAGTGGTCTTCAAGAAAATGAGTTTAATACTTTCAATTTGTGTATTTTCTAATTAATTATTTATTAGATAATAACTTTACAGATATAACAATTCAAAATATTTATATTATTTTTCTATTATAACGATACCGCATAAAGTTGTTTTTTGTTTATGTAAATTAATACTTGCGTACGCAATTACAGTAAACAATTTGCAGGTAAACGCACAATACTGTTGCATAATGCACAACACGCAGAAGAGGTTTACGCACGTAAGGTACTTTTGTGAATCCACAAATCAGTACATATATGCTATGCTAGTAAGCATTGCTATTTTAAAATATTTTATTGTCGAATAGCGACTTTTTTTTGCGTCCCGATCGGAGGTATGAACGACGTATGGAGACGTCGATTTTAACTACACTGAAAAAAGTGTCAAGTAACATGACATTGCATTATATTTCCAACGATGTTTGTGGTGAAATTACAGATATGTTGTAATTTCTCAATGATTTCTCGAGAATTATTACCATAAACATAGTAATATTACAATAAAAGTGTAATTTTTCCACGAAAATCATTGGACACAAAAATACCACTAATGATCGTTGTAAATGTAAACTCCCACTAGTTTAGTGCGATATCACAGTGCAGTCAGTGTAAAAATAACCTGACTGGTGTAAAATTCCCCTAATATTGTATTAAAATTACATTGCTCCAAGGTAATTTTACACCGATAGGTTATATTTTATCAGCTCTTGGTAAATTTCCTGCGATTATCAGTGGTATTTTTGTGTCCTACTGTTTTTGTGGTAAATTTACATCAACATTTTGTACAGTGTATACACGGTAACTTTGGACTGTGCAAAAATTGACTGCAGATTTTGTTGATATATAACATGAAATTGCTATTCTCGAAAAATGTGTCTTATAGGGAATTTTCTGTAATTCAATAGTGTAATTATAAAATATTTATACTGTCGGCCACGAATAGTAAATTAACGTTTTAATATTAATTGTTTATAAAAAACGTTGTATATATGGGTGGTTTTCGTGTAACGTTCAAATTTCGACATCCAATCAAGATTTTAAAAAATACCTAGCAAACCAAAATTCATTGAAATTCATTGAGTGATTTTGAATGAATCTCAATTGATTTGAATTGGTTTTCTTAATCACTAAATATATTAATAGAAATCTATTCAACAGAGCTGTAACCATTGATTTTCTTATGTTTTAAAACTATTGATTTCCGTACGTGCTTATATTATTGAAATTCATTGAATTTTATTGACTTTTGCATTTTTTAATGATTTTGTATTAATAAAAGGTTATACATTTTATATATTAAATTTTCTAATTATTTATTATTACATTATGGTACATCTTGTCACATATGAAGGAAATATTATTGCTAACACTTAAATTGTAGTAATTTTATAGGATTTTCATTACTACTTCCTTCTAAATCGATTTGAAATTTCAAAAATTTGGGTAAACCTAAAAAAACATTTTTTTTTAAATTACGGATGGATTTAAAGAAATTAAATTTAAAAAAAAAATTTTATTTTTTATTCTAGCACCACTGTCTTCCGCGTCAAAAGTTATCCAAGAAAGAATTTCTTTGATCCATTCGATAGATTATTCGATAAATTAATGTAAACATTCAAAAAAACGTTTGGTAAACAGAAAAACGTATTTCCGAAATAATTACGCATGGATTTTAAAAAATTCCATTTCTTTTCTAGGAAAAAATTGTTTGACCTAAAATTTTACAATTTTTATTATATTATCTTTTAATTCCTCGTCAAAAATTACTAAAGAACCAATTTTTGTAACTATTCATTTAATTATTTTATTTCCATTCAAAATCATTTACCTCCAAACCTTGTTATTAGTAATAACCGATTCGATTTCATTCATATCAGTTGCATTTTCATCTAATTTTTTTTTCGATTCAAAATCATTAAATTTGTTGTCCTGTAATAATTAACTATCCATTCAAATTCATTCGCGGCAAATTTAACTATTTTTCCATTGAAATTCATTCAACTTGTGATTGTTCTATTCGCACTTTTAAATTGAAATTCATTCAACGAAATCATTTCTTCATTCCTAGTATTTTTCCCATTCCAAATTATTAAATCGAAGAACAACTTTTTATGAGTTATTAACCATTCAAAATTATTGAAATACATTTTCACATTGAAATTCATTGCAGAAGCTAAGAAAACGAATTCAGAAGTGATGCAGTGAATGAATTTCGATGGATCTTCAATGAATTTTTGTTTGCTGGGTAATAATTTCTCACTTTTATCTCATAAAATATGTTTGTACTAATAGTCCAGTAAAATGGTGAAATTTTGATTAATAAATTAGTGAATGGCTGAAAATTTGGATACAGACTTATCTTATACTTTTTACTGTCCGAAAAGTTCCCATCCATATAAGCTGCCTGGGGAAAATGATGGGGGAAAATTTGTCCGAAAAATTGTTTTTTTCTGAAATAACTCGAAAATTGACAGTTTAAATGAAAAAAAAGAAACACACCAAAATTGTAGCTGGAAAAATTTCACTTCCGAGATAGATTTTTTTCAAATATTAGTAGTTTTTTGGAGCTAACTGTAACGCGCGAGAGGAACGCGCCTTTTTCGCTTATAAGTAAAAAATAACAATTCTAATCGCAAAATGCTTCAAATAAAAGTTGTAGAGGATGAAATTACGAACAATTTTCTTTTGTTATGTAATGCTGTACGTTCAATGTTTACGGAGATATGAACGTTTAAAAAACAAATTAACGCATCAATCGGAACTTATTTTTTGAGATAAAATCAATAATTACTCGAAAACCGTGCTTCGTATGCGAAAAGTGTATAGAATGAAAGTTGTAGATAATGAAATTTTGAATCTACATGTTTAATAAAACAATCATTTTGATCATAAATCCACGATGGCACAAAAGAAACCGATGAAAAATAGTTATTTTCATGTACTTTTTTGTAAATAAGTATTTTTGGCAACATTTAGACAGCAGTCGTATCCAAAGTGTTTCGAAGCAGATGAAATCAGCTGTAAAATGAGCATAAGTTGAGTTTCTACGATGAATTGTTGAACAGTTGTAGCAGTTTGAAGTTTCATGCAAAAAAATCAAAATTAGTGTAACAATTAGAATCCGACCCACATTACATCTTTTCATTATTAGTTACAATTACGATTTTTGTGTAAAAATCACTTACCCTAGTGTTCGTTTTTCAAATGATTTTATTAGTTTACATATGTAAAGGAAATACGAGTAAAAAAAATGTTGTGCACTTTAAAAATAATCAGAAGTAATTTTTCGAATATTTCTGAATAGATGCGCTCAGGACGAATAAAACCAGAGTTATCACAATTAAAAAAAGTGCACAATTATCGAATATTACAAATTTCAAAAAGCTATATTTTCGAAGATATTTGTTCCAATAAAAAACGCATAAAAAATAATTTAAAAGGAAATTAAAAATGTTATCCAAAATCGAGTGTTCAATTTGTAAAAGAATAACAAATGCAATCATAGATTATGTATTGCCACAATAAATAAATACACATTTACACGCATTGCACATCCCGGTGGCGACATCTACGTGTTCTTGTTGGAAACTAAAACCTATTAGAAGATATAATATTATAACGTTCACTATCAATTAAACTTTTATACAAATGTAAGTATTTGTAATAACACTAAAGTACCTTTCATGTTTATTAATTTCAGAAATGTTAAATTGAAAAAACTTTAGGATTTACCATTAGATGATTTCAGGACAAGATCGTATGTATGTACGTTATCATCCGTCGGTACGAGCATTCTCCGATGGTAACATCTACGTTACCGACGTATTTAGATGCTGAAAATATACATATTCTGTTAATATTATTCTTATTATTAGAGTCATTTATGTAGTTTTAATTGTTTATAAAGTATTTCTCGACACTTTGCAATAGTAGACGATATAAATAAGCCGCCTCTGAGTGAATAAATTATACGTCAGATGGCATCATTGGATTTGTTCGGGAAGTGCTGCCACCTGCCCAGTTTTGAACAATTTTAAGCCTAAATACATCACTCATCTGTCGAAAATGTAGGGCGTCGATAAACTGCATTGTACACAAATTTTGTCAGTTTTTTTTTAATAAATCGTAATAATAAAAAGCGAATCCTGTTATTTTCGTGGTATTTGGTAGAATGTTTAAAAACGGACATAAAAATATAGCAATGCATTCATTTTATTATGTTGAATTCCTTATGTGTCCATTTCGTATACTTTAGAATGAAAAAAAACATGATATTTTGAATATGTCGATTTTAAATAGATATGAATAAAAAATAATAAAATATTAAAATATAAATAAATTTCTACATTTCAGGAAAAGTAATTGTGAAAGTTAGGAATACACCTCATCTGTCCTTATAAAATATAACGTATGAATGCAATTGAATCTAAGAATAATATTTTGTTGAAAATGTATAACGCAAAGAAATTTGTTAAAGCTAAATATAGTGTAAGAAGTAAGGAATGCATTTGAATCCCAAAAAAGTGTTTCCTAAAATTGCGAATACAGTCAAATCTGAAAATAATATATTGTTGAAAATGTGTAATAAGTTTTTGAATAAAAAATAATAAGCTGTAAAAAGTGTAAAATGTCAGGAATGCATTTCAATTACAAAAATAGTATTTAACGAAATACCGAATATTTTTAAATCCAAGAATAATGTGACATTTAAAAGTACACGTGAAAAATGTATTTCAATCCAAACAACTTTTTACAATTTCTGAATAATAACTCAAGTTTTCTTCTTTTCGCTAATTTTTGTAATGAATGGATTTTTACCAGTCATGGCTTGTTTTTTTCGGGAAAAAGTTTCTCTACAACATTACCGTACGATTTTTGCAAATTTCTCTCTATTTATTAAAAATCTCTATTTATTAAAAAAAAAAATATTGTACTTGAATTATTGTACACTAAACTTGTACTTCGTAAAATATCTCATATTCGATACAAAAATATTTTTAAACGTAGTGTTCTGATTTGCTTTGTATTTTAGCCAGATGCTAAAAGTTACAACTTTCAACAATTTTTCACTCGTTTAGCATATTTCTGTAAAATTTTCAAGTCGGTTAGGTCTACTTTTAAATTACTTTTATTTCAGTAAAAGTTGAATTTATAAAAAATCATTTTTTATATTTATTATAATTGCAATTAAATACTTCATGGATTTGATTCAATTATTTTGCGACCGTGATGAAAATGATTAATTGTTCTTTCAAATTAATTTTGTCAAAATGTCCACATATTTAAATTTGTTGATGCTCCAATATTTCTGTATATTCTTTTTAAATTATTCGAAAATTGTATATGTATCGCAATTTACTTTTAGTATTATAGAGTTGAATTCTCAGATTGTTTTGACCACAAATAATAATTATAAATGGATGGAAGAATTGAATGGTTACGTTTCGACAATACGAAAGTAAAATAACCTCATTCCTTTTTTCTTTCTTCTTGCCCTTCGGGTATGTCCCCAGGGCTAATTCAATAAATCAAATCAATTCTCCCTTCTTCCTTACGTACGTAACACTCGCACACAAGAAGAAATAAATATACATTCTTCTGGATTCTTTACAATATAAAGCATAAAAGAATGAATTTTTATTTCATGCCATTTAACAAATATCGTTTCTTCAATATACAAAATACCACATATGAATATTTAGATCATAATTAAGTTGCAATCTTTGTCGTGTGCAGATTCTTCAATAAATCGCACTAATCTTTGCTAAATTATTTCTTACAACTAACGACTAATCATATCTACCAAATTAATGCAAAAAATGCGTGACTAGGATATATTAAAAAATAGATTCTAAAAAAGTGTGATTCCTGATCTTATATTACATATTTCTTTAAACTTGTCCGTTCAACGGTTACAGTCATGCAATCAAGAAAGCGCTTTGAATTATTCATGTAATATTTTCATTCGAATCAGCCATTCTTACGTTTGTATTTTACATATTATAGTAAACAAAAGTTGCACTTGGAAAAAGTTGCGAAATATAAATTATTAATTAAAAATAAATTAGCGTAGCGTTTATAGTAGATTGAATAGGAACATTCGGGGAAATACGTTTTTCTTATTTATTTAATGATACCTCAGTCAATAAAACTTTCAATATCATTTTCTTTTGATGTAATCCACATTCGTTATAGTTATGTCTAAAACTAAATATTTTCTAATAATTATGAGCTTGAACATAAATCCTATATGCATTTTTATTATTTTTTAAATACTATGAGGAAAGTTCTCTTTTACCGCACGGAAAACTATTGATTACCGTTTAATTCGAAATTGTGCAGTAATAGTACATTATGATACAAGTGCGCGAAGCAGAAGATTTGCGCCCGACAGAAACGAGCTACTTTTTGTACGCTACTTCTTTTTTACTCCGCGAGAGAAATTTTTCGTGCACTGATTTGAATGTGCAAAGTACACTGAGCAAACAGAATACTTCGCGCATTAAAAACAGTGTGCGAAATTCAATTTCGATCACGGAATCGAAAAAAAATATTAGCCCGCGGTTTTTGCGACAAATTTTGTTCAAGTATTGAAAAAGTATTATACAATACGAGTGCTGCGTTAATTATTCATGGTTTTCAAATTGTTCCAAAGTATTACCACATGATTTTCATATATTTGTGTATTGTGAAAATGCATGTACTACAACTAAACTGTATATTTGGTTTAGATTTCGCAACTTATGGCTCTATTAGTTAATTGGATAATTGAAAAAATCAGGTTAAATTATTAGTTATGAAAGTATTTTTTAACTTTAGAAAAGTGTTCAATAATAAATTTAATACATTTTACCGAATTTCATGTGGTATTTTATCTGTTTAATAGCTGCAATTTCTACTCTGCTTTAAATAATGAAATTGGGTGAAATATTTTTATATTTATACGATACCTTACGAAGAACTAATAGTTACTAATACAAAAATAATTATGGTCATTATAAAATTGGGCCTTTCATTAATGAAATGAAAATATACAATTGTTTTAATCTTAAATATATTCTAAGTACACGAAGATTATACGTTTCGTGTAATAGTTTTCCTTTTAGAAACTTCATATCGATCTAGAATATATTTGTTACTAATAATAAATACAAACTTTTCCAATTAGTTGTACACAATTTAATTACATCCCATCATTTATTTTACACATTTTGGTAGTCTCTTTGAATTAGTTCTGGTATCCTAATACTAAACATAAACTTGCTGTCATATATGGATCATTTTCCTAATGAAAACCGTATTTATTTGGCTGGTGTAAGTCGTTCCACCATATTTCAAATTTAATGGAAGAGTTTATTTTCTAAATTGCAGCATGTTTTTTTTAACAAAAATAATTAAATGCAAAATGTATTTCACGTAAAAATATTCCTATTTTTAAAATATTAACTTTAAACATTTTTTTATAAAGCCCTGTGAGCCTGAAGTCGATAAAATAAGAAAAAATCAAGCATAGGTTTATTGTACGTTGGCGTTTATCGCTTTTTTATATATATTTATATTTTTATATAATTATATTTGTAACAAAATAGAAAAAATAAATTATTAAAATTAAACTTTACTTTTAAACTCCAATTAAGAATTGATATATGGATTACATGTCATATTTTAGTAACTGCACCTTTTTTACATAATACTTGCAACAAAAAAAAAGTTTCTACATCCTGACAGCCAAAAAAGGCCATGACCTGCCTTTTCATCACTTGCATTAATGGGACTATCTTAACGTTCTTACATGAATTAAAAATCCACATAGGAATTGTGGAATGAAATTTAAAATTTAGTTTGGCTAAAATAACTTTTGCAATTTAATGTAGCCTAAATATAATTTAAAGTGCAAATAAGCAGTCTTTAACAAAAGCAACCACATTTAACAATGAATCATTTCTATCAGAAATTATACAGTACCAGTAATCATATGTTATAATAACAAAAAACATAAATTATAAACATAAATTGAAAAGTGACTTTACGGACACGTGTATAAAAAAATAGTGTTTGCCCCTCTCCAAATTTTACGGTCTCGTTTGGAAGTTGTGTATATTCTCCACTCGGTTCATGAAATTCAACTTTACGTCCTTGGTCCATTATTTTGTAAAGGACTATTAAAACAGACATTATTGGTATCAAAATAACATATACAAACTAACGTAACAAAATAAGTCAATTTTTTTCATTAGAATAAAATAATGGTATTGGAGCTTACCTTAAAATATAACGTGTGTATTAATCACTAAAAACTACGTTTTAATCACTTAAAACTCCTGTTCTCTCGCGATATGCTGATCATTTTATTAGATCTTATTCAATTTTCAATAACTAGAACGAATGACATTTCATAGTAAATCTCATTTGATTACAAAAAACGGCGATCATTATTGACCTTATGAAGAAAAGACGAAAGAAAGGAAATCCGGAATGACTGTACAGGCGAAAAATACTTTGGACATGAAGAAATTATCAACATTTTAATAATGAAATGAAATTAGTTCAAAACTTATAAAATGAATTTCTTCAAAATAAGATGATAATTTTTGTAATAAAAATTGTCTTAGTACACAAGACCTTAAAGATTATTATATTGAGTGCTTCATCGATATTCCTCTAAGATAAAGAAGTAAATGAAAATTTAATGTCTTGGGAGATCTTACTAACCTTGTTAAGTATAACATAATTTAGATCAGAAGGAAAGAGTTTCATATCTTAACATATTTCGATAACACAACATCAAGTACACAGAGACTGCTTAAGACTAATAAATGCTTCAATTTACACACTTATTATGAATATAGACAGAATACTACAATAAATGTGAAACATTTTTAAAATTTTAACAAAATGCAATGCCGGTCCATCACTCTCGAATTCTAATTTAATTATAGCCAAGGCGAAAGTTCTCATTGTTTTTTAATTCCATGGCTAAATCAGCGGACTGTGAAACAGAGAAATTTCTTCATATATTTCTGAAATTAAAAGTATCGTTAATATAAAAAACATTCACTGTTGTTAATGTATCCGGGTCATAAATTTGTAAAAGTTATTCGAATCACTACATCAGACCCAATCGCGATTGTATATTTCTTTCTTTTTATTAAGTTTTGTATACAACATCTCATTATAAATACATTTAAAAAATACTTTATTGTGATCGCGAGGTTTTAAAATACATATATTTATTTTTCTCGTTTTCTTTTTTTTTAATACAAGTAGCTCATTCTGTTTGAATGAGCAATCCCAGTTGAATCGTTGATTCTGAGTTCAACTGATGATTTTTTTTATTTGATGTAACAAGATAGCTGATTCCTTGGTTTCGAATTACCAGAAGAAATGACGACGAAACCGGAGGCCGCGTGAAAGTAACAAATGTTGCCTGATGTGCCATCAGTATATATGGACAAAACGCAAAGTCAAGTCGTGCACGCATTCATGCGTATGGGTTCTCAAATAGAAACAAGCGGAAGATTCGTCAAATGTGCGTCCAATATGTACCGAACCTTCCCCATGCACGGTTTAAAACATTAACGCAAAATCTGCAGCTAAAAATAGGTCGGATCATCACAACCCACCATACGTTCTGTTAAGCTGTTGACGCAACCCCCCGAATACCGAAAAAGGCTCTACAGTGATTGATATGATTCTTTGGGTGCTAATGTCATTTTCAGCCACATCGCTCCCCTCGCGACAAGAAAACTACTTAGTAAGATACATTGATTCATTTAAAGCTAAGAGTAACTGCGTATCCAGGGACTAAGAAAAAAATAATTACGTAAATGAATGCTGAAAGCTTTATGGTTTTGGACGGAAAATGATCTGATTTTTTTTGAAAATTTCTGTTATTGGACCCTTTTTATCATATATTTTTGAGATAATGAAAATTAGCTCATGGACAAATTCATCAATACTATGATATATTTTAATGACGAAGTTCATACGTGAAGTTAAATTTTCAGTGCGTGAAGTGACCATTATTTCATAGTTCTTAGATGCATGGGCAAAATAATCATACGCAAAATTACATTACAATTCGACACATCAGTTCATGTGTTCATGCACAGAAAAACACACACGTTATGAATATTTAATGCTTTCTTTTGTGGTGTGACCATAAACTTCAATTATAAAGAGTCGAAATTATTGGCAGAGTTACCATAATCTTTTTATGATGATAAATGCTACTTACTTGAATATTTACTAGCGCCTCTCCTATACTATCATCGAAAATCCTACAAAGGGATTGATTACGAGATTTATATTACTGAGCTAATTATAGGTATATGATATGTCTACATTTCTTAGATTGAAAATTCACTTTATATACAGGGAAAGTTTACCCACTACACAGAGAGAAAAGAAATAGTTAACGGAACCTTTTTGTAATAGTAAAACGCGTAAATAAGAAAAGTTGTTGCATTAACTATTTCCATGGTCAACGGTACAATAAAATTGTTCCATTTACTATTTTCCGATGGTTAAATGGTTCGTACATAACCTCAAATATCGACTATAACCTTATATATAGTTAATTCTACTACTTAAGAGGTTAAATTTGATTTTACTATTTTTTTGTGGTTCCATTAACAATTTTTTTCTCTCTGTGTACAATAGACTAACTCAATTTTCACTTTACTACTAAATTCCTAGATTTTAAGGTAAGTAATTTATTTTCTTGAAAACTTTATTGAAAGGAAATTTTCCATAGAACTAAAATGTCTTAGAATGGTTTAAAGAACATTCTCAAATGTTTTCAGGTTTTTTTAATGACTTTTTTCAAAATTTCGATTTTTCGTATTTACGATTCATTCCAAAACATTTTTGTTTCAGCAATTTTCTCTAAAGTCTACAGTATTCAAGACAGAGTTTGCCAAACCTCTCATCAATTTTTTCGACATATTGACGTTTTGAAGAGGTTAGGTCGATTCGGGGCAAAAACAACAAAATATATAGTTGACGATTTTGTGCACTTTTGATTGCAAATAAGCATCGATCTCACAACATTATTGATGCGAAAAAAATAATAAACAAAACATACGAAATTTTGTTCATTTTGTATTTAAAATGCGCCATATTGGCTTAATCAGTTTAAATGAAATTCTCATTACGCCAATTCCAAGAGCATACTCGAAAATAGGAGGGTTGGTCACTTTCAAGTCAATATTAATCTTATTTCCTGTTGAGAAAAAGGTCGAAAATCAACTTCAAAATGTACAACTCTCTTACTTAATGAGTTAACAAAGAGCGAATGCCTACTCCAAAAATTCAGAGAGGCAATTATTTACAAAAAAGGTTATATGTTTTCCCCCTTTTCGCGTCTTATTGAATACATAATATATACTATCAATTCAAATTCTCAGTTGACTCGAATATTCATTTTAAATTTTATTCACAAATTTCAACTTAACCAAACTATGTTATACGTTCAATTCAGTTTTATTTAAATCAAATGACTGCAATTTCTCCGTGTAATTGGTTTTTGTCAATTTGTCGCATGTTTTCAATTAACTACGAAAAAGTACAATTTTTTCCATTTTCAAAAAAGTGGGTGTTAAGTGACAAAAGTATATTAAGCAGAAAAATAAACATATTAGCATAAAGGGTGTAAAATGAACTTTTGAGTCCCGAGGGTATCGGATGATTACTGTCAGAGGGTAAAAGTTTACATCCGTGATACAAAAAAATGTTTGTTATCATAGTAAGTTTATTTTGTTTGTATTGTTTATTTTGAACCATACAAGGATAACTGAAAAGACAATTATAAATAAGACATATGAAACACTAGAGAAAAAGAAAACCCAAAGTACTACAGTAAAAACGACGAAAATTCTCGGAAAATTAGAAATAATTCTTAGAGCCGTTGTTTTTTAAATTACATTTTTTATTGGAAAATTTTTAATTTTGTCCAATTTCATGTTTTATTGGCATAGAATTATCGCGAACAATATAATAATATTAAATTTAACATAAGGTTTTTTAAAAAAAGCCGTCTGTTCGGGAATCAAAATGATTCCTACAGATGGCGCTTGAAAAATATTTCAACCATGTTGAAATGTTTGATTGATGCAATTACCACCAATTGCGTTGCAGGATAAAAGCCTCGAAATTTGATATTAAAAAAATAGTACTTAAAACAAAGGTTTATTTCAAATTTTTCGAGAGATTTCATAATTTGAATACAATTTGACCTGAACTCAGAAAAAAATGGTTATTAAAATAACCGAACAAGATGATTAAATAGGCCCTTATTATTTTTTCTGGTTAAAATAACCAGCATTCTGGTTGGTTTCACAAGAAATATTGTTGGTTTCACTAGAGCTATTGTTAATACAATTATTTTTCTAATTAAACTACCCAGAATTCTTTGGTTATTATAACCAGAAAAAATAGTATGGTCGTATTTAATCAGAACATTTTTTTTTTAGTGTGGTATAAAGCTTCGATTTAAATTAGTTCAGGCACTCTGTGTCGAATTGCGCTAAAAGATAACGTCAATAACACCCAGTTTTGTCAGCTTTAAAACGCGCCATCTAGTGGAAATTGAATCGCACAATTGTCGATATTGCACATTAACCGTATGCAATCAATTTGTCACTTAAAAACCGCAGTCACTGAACTCCCAATTTGACGATACTATAAAATAACTAAAGATACTTTTCTGTATTAGGAAGTGGCAATGATGAACTCCTGATTTACATGTAGGATTCACTAATTATAAGATCAACATGATATTAGTCCTACATGCAATAATATCGCAAAAATACTGATATTAAACCTATAAACAATATTTGAATATATGCGAAAAAGTACCGAATTTATTACTTTCCAGTTTTTTTAAAAAACTTAGTAATGATTTTAACAGTATGTCATTATTAGTCAGTTTTATCCGTAACAGATAGAGCAAGAGTAGATGGCTAATATAATATATAATTTTTTGACTAATATAATACATAATCTTTTGACAAAGACGATTATATATACACTGATAATAGCAAATTTTATTCAATTCTACATTAGACTAAAGGGCAACTGCACTAATAATGTCGATTCCTAAATTTATATTTGTTGAGGTAAAATTGAAAATTATTGTATTAGGATTCTTTCCACACTCTAATTACAGTCCTCTTGCTGCAAGTGGAATATATTTGCGGCAAATGGATAATCCACTTGATATATGAGTAATCAGATTTCTTCTTGCCACAAGAGGATAATCTTTTTCAAGAGAATCCGCTTGTAGCAAAACGATTTTATATTTGCATCAAGTAGCATATCCACTCCAGAACTATGAGTTTCCAGCAAAGAGATTGTCATTTTGCTGCTAATAGAACAAAATAAGATTCGTGTGCATAGTAAGTATAGAATGTAGACTTAGAAGTTCTATACTTACAGCGTTTAAAACGCACTCATGTCAAAAACCCATTGTAAAAAACCATTGATACGTCTGCATGCAGCCTTCGGATATATATTTCCCAACGAAAAATTTGTTGACCTACAAAAACTACCCCACGTGGTACTTAATTGAAAGTATTTGTTTAAATAAATTTTCAGTTTCTTTTTTTTAGCAGGTTATGTACCTCTAATTGAATTTTAGGTTAACCTCCCAATTCGACATAACTCCTTGCTCATTTTGTATAGTTGTTTATAAAGTATACAATTAAATAATATATAACATAATAAAATAATAAAAACTGACAGTTCTAATATCCACGAAATATCAAGACCTGTTTAGCTTACAATTTATTACAACAAACATTTATAAATAAAACTGTTATAAATACATCAGGGTATACTTCGATAATGATCCGTCCTTTACATTTTGCCAAGATATATTTTATAATTCGTATAAATATATGCACATTAAAACTATTCTCAAGTCCAATAACAAATATTGAATGAATAGAGTATGTTATTCAATTTTGTTTACATAAATGGAGTTCATGTTTTATATTAGATTCCAATACATATTATATCACTACCGACACCATAATTTCGTTACATTGGTTTCGTTACCATGGTTTCATTATACACATTCAGACTGTATTGTGCACTATTCATGCAGATCCACTTGAGCCAGGCGGATTTCTTCTCCCGTCAAATGGAATTCGCTTTTGCTGCAAAGGGATTGCTTATTTGACGTCAAAAAGAATCTCTTTGATGGAAGTGGAAATATTTTTGCCTCAAGAAGACTGTGATCAAGAGGACGATCCTTTTACAGGAAAACAATTATTTCTAAGAGTGCAGCCTATATAAAATAATAATTAGAATTTTCGTGGATTAGGATATATGTTAGTAATAAATCTGTTACAAGAAGACGGGGGAATATAATCAATGGTGTATTTTTAAGTCCACCGCAAAATATCCGCATTCGGACGTTTTAAGATGCTTCTCCGTGCAAAAATGTCACTTTTAGGTTTTACCCTCCTCAAGGGTTCCTATATCCCGAGGATGACTTGAGGTTATCAACAGGATGATAAAAGTCAACATTTCGACGTCTCGAAGAGCCCCTGAGGATGTTCTCAGACAGGTGTGTTCTTTATTAGCGTTTATCTTTTATTAGATTTGAATGGTTTAATTATTTCTTCAGATATTTCATGAAACGCCTGTATAATAAGCAATTATAGAACAATGTAAAAAAGCCTGCTAAATATGTATATATTGATTTTTATTATTATTATCTACTTAATGAAACAGTAAAAACTAAAATCTATAGATTTATAAATATAGTTAGGAAATGCATGAACGCAAGAAATTGAATACTCGATTGAATATTTTGTTCTATATGCTTGACAGATGTTAGACCAACTTGATATTCAACAACTGCCAACCATATGCATTTTGCTGAGAAAATCTTTTATTTGCGTCTACGTATGTATGAAGAATTAGTTTTATTCCTCAATATATATATTTTCCTAATGATATTTATTAGTAATATTATTATTATTACAATTTTCTCTCACAACCGTGAATCCAATGAATGAATTTTAAAAAAATCGAGAACCTTGAAGACACATGTTATTTAATTGAACGATGAAATAAAATTGATTCTAGCACAATATACATTTACACTTTTTCATCAAAACTTACTTACTAAGCCTTTCCTGAAAATCAGTTTAGGAACAATAATATTTTTTAAAAATATTTAATTTTCTAGGTGATCATGTTAATTAATAATTTAAGGCCAAACGTGACAAGTTTCGTTTGTAGGACGGAGTTAATCCCAGTGGTCACTTAAAAAATAGGCCATTTTTATGTTTTTTTTTAAAGAAAATTATGAAACGTTCTTAAACGACCAGTATATCGACTTAAAGAACATACATACAACGTTTTGTAATTTTTGTATTGGTAAATATTACATAGTTGAATTATAAATAGGCGTCAAAAAATGGTAGTTTCATTTTTATGTTTTATGCTGAACAACATTGTGGTGAACCGGATCATCTGAAATAAAAAATTCCGATAAATTTATTTAAGTATAGATTACACAGAGAGAAAAATATAGTTAATCCAACCATTTTAAAACGGGATTATAGCACGGGATTAAAAAATAGTTCAAATAACTATTTCTTGAGAAAACAAGACAATAATATTGTTTACTATTTACTGATAACTCAGTACGCGCAGAATACATAACCACAAGTCTAGCGCAGCTTTACCATTGAATAGACATTTAAAATAACCTAATATTAAAATAGGTACAATAAAATTGATTAAATAAAAATAACTTCTTGTCATAGTATAAATAGTTATTGTATGGTATATTAGAAAATATACCAAATTGTAAAATTAACATAGTCATTAGCAACTTTTCACGTTATTAATTCTACTATTAATATAGGCTACAACCATTTCTACCTTATTGATGTTTCCGTGAAGCCTTTTTTCTCTCTGTGCAGTGTTTTATGGAAGGATTTAAAAGATATGCATTTGGTCACCGTTCAAAAATATAATTTCGAGAAAAACGCAATTAAATATATAACGTTTCCATTTCGGATCGTTTATTCAATAATCCATCTTTTTATTAGTATTTGAAAAAAGTGTTAATAATTTGTCTATAGTTTTATAGTCAATTAGTA
Organism: Trichopria drosophilae; assembly: GCA_030407085.1. Taxonomy (NCBI): domain Eukaryota; kingdom Metazoa; phylum Arthropoda; class Insecta; order Hymenoptera; family Diapriidae; genus Trichopria; species Trichopria drosophilae. Next base: position 171,511,424 of record CM059582.1, on the reverse strand, counting down.
TTATTTGCCAGATTTATAAATTAAACGCGTTACGTGCCATTAATTTCAGAAATAAAAATAAATATTCCATCACTAAAAATACATTTGTAATCTAAATGGCAGGCTTTGCTGAATGGAGAAAGCGGTATTTATGGACCTATGTTAATGAATATTTATTTTTGTGTGAATGCCATAGTTTCAAAATATACCATCAATATCTTTTAATCGACCGTTCTGTTCTACTCATCTGTAAAAAATCATCTGGAGCGAAAAGAATTAGTAATGATAAGAGTAATGGTATAATATTAACTATAGATTTCTCTTTTATCGCTGCTTATCTTTAGAAATAATATACAGGTTAGTAAAAATAAAAAGTGTAAGATCTGTTAGCAGTTCAACTAGAATATGATTTTATGCTCACATTGTTAAAAATTTCTGAATGTTGACGAACATAGAAAAGGATTGTCCAAATTAAATAGTACTTTTTTTATCTCTATAGCAGTTTATCTATAAAAAATAGTAACATTTAAAATAGCATAAAATTATGAAAATATATTTATAAATTTATATTTATAAATACATATAAAAAAATATAAACTATACGGTTATAACCAGAAATATAAGTTTCGGGTAAGATTGAGACCTATTTAAATCTAATGTAGCTTATTATTAAATATTTATGAATTATTTTCAGTGTATAAGTAATATAAATTTTAAGTATTTATAATTATGTAGTTTATAATTAAATTCGCTATCAAGAAGTATTACATTATTTGAGATGAAAGTATAGTCACTAGACTAACAAGTTTTTTCTATAATAAAATAGATTATAAATAAATAAATAACTACTTATAAATAAATGCTTTGTTTTAGAGCTTATTAAATTCTTATGTAAATATACTTAAGATATAATAATTATAAACTCACAATCAATAGCAATCAAGTAATAATGAATATTATGGTAGAAAAATCACAATTTTACATTATATCAGACATACATTGCCATCATCGTGAGTAGTCGTAATCGGATGTGGCCGTTTATCATTCATGATCATGGTGTGTATCATCATCTGGCATCTGATGACATCATTGTCATTCATCATTATCCCGTGTGATTACCATCTGCTTTCTGATCCTATTCCTTTGACTACCTCCTGTACCTTTAAAATATTTCATGGTTTATTAATGTAGAGAATTTGATGCGCAATCTTTTTGTTTTATATATATTCATGAATATCTGTAATAATTATCATTGATAAATAAAATGTTGGTATTTTGATTTCATTTAGTAATTATCAAATTTACTTGTTATGTTTTGTTACTATAAGCGAGTACACTAGATATACAATTATTATATGCTAATTAAGTGTTCTAAACAAATAATTACAAAGATCAATTCTACTAATGAAAGAATTAAATACATACAATGTTACGTTTTTAATCGGAAATTCTTATTGAAGGCATTTCAATATATAGTTAATCTAAAATAATGAGAGATTAAAAAAATTGTCAACTCTGGTCTTATAAGATTTTATAAAATATAATTTAAGGTTCAATTTTTATATAAGCCATATTTTGCATTATGATTTCCAGATTGAAAAATATCTTCATTTTTATCTCTAGATTTTTGTATTTTTATATTGTGTATATTTAAACATTTTTTCCTCATACGAGGTTCTAAAATCTTATTATAAACCCCAATTTATGGTAGTAAAATCGAATTTTACTCCATTGAAAATTAAATGGGTAATATTGGAGGTTTCCATTCATTCGAGTTTTAAAAATTTATTTAACGCCCTTCTAACGCAAATAACTGCCATATATACATTTCGGCTTACATTGCAGTGAACATTGGAATTTTTTATTGTTTAATTTGTTTCTGATAAAATTTGTAATTTGTTCATTGACAGAAATTTATTTGGAAAATTTAATTACCCTTGGGTAATAAGCCTGAAAGTAGCAAAACAACTTATTGTGCATGGGTAAATCTTGTTTGTATAGTCAATTTTATTATTTTCAAGACACTTGTAGAGTTAACGTTTAATATTTATTTTTATGTAGTAAAACGAATTTCTATAATTCATTCCACTGACTAAAGTCGCAGTGATTTTATATAATAGTTCCTATAACTGAAATGTCATTGAAGACCTAATTAAGTATGCAAAGTAGATGAAATGTATTGGAATTTGCAGAGAATTTTATTTCAGCTTCAAGATTAAAGTTCAAGAGTAAAGGTATCTTATACAAAGCGAAACTATTGATATAATAAAAAAATTTTCCCGCGTTCCCAGACATGATTAGGATCAATAACACTAAACTTGAATTAGTAAAAAGCTACTAATAAAGGGGTGAAATTAGGCCACTAATTGGATTATTAATCATTTTTATTAACAATGAATAATAAAGTACTAATTTATTAGGGTAAACGTACCAATGGCGGCTCACATACCCATCGCTGGACAGACTAAGCGATATTCGTTTGTTCTCTAGACAAGCATTAGGTTGTCCAGCAATAGGGTTGTCTTAAAGCGTCTAGCTATTGGTACGTTTACCTTAATTAAAAGCTAATTTATTTTCTAATAAAATGGTTAGGTATACCACTAGGTATACCACTAGGGTTTCCTCTCTTTTTTATGATATGTTCTAAATGTAATATATCTGTAAGCCGTAAATTTGTCGTGAAAGAACTATTTTTACTCTTTAAAATGAAAAAAAATGTTCGTTAATTTTTTACCAAGATATTATATGCAATCGTACTACACTCTGGGGACTTATTTTTTCATAACCACTTTTAATGTATTTTTTTTGCATATACGCTTTTCAGTTGCCACTTTATTCAATATATTATGATGTTTGTAATGAAATGTTGTATTTTTGTGATTTTTTTTCAGATTTTTAAAAATACCCGAAATTTCTAAAAATCAACTTGAAATTTTTAATTGAGTTTTTTCGGTTGAAGATGAAATTGTGATTGAAAATACATATTCTTATATTAAAGCTCGTGAAAAAAATCTACGAAAAACAAGTACACATGACAATATTTAAAAAAAAAATAAAAATACCGCAATCATTAAATAAAATAGCAATCATTAATTAAATAAACTATAACTTCGTTAATCATTGGTATTTTTAGATTTTACATGGTCTACGTGACTTTTTAATACCAAAATGGTAAACACAAAATTAAAAATGGTGGCCCATTTCGCATGGAATGCCCCCTATATGATAAACTTTACATTTAGCCGATATCAATAATTAGGGTGCAAAATCGAGTTCTACTTCCGGAGTGTTAAAATGAAATTTGATATAGTTTTGATATTTATCTAGGCTTAGGGCATTAAATTTGACCTTGAGCAAGTCCTGCAAGGGCATTCCAAGGTACTTTTTTCCCGTGTATTTCGTAATTTCAAATTGGCGTTTCCGGGTGAAGACAAGTCGTGATTGAACTCTGTAACTCTCAAATTAAAGAGAAAGAGTCGTACTATATGATACAACGAGAGGAAAAACAGCTAAAAATGTTGTGTGTTCTGCACATAACTTCAAAAGTAGCTAAATACGACATTTGTCGTGCATATAGCTTCCGATATTTTCGATAAATCCGGACTTATTGAACTAGTTCTAACTTCAATTTTGTACAGTGATACTTTTAAATATTAATAATCAACACAATAAATTTATTTTAATCACTGCAACTCATAAAAAAACACCTTTATAATAAGATCAATCACACATGGCGCCTGTTGAAAAATCATTACTATATGAATTTTAAAAAGCGTTAAAATGACCTCCATATCTTCAAATCTAGAAATTTAAATTTTATATTTCATAGTAATAATACGTTGTGATCTAAAATATAATTTATTTGACTACTTAATTTTACGGCAGATATCAGGTAAATACTTTAATTTGTCATTGGTGGTTGTGGGAAAAAATCGTATTTTTACAAAAAGTGATTTTTATCGATTGTGTACATATGTCGGTATCAGGTATCAAAAAGAAGGAAATATGGGAATTTTTCTTTTCGACGAAATGAGCCAGATAGGTTTATGGTTGGTCTTGCCAAGTTTATGCTAATATTTCTTTCCGGCGGACTCTTGAGGGATACCTTACGGCTTACATAAGACACTCGGCTGACACGGCTCAACAGGTGGCGCTTGGTTTCTTACTCCTGGTTGCAGAAATACACAGCATCTTCTCTAAAAGAAACATAGGTTTTCTTTTTTTCGTGACGATCGGCGGACAGATAAGAAATTAAAGTTTCTCTAGGTTCCGTACAAATTCCGTCTCCATCTGTCGTCTTTACTTGATTTTTATTGCTGTTTCATTCTCTCGATCATTCTTTCGTTTTTTTCAGAGATTTCATGATTGTAATTGGCACGTATCCTTCTGTTGTTTTCCCTGAATAATTTTACTCCCTCATTTGTATGTATGACCTTGTTACGTTGAATTGCACGAAGGTAACATAACCCGTATGTGCCGTTCAATACGTCAGAATCGAAACTCAAATCCAGTTGCGTGTCAGTCATTTCTGGCATGTATCCAATATATATAGCGTTGTCGTCAATTTACCGAGTTTAAACGCAAATCACAAAGTAATACGTATGTTCCGACTCTGACATTATATCCAGATATCATGCGAATATTCCTATTCTCTAGTTTGATGCTACCTGCTAGAGAATGTATTTTACCATAAACACGTCGTCTACTTAACAGGTAGCTATATTGGAACCCTAAGTTTTCGATGAAAACGCTGAGTTTTTTGTGATATATTATAATTCTGATGTTAAAATATTTCAAGAAAATGTAAAATTTGCTATGCAAAGTTTGTATGCATTTTTCTCGTATTACTAATGGCGACCCCACAAACGAAGGCTAATCCAGGGAATAATCTGTAGGTTGCTTGCCTAACCTCCACCAACAAATATGGATAATAATTATTAACCGATATGAATCATAAATTTTAAGTCCATGAACTTACTCTACAATGATCGTAGAGCATTAATATCGGCTGGGACAAGCTGATTAGATCCAGGTCTCTTTTTTGCAGAGATTACCATTGTAATGTTGTTAATACAAAGAAAATGAACTTCACCTTTTCCGTTGATAATTTTATGCCCTACACTTTACGTTTGAATTATTTTCCCGTCACGTCAGACTAATATTTCTGAAATAAATGCAAAAAATAAAAATAATCGCACTTATTTTTTAAAATGACAACTCCAATAAGGCCACGCCTCAATTATTACTAGCATATTCATAATCAAGACGCAAAAATGCATAAACACAGTAAAGCGGAATACTTTTGTTATTTGTAGTTTTTCTGAGTATTTACCCCTGAGTAAAATTACGAATTTATTTTTCGAAAAATGCTATAAAATTTTTCTAAATCAATTTAAAAAGTCGACAAAAATTCCGGTGAACATCAAATCATATTATTTTGCTTATGGATTATATATGGATATTATTTGTGGATTTTAAAATATTCCATTTTTTTACGAGAAAAACAAATTTTGTTGTCTTTCAAACAAATTGTTTACGTTTTTTATTCTAGCACCACTGAACTCCACGTAAAAAAATGACTATGGAAATAACTTCTTCCAATTTTTAAAAGGTGTATTTCATAGAGCTGATTTTGTGCATGTATTCATTAGAATTATTTCCTTTCAAATTGTATGGAAATTCAACTACCTCAAATGAAAATAAAGATTGATACTATATTAAAAACCGAATTTGAGATAACACGTCTTGTAGCCTGTAGCTCTTATTTGGGCTGTACCAATTTTGAAGTTTTATAATAACTGCGTGTATGTTTTACATAATAGTGGTTTAATAATCTTGTTTTATATATACAGAAAAAATTCCTATTATAGAACAATATTTCTATTATTATTATTAATATTTCAGGGTTAAATGAAAATAAATTATTTTGTATGAAATAATACATAAATATTGGAGATAAACTAAGAATAAATTATATTTTTGAGTCAAACTTATTATTATTAATTTATTACTATAAATAGTTACTTTAGAGTAAACATTGATACTAATACTTGCAAAGAATAAATTATTATTCTCTTACTTTATTAACAATTTACCTTCTAAAGATGCCTGTATCGCCCATAAATACGGGATTAAGTGTCTTTACTACAATTAATTCCGGCATTTATCGATTTTAAAATAAATTGATGCATTACTTAGATTAAATAAATCACTTTAAGTAATTCAAATAAAGAAATATTTTTCAAGAAATAATTAAAAATTAAAAAAAAAAAAACTGGCCCATGAGGGGATCGAACCCGCGACCTTCGCGTTATTAGCACGACGCTCTAACCAACTGAGCTAATGGGCCATGCGTTCAGTGGTCTTACGAAATAGCTATGAAAACCGAAGCACGCTACTCTTACCGTAGTTGATGCGTTCAAACATTTTAAAACAACTAACTGGTGATATTTTAACTTCAATGAATTGCAATACTGACAACTCAATAAAAATCGATTTGGGCATAATGTTTCTTCATAAATTACGTGCTGTAGTTAAAAAAAAATAACAAAAATTTGTTTAGCAGAGTTCTTTTATTATTTAAGTCGTGAAAAAGCATATCAACAAATTTTGGTTTTGATAGGATTTATTGTGATCGCTAGTTGATAAAATCAACCACTTTTTGGAATGAATAACTGTTTATTCGATCAATAAACTCCAAAATAATGTTCGCAGAAAGTAAATGCATATTACATTTCAATTTTAATATAAGAAACAAAAATTATTTATTCATTATTTAAAAATATTTATGTTAAGGTTACTTCATGTTAGGCGTTACTGTAACTAATTGCAATTATCACAATATAAGGTATTGAATAGCCGAATGAAAATTTAAAAAAACTTGAGTCACATTTTTTGCACAAAACAGAGTAGAAAGATATGGATAAAGAAGGAAATCCTGTTTTCAAAATGAAAAACAGCAACCTTTTTAATTAATAAACATTTTTTTTAATTAATAAAGTTTTTTTTTTACTAATTTTAGTTAGATAATAAGATTCAAAAAAAATTGTCATTAACAAACAATTTATTTGTAGTGTGTTGTAACTTTTTAATTCTTTAATTTTGGTATTTATATAAAATTTTATTTTAATTTATCAATTTTCTGTATTAATTAAAAAAAGGTTGGTGTTTTTCATTTTGAGGATAGGCTTTTAGAATATTTCAATTCTGTACACAATTCCTACTTTATGCATATACTTTTGTAGCCCGTTATGTGCGAAGGACGAGGTACGAGGTGCGGTTTTTATCTTTTCATTAAGTATTTGACACTTTCTTCTATATTTGGAAAGTAACAATTTCTTTGTAGTAATTACCACTGTATCAGAGCAAGTTGCACAAGTCATTCAGTGCAAATAGATACATGCACTCTTATGGAAATAATAAGTGTGCAAATTTAAGTAGAAAACGATATAACACATAAAATTGTTAACTTTAAAAGAATGCAATTATTTTGTATGTGCTGTAGTTTTGTTCAGCTATCCTGGATGAGTTTAGTTTTTCCACTTGGGGTATAAGAAAATTATGGAAATAAAATGGCTTCTCTCGAAATGCTGATGCTATTTTCTGCCCACTTTCAAAATTAGTAAGAAATTTTTAAATATTTTGAAAATGAACAAAAGAGTGGCGTTTTTTTTTAATGTTACAAAATTAATTTTCCCAAAAACCCAGCTTCATAGTTTTTGCCGATTGTTATTCGAATTTCTCTTAATACAATGATCATGTCCTGTGCAAATCCTATCCATTAAACAAATTATGCAGTAAAAAAACTGAATTAATACAGTACTGCACCAGTGTGCAACGTAAACAGTTACTACACTGCAACGTATGCTATTTTTATTTACTGTACGTAAGAGAAATTTTTCGTGCATTAATGTCAGCATGGAAAGCACTTTGTGAAATTGAATTTCGTGTACAGATTTGATTTGAAGCTGAGTAATTTAAACAAATTATGCGGTTCTGGGCAAGTGAATGAATATGAATACTAAAATCATATAATTTTAGCTCGTGTACTCCTCGACTGGGCAGGGTTTGGTAGACCCAGCTATTTAATTGACAATAGAAAAACACTGAAAATTATCATTTTCAAAACTTCGACCCTCATGTCTGGAGCATTATTATTAACATAGATTTTAGTCGTACCATATGATTCGTGTGTGCTACACTAAGAAAATTTTTTTGGTTAAAAGACCCATACTGTCTAGTTCTAACGGGATATACTTGCAATATGCACAAAAGTGCCATAATAGTATTGAAAATTACCTTACGGTGTGGGACTTTCTAGTGTAAGTATGGCATGTTTTTAATGTCAGTATGGGCATTTTTAATATCAGTATGGCACTTTTGCGCATATTGTAAGTATCACGGAGAAAAATAATCAGCAAAATCAGCCGAAAAATCCGCAGATTCTACCAATTTTATCCTATAGGGACAGCTGTTGGAATTCCGTTAGGGATAGCCGATAATTTCAACTAAATTTACTGAAAAAGTCCGCAAATTTAACGGAACAAATCTGCTAATGTAGCGGAAATTTAGAGCTAAGCGCGAATTGAGTAGGGTTAAGGCTACATTAGCGGAATCAAAACAGCTAAAATTGCATATATTTTCGGCAATTACAGCCGAAAATTTTAGCTGATATGAATCAGCTAATCCAGCGGAGTCATTTTTCTCCGTGTATATCCCGTTAGAATTAGACAGTATGGGACTTTTAACCAGAAAAACTCTCAGTGTAGTCTTCATAAGAGACGTCGATATGCTTGTCTGACTTCTCAATCATCCATCAATGTTACGGATGACTTAATTTTTATAATAAATTAATGACACAATCCTATTACGATGTTTTGAAATTTACGAGTAAGGGATTTGTTTGTTGGTTACACGGATAATCTTCTATCCTTATTAAGCGTTTACGGTACCCTAAAAAGACTATAGTTGAGCTTATTCGTTTCTTTGGCGACACCGTAGAATGGTTTAAGATCCAATTTGGCAGAACAAATATGAATTCGTATTGTGTTTATAAAGAAGTCCTGATTGAAATGTCCCAAAAACTTGATAACAAATATGGTAGTTTATTCAACTGTCGGACACCATACAATGATTTATATTAAGTGATGTACTGACATACATGTACTAAAAATAACTTACCTCACTTTTTACCTATAGGCTCGTGTGTTTTACTTGGATATAGACTGTTTGATTTTCGACATTTTTAGAAAAAAGTCAGAAAAATAGAGGTACACCTGTTTTACCTAATCGTTTAATCCTGAAAACGTAACTAAAAGGATTAGTCACTCAATTACCACGCTCGGTAACATACAGGAGAGAGAGAGAGGGAGAGAGAGAGAGAGAGAGAGAGAGAGGGGGAGGGGTAAGTAAATTGAAATATGTTATATCTTTTGGAAAGTTACGTTATCGTAAATAAAAATACAGTACGTTTTATTAACTTATTTTGAACTGCAACTTTGTTGTTGAAAATTCTCTTATAACACATAATTGAATATTTATTTGCATAGTCCATATAACTATTTGACTAATGGTCTTGGAAGGTTTCAAAGACAGACACAAAGAAAAAACACAATAATCTCAGGCAAGGAGAAAATAAATTTTCGGCATTTTATCGAAAGCCCGACTTAAAATGAGTACAAAACCGTCAATATCGCAAATTTTTTTATTTTCTTGAACTGACCTTCAATCGTTTGATCTTACACATTTCTTAAACAAGGGGGACAATTGATGAAGAAGTACATTAACATTCTTCAGATATTCCGTTTATGATGTACTGTTGTTAAAGCACATGAAGCTTTTCTATAGGCGCTACAGATTTTCGTAAACATTACGTGAAGAATAATTCGGTAAAACTTTTCACCCCAGATCGGCAGGACTCGGAGAACATCGAATATTTTCGGTTTCTTCAGAAGCAAGGTAAGACGTATTCTCTGCTGCTCCATACCGACAGTTCTTCACTATGAAGTTACAATTTTTTCCGCTGGGTGGCAAAAATCAATATGCTACTTTTTCGCAATGGACTGGTGATGTGTTTGTACATACATTTTGCGTGTATGTAGTACGTGCCGTTATTAGTAGTCGTGGTATAGGTTAGTAGTCATGTAAATAATAATTACAAATGACGTTAAAAGTAAATAAATCAGGTCGTGGAGGGGGGGGGGGTCGTGTTGTTAAGTGCTTCAAAATTGGAATAACCTAAAATAATGGTTATTGACTGTTATTGGATGAAATTTTACTCTTTATCAAAAAAATACCTAATCTGTTTGTGGTGAAAATATACTCGCAAAGAGTCACAATTCTCTTGCTTACTAGGGCATACATGAGTTTTCACCTCATAAACAGTCATTTTCACTACACTATATTTAGAGAATAAGAAAATCTATGTTTCAAATTGTGTATTCGTATCAGCAATATATTAGTCTGTATTTTTCATAATTAAATAATGAATTGATAAAGAGTGACCCCAAAAAGACCCTAAAACGTGTCCGTTTTTTAACCATCGAAATTCGGATTAATTATACTGTCAAAAGTTAAGGTATGGTGAGATAAAAACAAGAAAAAATGTTGAGACGACACTTACTTCTCGAGTAAATAAGGGGTCATACAAGTTAAATTATAGCGTTTTCTAGTATCACCTGTATCGCGTATTTTGAATGACGATCCGCCTCGAGAATACCATATTTTTAAAATAAATTTTAAAATTGTGTGGGTGTGTGTGCATGTGTGTTTATGTGTATCTGCGTGAGTGAGTGTCTTCGGGTAATCGTGTATGTGTGTGACAGACATATAGTAAATCGACGGTTCGAACCTCATGTCGTATTTACACTTACTTCAGATTCTTTCTATTCATTGTGTGTGAGTGTGAGAGTGCGTGTGTAGAGGTGTTTGGGACACATGCACCCACACAATTTCACAATTTATTTTAAAAATATGGTATCCTCGAGACGGCTTGTCATTCAGAATACTCGATACAGGTGATACTAGAAAACGCTATAATTGAACATATTTTACCCCCTATTTACTCGAGAAGAGAGTATCGTCTCAACTTGAAATTTTTTTCTTGTTTTTATCTCCACATAACGTAACTTTTCGCACTACAATCAATCCAAATTTCGATTGCTAAAAAACGGGCACCTTTTGGGGTCACTCTTTAAGGATTTGGCAGATTTTTAAATGGTATATTTTTGGACCTGGCCACTTTTTGATTTGCGACGTAAATTGACCTCGTCGTAAAAAGAATGTAACATTTTTTAAAGCTTCTTTTAACACTTAGAATATCTAAGAAAGGTAAAAAATATTGCAAATTTGTGTTTAGCTTAATTTTTTATTTTTTTGGGACTTGGCAGGTATTGAACCCCAACGCCTCATGCAATGCTCTTAGAAGTCAAAAATATACATCATCAGATTTACTTACTTCGTAATTAGTAATTGACTTGCATTTACTTCGTAAAAAAATAAAGTTACTCTTATTATAACATAATATCTTGTGAAAACTAGTCTAAGGATCCACAGACGTGCCCACATATTTTGAGAGTATTTCCACTCGAAATCTGAAAGAAACACATATAGCACATATCTCTTAAAGAGATCGTCCAGAGCTCAGTTCAAAGATATCTCCAAAAAGACCTCCTGAAGAGGTCTTAATTATGATAATCTACAAAACGAGCTCTTAAAGAGGTATTACTTAGGACTTCTTAAAATCATAATCTCGAAGAGGTCATATGCTTGAGGTCTTAAATCTATCTGTGTTTCTTCCAGAGACACTAGGTGGTTATTGAATCCAAAAATGAGATCGCGCGATATTTACTTCATATGCAGACCGATAGATTATAAGCTACCCCGACCAAATAATTGCCTTTACGATATTTAGCCAGTGTTATCACAGTTTTGTATTATTACTGCATGACCCCATTCTATTGAATGTAATCACCATCCGATATATAACTATACACACGGTAAAAAGGAACTCAGGTTAAAAGTATATAAATTAATTAAGGTACAAAAATATAATCATTTTCAGAAATTGGTTTTTCATTTATATTATTTATTTTATCCCAAACAGCAAAAAGACGTCTTAAAGAGCTCCTTAAGAAGTCTGAAAAATTGTAAGATGTCTTAAATACTTATCAGATAGAGCTCTTAAAGTAATCTTTAAGAAGACTTATGAGTCGATTTTAAGAGCTCTGTAAGACCTCTCAAATATGAAGTCTCAGGAAAGAGGTCTTATTTTTGAGAGCTTTGACATATAAACTAAATAATATAAATGAAAAGCAAATGTCTGAATATTATAGATTCTAATTTTATACCTTAATTATTAATTTATATACTTTTCATCTGAGTTCCTTTTTACCGTTTGTATAGTTATATATTGGACGGTGATTACATTCAATAGAATGGGATCATGCAATAAAAATACAAAACTGTGATAACACTGGCTAAATATCGTAAAGGCACTTTTTTTGGCAGGGCAGCTTATAATCTATCGGTCTGCTTATGAAGTAAATATCGCGCGATCTCATTTTTGGAATCAATCGTCACCTAGTGCCATCTCTGGAAGAAACATAGACCTCAACAACGGGAATCCCTTTACTAAAATAGAGGTGGTCCAAAACGAGATAGATTTAAGACCTCAAACATAAGACCTCTTCGAGATTACGATTTCAAGAAGTCATAAGTAAGGCATCTTTAAGAGCTTCTTTTATAGATTATCATAATGAAGACCTCTTTTGGAAGTCTTTTTGGAGATATGTTTAGACTGAGCTTTGGACGACCTCTTTAAGAGGTATGTGTTGTATGGGACATGTCAAAGCTCTGAAATAAGACCTGTTTCTTGAGACCTCATATTTGAGAGGTTTTTTAGAGCTCTTAAAATCGACGCAAAAGTCTTCTTAAAAATGATTTTAAGAGCTCTTTCTGATAAGTATTTAAGACATCTTACAATTTTTAAGACTTCTTAAAGAGCTGTTTAAGATGTTTTTTTGTTGTTTGGGAACTTTTAAACACAATCCAATTATTTTACCTGACTGAGAAAAACCATAAAACGTCTACGTCTACCAGTAGGGAAGGCCTGGATGCATTGGTTTCAATCCAGAGATGGATGATGAATTTCATCGCTTTTCCACCGAAAGCAAACTTAGTTTAAGACTTAGTCCGAAACTACAGGTTTATAAATTTAGAAAGCATGGAAACATCGACGCGGTAGATGCATTAATATACAGGCGTACCATATAACCGTACGTAAATCATTGTTACGTGCGGACTGGCGTTTGGTTGCACCAAAAAGAGCGACTTATTTAGAACGGGTCGCCAGCCGGCCGGCGCGCGGTACTATATAGGCGCGAGTGTGTATCGCACATGTGGCACGTGTGGTTTGACGTGGGCGCTCGTGTGTGTGTTTGTTTGTGTGTGGGCGGCTCCCGACTGCGACCAGTTGTGGATCGAGGGGGGAGAGACGCGGAGATCGAGGAGTTGGAAGTCGCGGTGCTTGCTTCAAGAACGAGGAGTTGTGAGTGAAGCGCGGGCGTCACGCGGAGGACGTCGGCGTCGCGGCCGGTCTCCGCCAATCCGTCCCTCAGCGGCCATGTTGCCAAGTTCCTGGGGCGGAGCACCGGTTGCCTCTCTTTCGCTCACGAGTCTTTTCCCTGTCGACGTCGTCGCCCTCGAGGCTGATCTCCACTCCCCACCCTGGTGTCGGCAGGTTGCTAGCGTGCGATGCACCTGCGACCAGTGACGTAAGGCGTCGATCGGCTCCAAGAGCGTCGCGGCGAGCGCCGATATCCAATCATCGCACCGCTTATCGCGATTATCCGCGACGATTACGCCAATCAGCCCCAGGGCACTTCGAGGCGCGTTTCGTTACCTTTTTTTTTTATTCCTTCCCAGCAAGGCGTAATACGTATGCCGGTGTATGCAGCGGTCACTCCTTCTACGATCCATTTCATTGTAGATTTGCCCGCTCGTTTCCTTGGGAATGCGTTCGCTCCACCTTTTTTTTATGGGCGAGATTCTTACGAGGTTTAAAAAAATCGAAATTGCCAGGATAATATGAATTTAAATGAGCGGAAAACGGCAGGTTTAAGAGCTTTTAATGTATTCATTTATGGCGTGAATAATCATCCTGATGAAACTTTGATGCGTTAATCGAATTGATTTTCGATGAAGAGCGTAAAAATCTTATTTTATTGGATTTTCAGGCGGTTTTTATCAATACACATTGAGAATGGTGTAATTAAAATATATAATATACTATTCCATTTTTTTCACTATTTCAACTGTATCGTATTTGGTCTAAAACACGGTTCTAAAAAATGGCCTTTTGTTACGTTTTTCAAAAAAAATCAATCACGAAAAGTTATGTACGATTATATACAAAAAAAAAAACACGCATTTTTCAATTTGTTTTTTTTTCTGTTTACATCGTTTTTTAACATTCAAACAGTTTTAGAATTCTTGTTTTAAGTAAAGAACTGGTGTCCTTAAGACTTGAATGATAGAATATGCATATTAACATTTCCAAAATAAAGATGAAAGTATTCAAAATTGTTGCTAAAACGCGAACAAATCAGCGAAAGATTCAGGTATGAAACATTTGGAAAAATCGTTGCTGAACAAAAAGTTTTTAGAATTGATCATCAAATATGCTAAAATTTTGGACAAATTTTTTGAAAATTTTATTGACTCTGAAAAATTTTAAAAACTTGAAAATCTTCAAAGAGAATTAAAACAAAATGTTAGGGTTATTTATGAGCAATTCTAAGAACTTTTTGTTTTTAAACATTTTTTCCGAAAGTCTATAATTTTCAAATAAAAAATCCCGGGCTATTTTGCCTAGGTTTTCATATTTTATCCGTTATTTTTAATTTTTGGTTTTATCAAAATGCCAAATCGTTAACATTTTCAAGTTTCAGGATCGAAGATACGATTTCTTTACGTCAAACCGAAATTTTTTCAATTTGAAAAAACTACACCGAAAAACTCAATTTAAAAAATGCATGTTTTTTTTTAAATAACCGTATATAGATTTGCAGGGTGGACTTTTTTGAAAAATCCAACAAAAGATTCTGAATGTCAATTTAATTTTACGTCAGATATGTCTGTTTGACCACTTTTTAGAACCTTTTTTTTACAAAAAATACGACTGTTAAAAAATATAGTGAAAAAATGTCCATTCGGGACTTAATCGGTTAATATAATATTCATAATCGATTATCAAAATATAGGTGATTAAATTATTCTAAAACGGCTAAAAAAGACGTTTTTATTCTATGATAAGTCTAGGTGTATTTAACATCGTCGCAGGTCATCGTTTATTCTAAAAAAACTGTGGTCAAATTTTAATGTGGTCCTCGGGTAAATTTTGATATTTTTTAGTCACTTTGATATATTTTTAACTTATGAAATATATGTTGCATTGCTATCTGGTGCAGTGCGGTTATGAAAATAATGAATTTTATTCTTCAAAGTTAAAATTTCGTCAGGCCTGATTAAAATATTTCTCTATTTAAGTAAATATTTATTTTAATGCTCAAAAGTAAAAAGTTTCAATTAAGAAAATATTTAAGATTAAGATTTAGGAAAATATTTCTTTAGACAAAATAAATATACGTTTGCGGCTACTTAAGTAGTTGTTTATTTGAAACATCAACATTTTTTGTGCGAGGACCCTATGAGATATAATTTTTTTACTACATAAAAACGTGGTCTTACAAACTTTTCTTCGATTTTTCCTTTAACAATGGCAATATCATTTCAGAACAGATTTTTCACGCTTAACACGATTATACGAGGCGAATTTTCCTAGCACGTTGCATTTTCATGAAATTTGAGGTTAAACGCGTCAAAATGTGCGTTTTTGCAGAATTTCCCTAACACATCTTATTTTCTACAATAGTGAAGTGAAATGTTTCGCTATAAAATAAATCGAAATATAGACAAAAAGCACATTTTTACACGTTTAACCTAACTTTTCTTGAAAATGGGATATTTAAAAAAAAATTCTAGTGCTATCATTTTTGGCATAAAAAATCCGTTGGGAAATGATACTGCGATTAACAAAAGTAAATTTGTTTTGCTACAAAAACAATCGAAATATGGCAAAACAACACATATTTCACAAATTTAAACTGAAATTTTTCGAGAATCGGACGTGATAGAGAAATTCTCCAGGCGCCATCCTTTTCAGCACAAAACATTCGTTCTGAAATGATACTACAATTGTTAAAGGCAAACAAAAAGTAACATTTTGTCGATCAGTGTTATTGGAAGACATAAGACGCCTTAAATATATCTTTTCAGAATAAACGTCATAAAATGAGGCATTGGGGCGCAAAGCCAAGTCCGTTTTATGCAGTTTTGAGAAAAACGCGGAAAACTGTTTGACGCTAACATTGGAAAGATAGCAGATTCATAAGTGGACAGCTCAATTTTAAAGGGGAAACATTTTTTATTTGCATATACACAATCTCTAAACATTCAAAGAACTATATGTAATGTATGTTTATATGATTACCTCAGTTTTTTATTTTTTTGGACTTGGCAGGTTTTGCACCCCAACTCCTCAAATATCTCCCTCCAATACAAGGTATTACAATAAGTAAAACGTTACTCAGGTTTATTGATGATAAATACACTTAAAAAGGTTTGTAATTTTACAAGGTTTTGTAACTTGTAAATGTTCCGAGACAAAATTGACGTTCAAAAAAAAATGATACATTTTACTTAAACAATATAGACCAGATTACCCTGGTACACTGAGAAAAGTTTGTTAAAAAATCTGGCACTGACATTTTCACATTTATTGCCATTACAATTACTTTGCAAATTAGATGTTTTCTTATATACACTGTTAGAAAAGTGTATAAAATTGTATGAAAATGTAACGGAAGTAAATTTCAAGCAGGTGCACTAAAAAAAAACTACTGGGTTGTATAGAATTTTACTGCATTCACGTAAATAGTTTCTTTGAATAGTCCGAATACTACTATTTATTACAAAGAATAATTCCGTTTACTTGAAAAAAATAATACCTTGACTAAAATTAATATTTGCGTAATTCCACAAAATATATCATTTTTTTGTAATCAACTCTTAGTTTAACCAATGCATTTTTTAGTTTCAGTAAATATTTACTTTAAAGAAATAGATATTTATTTCGCCGTACTAAATAATTTCTTCCTCAAACTTGACATTAAGTAAATATGTATTTCATGTGTGGTTTATTCGACCGTAGATTAAAATATATAACCTAATTATGTTGATGTGTCTTCTTTAAAAAAAATAACACTTTTTTCTTGAAAAAAAAATGTATTTATTTTCTAAGTTTCGGCCTCTTGTGGGCCTTCTTCAGGACTGATTTTATGTGACAATTTTGTTCGAATTCACTACCTATTCTGGCGAAAAAAGACAATTATTAATTAAATGAAAATGATATATAATTCTGAATTATATAGAATCCTTTGCTAATAAATCTTCCAAGTTTCCCAATTCTCACCTTGAGGAGGTGGATGAAGTGGAGATGTGTTAAGTCTTCGAAACAGAAACAGTTTTTAACTCCAAATTGTATGCAGGCGTACCTAGGACCTAGCACTGCAGTTTACATTGATTTTGGTCAATTATTAAAAGGTTAAAAATAATATTGGCTCTTTCCGGCATAGTGGCATCGCCTATTTCTAAATATTGTTTTGCGAATGGGAAGTAGTTTTTATTCTATTTACCCGCTATTTTTTATGATTTTATGTTCACTTGGTGTTACAAAATAAAAATTAATTTGCAAATTTGTTAAAATCATTGTTAGTTTACTAATAACACTGGTCGACAAAAATTACTTGCATTCTGATTTAAGCATCGGACTAGACTATTCTTATGGATTTTTCATCGCTGAACACGAACGTGGTTTCCAAAATTACCTATCACGTCGAAATTTTGAGAAAAACGGGATTAAAAACTCAAAAATTCTGTTTTTTCATATATGTATGCTACATAAATCAATGACTGATTCAATGTATTTTCGATTTGATTCCTTTAGCTGAAGGTTCGAACATTAATTTAAAACTAGTTAGAAACTCATAGCACATCTGCTTCACTTTCTGCACGTGATCAAAATGGCAAAAATCGGGGATTTTTTAGTTTTTAAACTCGTTTTCCTCAAAATCTCGATGTGATGGACAATTTTTGTCGCCAGATTCGTGTTCAGCGATGAAAAATCTATATGATGCGTCTAGTCCGATGCTTCAATCAGAATGCACATAATTTTGTGTACACCAACGTAATTAATATACTAATTTTGAAAACGGCCTGCTTAAAATAACAAATTGCATTATTTAAGAAACTTTCGGACATAACGTTATTAAAGTTGGAGTACAGGAGTTTCTGAGGCCGCTGATTAGGAATTTGAACTCATACTTTCATAATTCAGAATGGCTGGTCCAAGATGGCCAACCAAAGTATAAAAACATACTTACGACCGAAATGTAACAGTTTACTTTATCATATGAAACTCGAGCACTTCGGATTCGCTAAATCCTCATTTATGTATTTGAAACAACGTAGGTCAGAATTTGGGAGCGCAGTATTCTCAAATCGAAAAAACATGCATCAACATCGATATTGTGAAGCTTGACTAAGATTAACGGTCATGCTTTCCTTATTACGACCAAAATCCCGCAACATATTTTATTTGTACATAAATATATGAAACATGTTAATAAATTTAAAGAGCTACCAAAATTTTTTAATCACTTTACACTTTTCTGTTATTGTAACCAAAAAATGGCTACATTATTTTGTTTCAGAAAATTATGAGACGGTATTCATAAGAAGCTTCCGTTACATATTTCAGAAAATTACTAATGAAATTATTAATAGTTTTCTTAAAGAAACGTTCACATCGTTATGAACCCTTTGAAGAACAACAATTTGTTACTCAGGGTGCTTTCGAGTTCACTGATTATGAATTTGACCTCCAAATTCAAATATCCAAAATTCAGATGGCGAATCCAAGATTCCTGGGAAAAAGTTTCTTGATCGAGGTAAAATTCGATACTTCTTAATTTTCAGGATCGCTAATTAGGAATATTACCTCAGATGAAACTTCGTATTTAACGGTTTTCTCCATTGTCCCTTACGCATAATACTTCATATTTCCAATATTCGGAACGGAGGGTTCAAGAAGCGCTGCGAATTCGGAAAAAGTTTAGTAGGCGGTTTTTGGAAACTCCGTAAACATTTCGTTTTCTTGGCATACGTTATGAACCCTTGTGAAAAATGAACAGAAAGGCATATTGAATTATGTTCAATTTTACGTTTTGCAACACCTATCCACATTTTTTGAAAATGTCCTTTTAGGTTTTCTCAGTGACGCTACATGTATTACGCATATGTATAACTGTAGTATGGTTTGCGAGTGAATTGTAAAAACAATAATTTAGACTCAACACACAATTAATATGTATTTAAAAAAATTTGGGAGCACGACTCGATACCTTTGGACATAAAAATTCCTACAAAATAACTTTTACAAAGAAAAGTTCCAAAATAATAAGTTTGTAAAAAATAACTTGTGGAAAAAATATTTTTGTTGTAAAATAAGTGTTTGCAGAAACTTCGGTTATAATTTATTGAAATTAAAATGTGTATTCAATTGTACTTATTACAATAACAATTTATTGATTTGTTTGTTGTGATATGGCATGTGCATGGTTTGTTTACATTTATAGATGTGTGGTTAGGTTAGGTTACGTTACGTTAGGTCAGGTTAGGTTAGGTATAACGTTTACTTATGATGTATGTGTTAAAATTATTTTCATGAGTATGCTGATTTGTATTTGAATTTAGAAATATAAAATGGTTTTCAAAAGTTTTTATGTCGGAAGTTTTTTTTTTGCAAAAGTTTTTCTGTCGGATATTATTTTTACAACAGTTTTTATGCCGTAGTTTTTATGTCGTAGTTTTTTTGACCAAAATTATCGAGTCATGGACCCACAAAATTAAGGCACAGCACAATCTAAGTTTCCTTTGATTCCAAAAGTTGAGGTTTGCAAAAATCTGGACAACTGCTTTCCATATCGAGTTTTTATAAATAAAAATGGAGGGTAAAAAAGGGACCGCGTGGTTCAATGGATTAAGATGATTGTACTGATTAGTATTATTTATATTAATCATAATAATAGGAATATGCACAATCCTTTTCTCGCAATTAATTTCTCATAATGCAGAACACGGTTATGAAAATGGATCAATTGAGAGGAAACAGTAGAGAAGGTAACGTTGAAAAATAAAAAGATTTTCATTATAAAGTTGGTCAAAAGTTTCGAAGCGGGAAACTAGTCTGGATCTATTTGTTACGGAACGTCGCGCTCGAGTTTACTCCCGCACAATTAATGAATAATGCAGATACGGTTACGGTTGCGAGGTACCGTAAAAATTTCATAAATTACTGGGAACGGGCGCCATCATTTCCAATCCGCGGCATTAAAGATCGAAGAGCGATTTAAGAATAACGACGGAAATTCCTTCCGGCAGAGCTTATTATGCAATACGTCCGTACCGAAATATCAATTGCAGCGAGCCGCGAAGTCGTTCCGAGGCATTTACGGCATCCGTTCCGTGTCCTGCGCTTGATTTACGGCGAGTTACCGGCACTGCATAAGGAATCCGGCTAAAGACGAAACGCCACGCGGTTAAGTTTACGTTTTACGATTACGGGAATCGCGCGTAATTGCAGCTTGTCCCGATTCGCGAGCGTATTTCACTGCACCGACGAAACGCGTCAACCTTTCCATTCGGCTCCTCGCACCGGGTTAATCATACGTTCGGTCACCGGGTTCCCCACGATTATTGTAATATTCGATGCACGAGACCGCCAATAGGTGGTGGGGCGAATCCCTAACTGCGATTATTGCACCTCGAACGAGCGGCCACTCGTTTCGAAGATTAAAAAAAAGACCAATCGAAGGAGGAAACGATCTCATGCAGAAGTTCATTTTATTTTTCTTCGATCGTTACGTAAATTGCACCCATTTGTTGGTACAGTCAGTCTGTAAGTGCGTACATAAATCATCAACATTGTGCGTGCGATTTCATTAATTCATTTTTTAATATTTTCCGTACGATACTCGCTTCGTAAATTGCAACAGGAATCAAAATTTCTTATTAAGTATCTTATTAGCAGCCACCAGAACGAAAAAGGGTGCCATTTATTTTCTGTTTCTACACCGGCTGCTTATATTTCGTTAAGAACCATTCATTTTTCAGGCATGGAGCGTGTGAATCCATGGAAAAAAACTCAAAAATTATTGTCAATAAAAATATAGCTAATGGAACTATCTACTTGTAAAGGAGGATATTCAACTATAAACTAGCATCGTTAGGTTCGAGTAGTTTCTATACATATATTGTAACAATATCTTGTTCCTTAAATAGAGTGAATATGCCAATGAATGGACGGTTAAGCATTTTTCACACTTTGATCGATTGTAACTTTTGAATTCTTTTATGAAAATTTAATTATGATACCACCATTAGAATCGTTAGACTCTGCTCTTTATGACCGTGTAGTTCAACCTTTGATTTTATTTAATTATTAACCTCGTCTTCATACGTTTGTAAAAAAAATCCGCTAAACCCCAATGAATAGACGGGTTAAATCAAATGGGACGTTTTCAGTACCAGTTTTGGGTGGCTTTAGAACTTTGCTTTGATTTTACAAAATAATAAACACTGGAAGATCAATAGTACTGTAAATATTGTTTTGAATGTTCAAAGAACATAAAAATATGTATTTTGTTGCATGTTGTGCATCATGCATTCATAAGAAATAGAAATATGTAAAAAATCGTCCATTCAATGGTAGTCGTCCATTCATTGGCATAATCACCCTATAGTAAAATTGAAAATGAGCATTTTCAAAACTTCGACCCCGACCGCAGGTCAGCCGAAACACTGATAAATGAGCACGTCTTGTTCACACTGATGCTTAAAAAAACGCGGTTTAGTCGAGTTTTTGACAGGTCGGGTGGCAGGAAATCAATTTTTTTATATGTGGGATACTTCGGTTTCCGTTTTTTACGGCATTATCGTTGATTTTACGAAGAAATGAATACAACCTTTTTTGTAGAAAATTCGATGTTCTATATTTTTTGTTTGAAACATTTTTTTGTACGATTTGTATTTTTTTGTTAAAAAATGGAAAAAACGTGTTTTTTGGGCGTTTTTTTGTTAAACCTCCCCATAATCTAGTATGCATTGTCTCCAAAAACTAATCAGATCTAAGTTTGGCCAAGAGAAACCCAAATCCGTTTGTACTTTTTAAATTCGTCATTCCATTCGCGAGATATCGCGTATACAAAATTTTGCCCACGGACGGACGGACGGACGGACGGACGGACGTACAACCTAACGGACACCAATTTTTTTATTGTTGCTTTGGGTTCCTTAGGGCCTGAAACGTCGACATTTGATGAAAAACTATAGGGTCATTTTTTGGCGGGAACTGACCAAATTCAATACTTCGCCAGACCTATGGTCTGGGTCGAAGTAAAAACAGTGAATATTACAATCGTTTTAAATTACGAAGAAGTGGCTAAATCGATTATCCGAGTCAGTAAGGTATAATGAAGAACAGCAGATTTTGGTCCGTTCATATAGTCGACGTTTCGACAGCGTCGCTGTCATTATCAAGACTATTTTCGCATAATTAAAATAAGTTGTAAATTAGTGCACATGAGAAAATATTACTTAATGGCATGATGTATAATGCCAAACTGATATACAATCGTTTTAATCATCTTAGTAATTTTAGAGAGTAAAATGACCATTTAGATTACTAGACAATTTTTTCAAACTTCTAAAAGCTTGTATTAATCTAATTCATATATTTAATATTATTTTGTAATGACACCGAAATACGGTACTTCATTGCCAAACATTGGCGAAAGCTTCGTATACTCCAGCTTGTTACGTTGTAAAACTCGAAGGATATCTTTTAATATGCACAAATAAAGCATTAAATCGGCGATTTACCGTTTCTCCTGAAAAATTGTTTTTTCTTGGCTGTCGTAACAAAATTATAAAATTGACATCGTTTTTCTTCCGACTTTTACCACTGACAAAATTACCAAAATTTCCTGCATGGAGAAAAACGTTCGTGGAAATGTTACCATTTCAAACGGTAATTTTGGAACAGATTTGCAGAATGGAGGAAATTGTAATTTTCTTTTTGTAAAAATGACCAGATTTTATAGTAATTTTTACTGTATGAATAGTACAATTTTCAAAAGCTTGTAGTAATTTTTATCAGATATAATGGCAACTTTTCTTATCCTATAGGTCTGTCCAAAAATCACGAAAAAATGGTAACATTTCCAAGAAAATGGACTCCGTGTTTTTTTAATGGCAATACAATTCAAGATCATAAAAATGATTTTTGAAAGAAGTAACCATTTTTTCGTTGCTCCGTCGTTATCATTTTTGAAAATATTTAATTTTACTCTTGAGTAAGACTTTCTATTTGGAATTCGGATTATTCTTGTTGGGCGAGTAACAAAGATTCGTTCTTTGTGAAGATTATGGAAAATTCTAAAAGTGATGAAAATATTCGCTTTTCCATTGTTCCTTTCAAATTGACAATTTATACAAAACAAGTCATGTAAACATTAATTTGTCAAGTTTTTCGAAAATTTGATTCTATTAGCATTTATCGAATATATGATATATGTATATTGATACTCTCTCAATTTGGAATAGTAGAACTTCACTAATTTCCAGTGAATTTTCACTGAGTACCAAATTGAAGAAGGAACCGCTGAGAAACAATGAAGTTTCACTGAAATCAGTGAAATTGATTTACAGACCGAATCAGTGACTGGTTCTATTTTAAAGCCTTCGATACCCACATCAGGTATTAATCTAACTCCATGTCGAAATATTTCGACAGCGCACTTATGCATCCAGGGACAGGATTTCCATACGTATGTAACATCTAAGGTACCCTATTTCTATTATTTAAATAATAAAAAAAGGTCGATTATAATGATCACAGACGAAGTACACTCTCAATTTGAAACAGTCAAAAACTCACTATTTAGTGACTTTTATTATATTCACTGCATAAGCAGTGAAGTCGTGAATCAACGGCATTGTCTCATAAAGCAACTTAATTTCACGGACTAAAACGGTGAAATTTCACAGCTTCTCAGTGGCTTCTTTTTCACCATGACAATCAGTCTCACTAACAATCAATCAATTTTCACTATTTTCAATCGAGACAGTAGACAAAACGTGACGATTAGTGCTAGGGTGGCTGAGTAAGATTTTGCCCAGGGTTTGACCGTGTATTAAATGACCATATATAGGTCGTTTGTTAAATAATGAACTCAAATCCATTGAAAAATTCATTGAAGATGAGAAAGAAGTAAAATGCGCAATCTGTTCTGCACTATTTCATAATTGCACTTTACCCATTTTTTGTCTACACCTCAGATAATAGGCCTATTTGTTGTCTTGTGCAGAAGCGAGGATGAAAGCGAGTAGGGGTACCACTTTTCAAATACCGAAAATAACTCATCCAAATAGTGCATCAGCTCTTGAAACTACGAATATTTTCATTCCTGAATGCGATGTTGGCACTGATACGAATTATGATTCTCGCGCGAATATTCAAGATTTTTGCAATATTCTCGAGTCTTTCCGTAAAGAACAGAATAATCAAATTGCTGTAATAAACGCCAAAATGGACAAAGTACTGCAAGTTAATGCAACTGTTAATATCCTAAAAGAGTCCGTTGCTCATTTACATCAGGTGCAACTGAAGACATTAATTACCGATAGAGCTGTCCTACGCCAAGAAATACGGAATTGTGATATCCTAATTATGGGACTGCCTGAAATGTCGGATGAAAATCCTAGGGACATTATGATGAAAATAAGTCAACTACTTGATATTACGATGGATAATAGAGATCTGATATATATTTTTCGACTGAAAGATAAACAACTGGTTAACGGTTTTGATATTATGGGAAAACCTCGTCGCCCTCGCACGATTTTTGCCCAACTGCAATCTGCCAAATAATGCAGTTTATCTAAACGAGTTACTCTCTGCTGCGACATTAAAAATTAAAAATCAAGCTAGGAACCTAATCTAACAACTTTTGCCGTATCATCAGTTTAAAAGAATATTTATTTAGTGGGCATTCTTTCACTAAATTCAAATTGTGAATTTTTTACTGTTTCAAATTGAGAGAGTGGGTGTTGCAAATTGTAGACCACATTTTGATATGTAAATACAGGCAAGGATGCCATAAGCCCTGCTGAAGAGCACAACATGGCATCCTGGTGCAAAACGCATTTTAACAATAATTCTAATTATAAGCGCTAGAGGGATGATTTTTAATATTAAATCCAATAGTAGGTGATTCAAAAATTTTCCATATAAGTACCGAATAATTTATTGCGCTAGACGTGAACTGATATCCCAGTTACGTCATATTTTCTTTGTTTACTTTTTTCAGAATTAGTAAGAGGACCGGATTATTTAGTCACATTTTGATATTTTAACTATACGCAGACAACCATTGGGGATCAAAACTCCCAATGAAAAAAGTTCCAAAATTCCGAATGTTTTGAATGTTCAATCTTCTGAAAGTGAAAATAATTGTGGTATCATTAATTATTTTATATTCTACAGTAATATTTTATATTATTTTACATTTCACATTATTTTATTTTCGAAGACCGACTGTAATATAATAATAACAATCAATAATCCATAGGGAAATGCGTTGTTTCAACGTTCAAATGAGCGTTTAATATTTGCACAAAAAAAAATAATAAGGAATGCTTTATGAACTCTTAGACGCATCGATGTTAATCGTCTATTCATGTTATTCAATGAAAGAATTGTTCATGCACACTTTGTTATGGTTCTTGAAAAATATTTGATCAAGTTCTTACAAAAAAAAGTGTACTTATCGAACACTTACTTTAATAATGGTAATGGACCTTCTTTATATTTTTAAGGATTCACAAAAAGTTCTCCTTTCGCAACTGCATCAAAAATGTTTTCTTTTGGCATATTTTAACATTTTATTTTGCGTATTAGAAAATTAGTGTGTGTATGGTACCGTGCTCGTTGAGAAACTTCGACTCGATATGGGCAAATCCACAGAACTTTTCATTTTGGTGAAAAAAAACATTTTTTTTTCAACTTCAAAGCACACGTTTTTCTTATGATACACATGTTTAATTGGTCAACTGAGACTAGGAATCCGTCCCTGTTACTCATTTTTAAAGGACGGCGTCGTGCACAGAGGGTTAAGAAATAAAAATTGTAGATACATTACATTCAAAACATACCAGTCATTATAAATATAGTATGAAAATATAAAATTTTGGGGTTATCGCCGACAAAAATTGCTACCGAATGTAGGCCTACTCTATATAGTAATTACGTGTCTGGTAATAGAAACCTACTTAGTGGACAACTCATGTTTAACAACGCTGAAAATACATTCTACAATTAAAGTATACATCTAGACATATAGTGTGCGTAAAATTAAATTTTGAATGGATTTTTTTTCACAAGTATGATACACGTCGTCTAAAATGCTTTTTTAGTGGTATTAAACACAGAGAGTTACCCGCTATATAGACCACTAAGTCGGTATCATCAAAATTATTGTGAAAAATGGCCATTTCAATCCCTTGACGTATATTGTACACTTGTTGAACTAATTAGTTCATATTATATTACATTACGCAGTAAATATACAAACGTATGACCTTTGATATATGTGCATGAGTTGTACATAATATTTTATGGGCATCCATTGCTTTACTTGCCGTAGAAAAGTAATGAAGAGAGCATAAAGTGTACTTTATACATAAGACAAAGTCGTTCATAAAATTAGTTAAGCCTCTGCAGCCTAATATTTAAATGTCTCACTAGCGCCACTGCGTTTTTATATATAAATAGAGTAAAGAAACCAATTACAATCTCAACTAGGCCCCAAAGATGATATTCTTGATGTGCCCTAGGAAAAACTGATTTTTCTTTGCGAGTTACGTTTCGACAACCTATATTTGAAGTGCTGTCATTTGAAGCATACTTGCAGCACACACTTCTACCACGTCTCAAAATTTTCGTTTTCACGTTAACTATAAAGGTATGTTCATAGCTTTGAATTTAGAAAGACGGTGTGTTGTTAAAACAGTTAACTTTGCCAAAATTAAAAAAACTCAATTATGTTCTTACACATTTTAACAGTATCATAACTTCCGTCTGGGAAGTAGCACATCGATTTTCTGGCAGGTGAGATTGTATAATTGATACAGGAAGCTTATTCAATTGGATTTAGTTCGATAACTATTACGGCGTCACAGAAAAACTGTTAAGATTAGAAAAGTTTAGGCAACTTACAAGTCAAACTTGTCAATTTTTCTTCATTAGCCTTCCTGAAATCATTTCAAATTCGCAGCTATGAGACTAATACTTCGTCGGTATCTATATTTACTACTATTATACTTGTTTTACCCCGTACATATATTTCAATACAAATATAAACTAGCATGTCTTCACTTACACCTAAGTTTAAAAGTTCTGTGGATTTGCCCATATCAGGTCGATTATTCCCTAAAACTGTTTTATTCCCGGGAAGATTTCAACTAAATTTTATTGTTTGCCAAGATTCATATTTCTTACTCGATAAATATCTGCCCACTCATTAATCTTGGGATCACTTTGATCGCGAATTTCAACGTCTCCGGCTGCGGGTCTTATTATTGACATAGTAATCAGAGTTGCAAATGAGCATTATCAAAACTTTGACCCGACCGTAATCCAACAATGAAAAAACATTTCTTTTCTCAGTGTCGAAGTAGTTACACCATGTTTGAGGATGTCCTGTGGACTTTAACAAGATGGTAAAAGCGGACATTTGGACGTCCTGAGGAGCTCCTGAGGACGTTCCTACGACAGTGTGCTGTGTGGGAAGTGGGTTGTGAACTCTTAAAGTAAATTATCGCTGTCGGATATTGCAAAATATCTCTGACCTATTTCACACATGCATACGGGAAATTGTTTATTAGTATTTGCCTTCGTCATCCAGATTATTGAGTTCATTTTGAACCCTCTGAGCAACAGTCATCTGGTGAATCCAAAGTCCGGTCTGAACTTCCCGTGCTAAATGCTCATGTCATATTTCCTCTTTCTCTGACTATGCAGTAATCGAAGTGGTGAACCGAATTTTTGACTTTTTTTCATTGTCATTGATTGAAAGCACTAAGAAATATTCAACCATTCAAATGGATTTTTAATGTTTTTTAACATTTTTTTATAAACAATTTACGGGTCGATTCTAAAATCTAATCAGGTATAAGATGAGCAAAGACTCACATTTAAAAAAAGTGATGTCGATAAAAAATTACACATACGGACGAACGCATGGACTCTAAGTTTTGAAACGTCGACATTTAACGGCAAAATAGGGTAATTTTTTTTGCACTAGCAACCAAATTCAATATTTCCTCCACGCATATGATCTTAGTAGTTCTGCATTCTAGAAAGAGCTAACAGAATGTAAAAAATCTCAATTTCAGTCAATTTTGTTTTTAAGTAAGTGTAATTTCAGTTTTTTATTTTTTTGTTCGATTAATTCCTCTTCACTAAAATAGCGTGAGGTTTTGGAAATACACAGGCAAGTAGCCTATGTGGTTTGGAAACACACAATTAATTAATGGCATTACGTCGTACTGGAAGGTTACGTAGGTCAACTATAACAAAATATGTTTAGCAACTTCAACATTCTCAGAGCTTAAAAAAAGTGGATGGGTTCTTCCAAAAACGTCCAGTAGTATTCAAACGAGGTTTGCAATAGTCACACGCCGAAAAGTTTGTGTTAAAGACAAACCGGAAAGTTTGTGTTAAAGACAAACCGGAAAGTTTGTCTTAAGACCAAACAAGTTTTGGATCACCCTAAACTTAGTGGTGTTGAGAAAGGTACTTACTTACCCAAAGATACTTAATTCGCATGAAGAACGCAAACAATTTTTTCCTGGGTAATAAAGCATTCTACTTTGACTTCAGTGAATTTGTCAAATGTCTGATATTTTGTATGGGTGTACTCTAAACAGCCATTTATGACCACGTTGTTCTGAGCATCGGTGATGTGGAATAATATCCTTGATTCATCAATCTGTATGTGTACGCAACAATTTAATTTAACGGACTTCTGATGAAAGACGTTGATATATATGTATTCCAGAGGGATCAGATATTTAAAGTAATTTCTTCAATCGTTGACCGGAACGGTTTTCGGTGTTTTTATTTGTAACGACGAGAATATTGGCACACTGAACACGCTAGTATTAAAAAATTTATAAATAATAAATTGTTACGTTTAAAATAATGGAATATTTCGACAAAATTCAATGTCGATATTCATGTCTTCTGGAACTTCTAGTGAGACATTATTTGCAATCGTAAATGACCCATTCGTTCACGTTCGTATAAATTATACTTGTCCGTGCAGGTATTAATTCAGGTAATAAGGATAAAATGTTTCCATCGTGTTCATGGATGCAGACATCGACAAATGCGGTAAACATCTTTAAAAAAACATTGGAATGAGGGAAAAACTGCAAATGTGGAATAATTTTGAGCGTCTGGAGCAAAGAGTGCATGCGGATCCTCGAGAATTCCTAATTAGTCTTCTGACCAATTTGTCGATCCCGTGCCCTGCGGATTCGTT
Organism: Trichopria drosophilae; assembly: GCA_030407085.1. Classification (NCBI taxonomy): domain Eukaryota; kingdom Metazoa; phylum Arthropoda; class Insecta; order Hymenoptera; family Diapriidae; genus Trichopria; species Trichopria drosophilae. The sequence continues at coordinate 171,481,662 of CM059582.1, read as the reverse complement.
CGCAATCGGGATGGAAATAAATCTGGCGATTTCGGCGGCATCGGCCAATCCTCGAATGATGGTGCAGCATGTTACACTAATGTTACCACTATTTCAACCAATAGGTACATGCGTATATCTTCCATCGAAGATACAGCAAGGTGCTCCAACTTGTACGATTTATCTTGACTTCCTCCTGAATTCAGTTTCCTAGATGGCTGTTTTTCTTTATCACCATCGTCGTTATCACCTCGATATTTAAACATACGGTTACCGTGCCGAGTTTGCTGCTTACGGATTTTGTATATCTCCGGATTCTTATCTGCTTGCTCTATGAAATTAAACATCCGTTTGTGTTTTTATCTGCTTACTCCTGCTGTGAAATTATATACATATCACAAAAAGTCATTGTGAACGCGGTAAGAATTATGATGGAAAGTAGTGCTGGTACATTTAACCGCATTTATTTCCTCCCTAATTTCCAGACTCTTCTTTCACGTAAGGAAAGGTGAACGTCCTGGAAACTCAACTCACAGGAAATAGGTCACTCGCTAACTAGTCACCTGATAAAAAATGTTTGAATGCTCGAAGTTTTAGCTACGATCACAACCACCTACTGTTCTCATTGTGGGGTATTTTTGATTAACCAGACCCATAGATCTTCATCCATTCCTAATATAAAGCAGTGTCCAGATAGTAAGCTAATACAAAAGGACGAATTGTCGGAACCACAAGCTGAATTTTGAAGGGATGCTTGTTTTAAATGAAATAATAAAATAAGAGGCAGTAAAGAGTGTCAAAATCTCTACCTTCATTTTTTCCTGACAGAAAATACTCAATTTAAATAATCGAGTTAAATAAAAATGAGTATGGAAGATGTGTAATGACAATTCAGGTGGCCTGAATTATCACAAACAATAGATCATTACGGTGTATTAAATGTAAGGTTTTATCGCATTTAGTTATACAATAAAAACTATAATTACAAAAAGTCTTATAGTCCTTTAAGATATCGTGTAAGATATCCTTTACGAGATCCTAAAAGAAAATAACCGTGAACAGTTTTTTGGAAATGCGATGTAATATGATGAATTAGAAAAATGATTTAATAATATGTATGCATTTAGACATTCTATATTTTGTGTGGTTTCAAAACATTTGTACAATATAACTTGCAATTTAATTCTTAATTTAATTTATTTATTTATATTCTAGTCTATTTTGTAAAAACAATAATTATATAAAGACAATAATTTGACAACAGTATATTATTCGATGTTCATTTAAATTCTTAAAGTTTTTAATTTTCGTTACAGATAATTCGTCAAAGGAAAAGGCAATTTTCATTTTCAAAATACACAAAATAGTAGGACCAAGTTTGATGAAATTTTGAATTTCACCTCCAGCGACATAAGAAAATGAGCCGGTAAACTACACCAGCAGTTCCCAGTAATATGTATTTTTTATAAAAAGGACCTTTGTCACAGTTTTATTCTTTTGCTCGTGCTCATTTTGAGTTGTTTCCGCATTTCGCTGATGTCAAACAAACTGAGGAATATTAAATTCGAAAACTCGACATCACTCATGTTTAATTAGAATTGTGGTCGGGAATTTTTTTTTTAAAATACTGACACAGTTTACAAATATTTTCAGTATCGTATTTGTAGTAGGAATTAAACTTTTTTGAATTAATTTTACATTACTTAATTACTATTGAACCATGTTTCAAATAATAAGAACCAATAATTAAAACAAAAAGGGTGTCAATTTTCTTAAATCAATTATTTAAGCAATTAAAACGAATTATTATCTTAATACAGTCTTTGAATAAACTTAGATTTAGGAAATCAGATAGTAAGAATCGACCATGAATAATATTGTAGGTCTGAAACCATGAGCAACCCTCTCGTTTCATAAAGTCCTAAGGAATACTTGATTCTTTAGAAAGGAATAAGAACTGTAGCTGTAGATCCAAATTGTTATGGAAATTATAAAAACAGCAGAGTAATGATAAGGACTATACGGAAGTTCATAAATTCGAATTTAATGGAGCAGACGAACTATGTACGTAATTAGAGATTATCATTTTTTATTACAATTCATTATCATTATAATAGGAAATAAATTTATATGCAAAACGTGACATGTATTTTAAAAGATGCAATCGGGGATATAAAAAAATTCTCGTTTGTGAATTGGTATATTAAAATTATAAATATTATAAGTAAAAAATAGGAAATTTTCTGGAAAATTACTCCATTTTTTACCCATTTCACCCGATCCAATGTAATAATTCGATTGGAAAGGTTTTTACCTTTCTTTATAAATACCGAAGGCCATAAATAAAAAATTCCTAGTTCCTCATTTAAGTCCACTTCAGGCCGTTTAAGTCTGATATCAACATTACAAGTTGTAATAGATGATTAAAGAATAAAAGAATTGATCAAACGCCTGAACCTGAAGATACAACTTGGTTTCGTGTTCAAAATACAATATTGGATACATGTATTCTCTGAAATTTATTTCAATGCCTAATTCATCATTTTTTAATGAAACAACCTCGCAGATACTAGTTATAAATAAGCATAGTTAAGAAATGGTAATTTGTATTAATTAAATTACACGTTATCATACGATTATTCCGCATATTGCACCCATTTTCTACATGCACCTGTACGTATTTATCACAAATAGAATTAGTTCCTTCAATATGAAATTAGCTATAGTAATATTTGCAGCTGAGCGATACTATGCCTAAATAAATTGTAGCTTTAAATAAACAGAAGTAGATATTTGGTAAGCCGTTTGGTCCTGAACAAGCATTTTCCGCTATTATTTTCATGGAATGAATGAAATTTTACGCAAATGCATATTTTGTGTTTTACAGATCTATTCTTTTCTAATGTATTTTTCAATATCTACAGCTGTTTTTCTATTATGGCACCTGGAACGTTAAAAAAGGCAAAAATAGCATTTTCCATTTAAAATATTAATAAAATTTTTTTTGAAGCATACTTTTTTATTTGCACGGAAAATAGCTGAAACTTCCATGTCTATTCCCATATATTTTCATATTGGATTTTCTAATACGAATTAAAAAATCGTAAGTTGACCTTAATCAGGGATATAAGAAAAATCTCGTTCTCGTACTGTAAAACTATAAATAAAAAAGGAAATTTTCTCGAAAATGACTTAATTTTTAAGACATCATCTTCAATCGTAAGATGCGTATAAAATAATTGTTTCGAATAACTAATAAAATAACAGAAACAATTCGATTGGACAAGGCCTTTACATATCCAAAATATTTTAAACATAAAGAATACCGTTTTTTGACGTTTCTGACAACGTAAAGATATAACTTGGTTGAATTTTTAACAAACAATATCGGATACATGCGTATTCTCTGAAAATTATTTCAATGGCTAATTCACGATACCGATTAAATAATACATTTCTTTGTTTCAAAACATACTATAACCTGTATGTGGTAATGTATTATCATCAATTTGTCCGATGGTCGGTCTACCATATATATTTTAAAGTAGGATTTAATACCATATAATTTTTAAATGATCTATACGATTAAGTATTATGGATGATAAATCACCTTAGGTGACGAAGTGAAAGATGATTAAGTGGCCATAATTCAAAAAATGTGTATTGACCACCCGAGAGACCCATCGATTAATAGGTCCCAGAAAGAAAGTAAAGGAAGCTGGTAAATTAATCCTTCTGATCAACTTATTGTTCATTACCTATTTATAACGTGAAATTACTATATTACTTAAGACATTGCTTAATGTCATTTTATTATTGCTTAAATGCATGTTGTGTTGTTTTATAACATAATAAAAACATTTATTAATATGCTACAATTTTCTACATAAATCATTGCATGTATTTAAAACTTCATAAATAATTAAACCTTTTTAATTTTAATTAGTCACCTGACTATTCCGCAATCTCATTTCTAAATCAAATTTTTGTCGTTATTGAATATACATATAAAATAATAAAGGAATGCATAAATTAAAATATTTATGTTATTGGATTTCAAAATTTGAATCGCTGAAATACGTAATAGTGGAAATTAGTTAGTTAGTAATTCAATAATTATTTTGATTATACAGTATGCAGTAATTTAGGAAATCCAAATTTTACTGCTACAGATATTGAGCTATTTTTATACTATATTTGTGTTAAGCAGGTTGACTATTTCATCCACAATATTATTTTTATTATTATGAAATTTGAATTATTAATAGGGCTAGTATAAAATTATTCACATTCAATATTGTGTTTTGTAAATTTGATTTGATGATGATCGAAATTTAATGTAAATATGCACAATAATTCAGGATTTTAATATTTTATTATTCATTTTTTTCTTTGAAGTTTAAAACTTTTTCAATATTTTAATACACATTTGTGCTAAGTAAATAAATTGTCATATTTCTTAAAGATATAATTTATTGAAACGGTAGGACTGTTCATCTTTATTATTTTTTATTGTTGTTTGGAAATAAATTACTATTTATTGTTGCAATTTGTACTACTGAGATGAAATGAGTAAATAATTTACTATTTATTTCATTAGCTCTAATTGTAATACAGATTTTGAATAAGTAAAATTCCAATAAACAAAAAAAAAACCGATTTTTTATATGGTTATTTAGCATTAAATAAATAATGTCTTTAATTTGTTGGTAATAAATTTGTTCTCATCAAGAAGAAACATATTTCGTGGACCAAGTTCATGTTTACTGGGACGTAGTAAATATTTACTCGTTTTTAACAGAATATTTATTTCTTTTAAGAAAATATTTACTTGTTCAAAGATTCTTGATCTTCTTGTAAATAAATATATTATTGGCACTATTTAAGTAATTTGAATCAAGGCAATATTTTCTTAATGTAGGATATAATATGCCAAAGAAATCTTTTGCTTGAGGGAAATCCTTTCTTAAACCAACGAAAATTTATTTGAATCAAAAGCATGGTTACATGATTCAAGTAAATCAATTTTGTTAAAAGGAGTGCATTTTTTTCAGTGCACAAAATACATCAGAATAAAACTTTAAAAATCTTCTTTTTAACGAAAAATGTAATCCCAGACCTAATTAATAATGTTTCGCTTCCTTTTTTAAAGCTGATTGCCCTTTCAAATTCTTTCCGAAATAATTATTCGATCTAGCAGTACCGTTCGACGCCGTTAGCCAAGTTTATTTGTTCCATGAGTTTACATCAGCGGATGTATCTAGACTGCGCCAAACATCGGGTGTTGTTTACATCGCGAGTATATTTATGAGTTGCGATCCGCCCATGAATATGGTTTTCGGAATTCGAGGCTCTTAACGAAATACACCTCGGCCCTGTCATATTTGGGATTTTTGAAATTCTGATAACGGGCCCCTCTGTCCAATGCTTCTCGAGACGTCGAACAGTATTTAGATGACGCCATTCTCGCAGCCTTGGGCCTTCTTTTCATCGCCCTTCTCGTTCAGATACACACAGAGCTCGAGTTCGTCGAAAATGAAACGTGTCATCGAAATAGGATTTATGTCGCGTCTGCGTTTAGTCTGTCCTGTGCGTACGCTTTTGCGGAACGAGGAAATTTCGGGAATTAGTTTTCAAAATGTCAGATACACTGCGCCGCGGTGTAAATCATCCCAGTTCGCCAGAAGTCGAGCGAAAAAGTAAAAAATTTCCATTACGCTGATTGGGAAACATTCCTGGAATGGAAAAGGAATTTTAATACGCAGAGAATTCAATGTTTGATTATTTTAAAAAATTCAATTCAGAGCATTCTGAATTATTATGATGATTTACAATAATTATTTAACTAAAATAAAAAATAATATTTTAGAACATTTTTAACAATCAGTTATATCTATTATTATCATGGTAAAAACCATTTAGTAGTCAATTTTCTCTAATATTAACATAGAATGCTAACGAAATTTTCCATACAAAATTTTGTGCACATATTTTGAAATTTTTGTTGTTACTTATTAGAAATTTCTATTAGGCATTTTCACGTTTTACCCATGTTATATATATAGCCCGTGTATGTATGTACATAAATGTACGCCATGGTGTAACGTTCGTCGAATAATTGGTCAGAGTATGCTTCCATATGCGCATAAATCGAGATTCTTGAACTTGCGGGAAAGTTCTGTATCTGTACAAATGATGGGACCACTTATATTCGGAAACAGAGCAACCTATCGACGAAATTTGTAAATCTAAACCCTATTACAATTCGAATTTCTTAACACTTTTCTTGTAGAATTGTTAGATATGTTTAGACTAGTTTTTATACATTTATTAGAGACATACATCGTACAAGATTTTCCATGTCTCTGAATTAGACAATTTATAATTAGGCAAATTTTTAACATTTTTGTTTTATACGGTTATTAAGCAACGTGTCTAAGAATTGTTTCGAAAATTCTTACAATTCTTTTCAGTGTAAATGTGTCTTAGATATACTAGAATAAAATCTAGCCCCCGGATGTCCCGAGGAGCTCTCGAGGGGGTCCATACGTCCTCTTTTTATAGCGGAGCTCCTAGGGAGGTCATCATCAGGATATCCTAGGACGAACTTCTGTCGTATAGATATGTTGTCAATATTCTCGAAATAAACGGTTTGAAACTATGAATCGTAATCACCGCAGTGTTCATCTTAATATTTACTGTATTAATCTGGATGAAGAAACGTTAACACTATGTCAATATGAACGAATATTACAAATCTGTCAATGCGTCCTTTGGCCAACGTATTATGTTTAATGTATTCTATATATAAGTTTAACTACTATTATCTGATAAATAGTGCAATATTCAAATTATATTAGGATGATAATTTCTTAATTGAGATTCACATATATCACTTTTCTTAGATAATGTAATTGCGAGCCTAGTGTATAGTGGCGAAGGCGTCAATGTACAGTAAGCACCAGAGAATCGGGTTCGATTCCCCGGGGACGAAATTTTTTTTATTTTATTTGCGTTAAAAGATGTAAACGTAGAATAAGATATATAGAAATTTATTTAATATATAAGTGATATCAAAATCGAATCAATTAAAAAATAAACTAGTGTTGGCGTGGTGCCTCGCTCGCTTCGCTCGCTTAGAAACGTCGACTATATGTGGAGAGTCGGCTATTCCATAATACTCGTTTGTTTAATAACAGCTTTCAGTTATATTATAAAATTATATCGATATTTGGGGGTTCAGTCATATTTAGGTCCAAGTGGCTTCGCTAGATAAGTTACAACAATATAGTGTTTCTTATATGTATGAAAATTGAAAATGATTAACAACTATGACCTATGGCTTGAGTCGACGTAAAATTGAAAATGAGCATTTTCAAAACTACGACCCCGACGACAGGCCAGCAGAAGTATTTATAAATAATACTTGTAAAGCACTTACTTTATGCACTTGTATTGTAATAGACTATTCGATGCATATCATATGTTTACTATGTTTTACTAATTACTGTCTGTATTATTATGATTTTATATAAATATAATTCGTCAAAGATATCTTGAAAGTGTCGAAAAGATCTCTAACGGATATCTTTTAGATATCTATAAGACATCATTTAGATACATCGAAATAGTTATTTTCGAATCAAGGGCGTAAAATAACTTTTGCGCCCGTAGGCGATCACCGTGCCCGAGGGGCTGGTGAAGATTCAGTTGTTTCTGTGTCGTCGTAGGTATACCCCATAAACGACCAAATTTGATGAAAAACTATACGCTAGTTTTCTTGACGAGGTGACCAAATTTTTTGGTGTGATTTGTGTTTTTGATAAGAAACGAAAAAGAAGTATTTTTTCAGCACTGGGAAGAGAATTTATCACTCGATGACGTTTATAATGATCATGGAATTTATCGATACTCCGAGTAAATTCGATGTTTATTTTTTTTATTTCTTTATTTCTTCGCGAAAATAAACATTATGCATTATTTAAGTTGAATAAAAGTTGGGAAGATAGACCATCCATCTTAATCGCGTCTTCGTTCTTGTTTAGTCCATTCCTTTGAAGTCAAGTATGTAGCAGTTCAGATACTAATCGGTTGTTCCAGTCTTCTTCTTTATCCAAAATCTGAACGTTATTCCAATTGATCTCGTAATGCTGATTTAATTACCGATCGAGTTTAAGATGTTGACGTTTTTTTTTTATTTTCACTGATTCGAATTCCCAATTGCCTTTTTGTCTCTCCCACATATAGATTCCATCGCAGTCATTACAAGAGATCTTATGCACGACATTGTTTGGAAGCTGTTTTTTCGTTTTATTTTTCCATTTATCCTCAATGCTGCTAAACTTGTTATTTCTAAGTTGGTAATAGTTCTACATTCATTAGATCTTTCTTAGTTTTCTCGAAAAAACCTTCAATATATGGGATGACAATTTTTATTTTATCTATTTTATGCGTATAATCTTTACTACTGATATTAGACATTTTTAATGTAATACATTTATTTATGAACTGTGTAGAATAATCATTATTACGTAATATGTTTTTTTTTACCAACTCAGTGTTTATTTTATGAAAATGTTTATGTGAAAGTATTATAGCTTTATCTACTAAATTAAAAAGCATAGCCGCCTTATGAACTGTGGGGTATTTAGATTGAAAATTAAGAACTCAAATTGAGAGCGTGTCTTTTTGGTACCAATCAGTGATTATTGTATAATTATCTCTACTCATTTTTACATCAAAAAAGCTCATTGAATTATTATGTTCCGGCTGGAATTTAAATTGTAGTCGGCTTTGGTATGAGTAAACACTGCTAATATTTACTGTATTGTATTTTCAAGAATATAAGTAATTATATCATCCACATAACTAATAAATGGCAATGGAGTAAATTGAAGTCGATGAAGACACTCGGTCTCCAAATCATCCATTACAATATTAGTGAGTATAGGCAATATAGATGAACCCATGGGTGTGCCAAACATTTATCGGCAATAGTTGTTAAATTCAGATAATTTAAGTTAGGCCGTGACAAACTCAAAAAGAGTTGTATTCAGTCTATCTTAATGTAAGGTTGACTACTAAAAATAATTATTTTAATTTACAAGTTAATTATAAATGGCTTAGGTTATATAACTGATAAATAATTAATTATTTTCTCTCCATAGATGTCATTTCTCAGGATTCATCCACGTATAACATTCTTATAGATACTACGTTATTTTATGTGCGTAGATAACGACTAATAGATTCATAAATCTTTAATTATGCAGGATTGTCAGTTGTCAAAACTAACTGTAGAATTAAGTAAGATTGACTTATGGTTGCTAACTTTACAACAACGTTATACATTTTCTGAATTCAAGTTAATATATTGTTAGAGTAAAAAGTTCATATGTGAATTCTAATGGTCTTTATTAAGGTGAAAGTTCATATATTACAATCATGTAAACAGAGGAGAATAAGTGAAATCGTCTGTGAATCGAATGAAACATTGCGACATTATTTGTTCAAACACACCCACCTTTCTCAGGAAATTTATTATTCCGATTTCTTAATCAATCGACAAGAAGCGGAAATTTCTAGAAAAGTTCTTCGAATAACAAAGAAAATAAATATTAAAATCGCTTCAATAATCATATTATTTCAATCAGAAAGTATCGATTGAAACATTGGATCATTTTAGAACACCCTGAAATAGCAAATTATACCTGTGAACAAATGTGACAATCCACATCAATTAACGGTGTATGTCGAAGTAATGTGTATCGTACTTGATGTTAGTCATTTTCTAAACGAATTAAAGGCTGCTGTAAATGTCTATAACTTGCTTATTTTAGTTCTTTCGATATCAATGCTGAAATACAAGTGACAGTGAAGTTACTGAAATAACTGACATGTCGATATTGGAATATCTATTCATAGGTAATATAAGAAACGTCTCTAGTATTTCCTATATAATCGTAATTTGAATTGTAACGAAAGTACTGGCGTATTATGCAATTATCCGATATTTATAAATCAGATTGAGCGATAAATTTATGGATTCAATTTATAGATATATAAATATCTATTTTAATGTAATCAGCAGTATCTATCGCAGTGAATATAATAAAAAATGTTATAAACTTTATATATCATATTAAAAGAAATCTAAAAGTTTTATTTGCGTACACGCTGAGATAGTGGGACATACTTGGAAAATGTCGATAATTCATACATTTCCACGAAAAAAGTCCCATATTGGCCAGGACATTTTCTATGGAAAATTTTGTCAATGCACATGAATAAAAGTTGGTTAGAACAACTAAGGAAATGGTTATACTAACAAATTAATTACTTCTGTATTCCTATTCATTGGATAGTTTAATTTATTTCTTAGTGAAATGAGACCACTGAGTGATTGGTTACCTTGACCAATCCTTGTTTTCTGCACGCATTAATAGTTTATTTTTGGTTTTGACTCGCTGCGGGTAAAAATTAAGACAAGTTTCCACTGTACAGTTCACTTTATTCTGAAGTCGGATTGAACTATATTTAATTTCATATTGCAGTGGAGTCCACCTATGACGAAATAATATTAAAAAAAAAAATTAATCACAAATACATTTTTTAACACCAAGATTGGGTGTAGAACTTTATTTTGCGTCCTACACTGAGAAAAGTGTTTTTTACCCAGTATTAGAATTCTTATGCCCCGTAAAATATAGTATTTTACGCATAGGGATTGCCATCTTTCTACTACCTGTTAAAAGACGAAGATTTTATATTATTCTATGGAATATATCAGTTTATTTTATTCTTTTCTCTTTAACAAAAAGCAATTTTTGTTTATGGAAATTTATCTAGCAATTAAAATATTAAAAATGCCTTCTTTTAGTCATAATAAAACATTCTTTTAAAATAGGAGAGTTTATTACATTTTCGTATAACCTGTCAAAAACAAATGCTGAACGACGTAGGATTTTACTAGTTATAATATATCTTTTAATGGCTATAATACACTTTTTAAAAGCCAACGGATAGTAACTGATAAAATACACTTTTCTCAGTATATACTGAAATTTTCCGGCTAAAAAATCACATATGCAACACGGGTGAAATATCTACCTCCAACGAGTATGATTGTCATCCTCGCTTCGCTCATCCAAAAAATTCGCACTCGTCGAAGATCGGTGATGGCACCCTCGTTACATGATACACTATTAGAAGTCAGATTTTGTCTACAGATTCAAAATTTAATTTTCTAACTGCTCATTGGCGTTGTGATAAATAGGTTACTATTTAAGATCGTGACTTGGATCTCACTCCGGCGAACAATTTTTGCATTTTGTTTTCAAGCCGCAGCTCCCATTAGTAGGACGGGTCACGTTGTTTGTTTACGTTTCGTTATTTGTCTGGTGCAATTTGGCTTGTGACCGCTACTGTACTTAAGCCATTAACGACCGGGAGGGCGCAAAATATAGTACCACCTCACAGTCCTCTTCTTAAATTAGAAAAAACATTTTTCGAAGATCATTTCTCACGTAAAAATATTCTCTCTTTCACATTCGGAATCTAAAATTTGGTTGTTATGTTAAGGAGAGTTATCACGTATTTAATGCAAAAAGTGCAATTGTTTAGGAAAGCAAATACCTGATGATTTATTTCATTAGTAGACACAGAGTGGAATTTGCAACAAAAATCTAAAATATTGTGTCCTCGTATCATCAGCTATCAAAATCGATGGTTATATACTATAAAAATCAAGATTATTAAAATGGCGTCCAAGTGTAAAACAAATGTTCAGGATTGTTTAAAGCTCTTAAACATTGAAATAACATTATAACTTTCATGAAACTGATTGTGAGCACACAAATACTTTCAGGGATGTTGAATATGAACATTTAAAAAGATACGCCTGCATAATCAGGGACTTCGAAAATACCTGAGTAACGAATTTCAAGCGGATCTGATATATTTAAAAAAAGGGTCCCAATATTGAATCCGCCATTATTAGTTTTGAAAAACTGACATCACATTCATATAGAACATCTCCAAAAATGTTTGCGTTTCTTTCAGGAAAGTAATTTGAAGTTTTCATAGTGTTTTACAGTTTAAGCTCTTTATATATTCTTGTTTGACCCTTGGAGGCCATTTTGTTATCAATCACCTTGAATTCACAATAAGTAACCACGGATTTTGATAGCTGTCGATTCGGGGTCGCTTTATTTTGAATTTTCATGGCATACTGCACTGGATTCCGCGTGAACATGGTGATACAAATTCTTTTTTTTTCTTAAAAAATAGTGTTTTCCGGCATAACATATAAAATAATTTTATTTGAGTTAACAATAAACAAATTTTAGCTTTAGAATCGGAAAGAATGATCATTTTGGAAAAGTTATTAAACTTTTTCTTTCATACAAAATCAGAGTCTTAAAGTTATGCTACATTTTGCGTCCTCCTGCACTGAAAGAAATTTGAGATAACATCCGTATCACCTACTATAGTACAGTAGCTCCAAATGTTAGAGACGACAGTGGCGAATCCTGGAAGCGAAATGTCGTTTCAAATCATAATATAAATTACGCCCGGGTCGTTGGGGATAATGATGAGAGTACTGCCATACGTAAACATTGGGACAGCTATTGTATTGTTTTGAGATGACAGTCATATCAAACTAAGAGAAATTCATAGTGGGCGAACCGAAATAAAAAAGATCTTCAACTGTCTTATAGCAGTCGTCTCGTTTTCTCCCCGTGGATGTTAATGGGTTAATATTGGTTTATACAATTTCCAAAATCCTCGACAAATGTTAGGTGTTAGTCCATATCATAAGTCGACCTGTTGCTGTACAATACCTTGTAAAATATGCGATATCATAAATAAAAACAAAAAAATAGAAATTAATTATTACAAAATCGAATCAATTGATCAATGCAACTATTTTTGCAGTTGCCCCTAATTTCTTGTCTTAATCTGACTAATACATTATGCAAATACTCGACCGATCGATATGTAATAAACAAAAATTAGTATTAGTGTGTATCGGTCTTAATAAATAGATTAACGATTGCAGGAAAAATTATAATAGTTGGGAAAATGAAAATTTACGGTAATGGAGAGGGAAAGACAATAAGTAAAGATTGTGTTTATTTAAAAAATTAAGTTTTGAAAAATATGTACATTTCGACCCTGATATGGGTCCTCTTCAGTAAACCAAGCGTATTTGTTTACTGTCTTTTCATCTCCATTACCTTAAATTTTCATTTTTCCAACAATTATAATTTTTCCTGCAATATTATCGTTTATCTATTATCAAAGCAAACCTTTTTTCCCTGCGTTTTCAGATTATATCCTCACTACTTTTTTTACTTATCAATATTTCCTGTAATGAATGCGAGGCAATGCCGATTCACATTGGAATAAAACAAACATAGAAAATAAATTATAAGGTGGCTGTCATGGGGGGGGGGGGTAGATTTGAACATTAGTAGGAGGATGGAATTAGACCACACCAATTATTAATAATGGAGTTAACAAAACAACATCAAAATTTCGTTACATTTCTCACTTGGGGTATTGAAAACTAGTTAATCTGCTTCTTTTTCTTTTTAAATAATATCTACAAACAAAATATTTCTTAAAACATGACAGTTCAGGTTATGGGTGCAAAACCCAGACAAATTACTAAACAGATACTTCAAAAACCAGACATTTCAAAAAATAGAGATTCAAAAACCAAACATTTCAAAATACAGACATTCAAAAACCACATATTTTAAAATGTAAATATTCTGAAAATGTAAGTAAGGACTGAATTCTAAATGCGCTTAATAGATAATCTGGAGGTTAAACTAATTGGACCTTCAAGTGACCTACAAAATTAATCCCTTGGTGAAGCATTTTTGACCTTGAAATGACCTTCCTGTGGGGCCACAAGGATGGCGACCCGAGATCATTTCTTTTATGTAGTGAACGCACCAATCGGAATTGTCTGTATTTTGAAATGTCGGGTTTTTGAATGTCTGTTTTTTGAAATATTTGGTTTTTAAATGTTTGACTTTTGAGTGTCTGGTTTTTGAAATGTTTGGTTTTTAAATGTTTGGCTCTCTAATGTCTGGTTTTTGAATTTCGGGTTTTCGACGTGTCTCTTTTGTCATTTGTCGGGTTTTTGAGATGTACGCCAGATTATTATTATTGGTGCCGAAAACGTCGAATGTTATGAAATTTCAATAGGTAAATATTGGTGTTATTTGATTGAAAGTAAAGTTAAAGATCGGAGTTTGGCACGGGCTAAACTTGGCCAGGTATATACTACAAAAACTTCGCTACTATAGATACAAGGAACATTACAGAGATCAAAAGTTGATTACTATTTTTCTTTTTCTTTTTATATTATTTTACGTCGACTTTTGTGAACCAATGTGGGACTAAATCGCGACGGGACCTACAGTTTATGAAGGTGGAATCCAAACCACATGAGCTTGGCGTTATTAGATACTTATAAACAAAAACAGAGGTGTCCCGATGACAGATGGCAAAGGCCGGGGTCGAACCAGGGTTTTCTGATTATGATGCCGATACTCTACCAACTGAGCTCAGTTGACTACTGTCTACTGACATTTTGATTTTTAATACCAGAAAAAATACTTTGTAATTTTTGTACACCAGGAAAATTTTGGGAAATTCTTGGAAAATTTACCATTTCAGATAACAATTTTGGGACGGACTTGCAGAATGAGAAAAATTGCCATTTTTTCTAGTAAAAATATTATAATTTCTTGGAATTTATTCTATTCAGACAGTAAAAATGACAAAAAATGTAGCAATTTCTACAAGAAAAAATGATGGAGAGTTTCTCCATTCTACAAGTCTGTCGCCAAAATTATCATCCGAAATATTAAAATTTCCAAGATTCTCTGTCCATAAAATCTAAATTACTTTTTTACCTATGATGTTTTTCTCCCACCCCACTACTGTAAAACTGCAACAAAGTATAAAACTGACATTTTTACGTTGCTATTCACATTTTACCGTCTACACCAAGTATGGATAATTCCTTGCAATAAATTTATGTGAAATTTCCAGCATATTTTGCTCACAGACTCGGTGGACCGAATATGGTAGGTACTAGAAATTTTTCCTCAAGAGCATTTAGAATTCTCAAGTTCTGGACATCGTGGTGCGATTTCATTTATAGCATTTACCAATGCACAATTTTGCAAAAAAACTAAAAGTTTCCTAGACAGATCTCCATATCTTCAATTTAAAATCGATATATCTTCTGGACAAAATACCGCAGGGTCGGAGATGACTAATTAGCAGGAGCGGCTACCATACGTAAGGGAATGGCAAGTGGCGCGGATGCAAATTTGTGCTTGCAAATAGGCGATATTTATCGGCTATCGTTTTCCCTCTATATACGTCGTTGCGCAGGGATGCGCGATTAAAAGGCGCATCGGAACATCGTTGGAGCGCGATTCGAAAGCGTACAATTAATATCTTCATACTTAAGGACAGGCAGTCGTCCTTAAATCACGGCATAACTATCGCCGATACCAGGGGCCTAGGTTGTTTCGAGCGCCGCTTCCACCACCATTAACGTCTCGTACGTGACGTACGCGTTTGCTACGTATATATACGTATAGACGTAATACGTAAAGTGCGGGCCGGTTCGTAGGTGCTCGCGGGGTTACCGCACGACGGGGGTCTCTCGTATCCCTGGGTTATTTATGGTCGGAAAAAAATCTTTTATCGTAATAAGCGCTGAGATACGATGCTCGCGAGGATGCCGACCGAGGTGGTAAGCACGAAAGAACGAGTGCAAATGAGCCTGGCTCCATAGCAGACCTCTGCATATTCTAAATACGTGCAGGAACACAGATATGCAGGTGTAGGTGCACGCGCGGGTCACGACATTAATTCCGTTCCCTTCTCCTCTCGCGAATACGTCGTTGCATTTCTGTTCTCCAGGCCTCCGCCGCGCGTACTTAATCGATTCCTATACCTACGTATCTGAATACGTGTTTATACGTATATATACGGAGTTGTATAAAAGAAGAGTTCGGTGGAGTCTCTTTTCACCCGGGTCGGAATCCCGCGCGATAATGATCCGGTCGACGACAAACAGTGCGCGCCGATAAGGAAACGCGTTTTGAATCCGCTTCCTGAAAAATCGTATTTCAGATTATTTAAATTACGACGATAATTAATGTTTCATAAAGCGCTGTAAATTTCGCCGGGGATTTTTTAACTGCGGTTAATTCGTAATTTCGTGCATATTGCCGGACGAAATTTGCGAGGCGCGCTTTGATAATGTGTTTTGCAATTAAACGGTATGCGCTAGTCGGACGCACAAAGGAATGCGGGAATTTTCAAGGTATTCCAGCCGCGGGCTTAAATTATCAAAGAGGGATTTCAAACGATTTCGCTACTTAAGGGAGAGCTTAAGTGGTAATTTCAGACTCGGAAACTTTTCAATAATTATATGAGTTGTAAAGTATCCGCTCGGTAAATTAAATTACCGATCTTAAGCGTGGTTATTGAACAGATTTCGTTTAGATATCAAGTGCACTCTCTGAATTTGAAAAACAATTTTACTACTTATGCGAGTCACTCTCTGCCATTTAACAAATTAACTACTAACAATTTGTACAAAGTGCTAATTGTCTACGTTGTAATCACTAATGAATTATTCAAAAACATTTTGTGGCCGGGGAATAAAGTTCCGAAAATCAAAACACCGAAAGGATAAAATTTCGATATTGCGAGAGATATTTTAATTTGCTTTCTTTTTTCCAAATTTTCCAAGACAAAGTGAAGAAAATCACGCTGGAACCATGCTATATCGAAATTATGGCCTTTCGGTATGTTGATTTTCGGAACTTTGTTCCCCGGCCCATTTTGTAACCTTTGAATAATCAATAGCAGTAAGACCTCGTTATAAGGACCATGTGGTTCTCCAATTCCTCTCCAATCCCCTTCCTATTATAACCATGACGTTTATATGTCGAAGTTAGGTTTGCTGTTTGTTTACAAATACAAAACATTCAAAATACGCAACATATTTTTGACAATTTTTAAAAATTTTCGTAATTTTGTTCGATTTATTTCATTCTTGTATAGAAATTTTTGCCTTATTTGCGCCTCAAATGAAAAAAAATTATCAAAAGGCCGAACATAACCTGAACGACGCACTAACTGTGCGCAATCACTGACTTTTTACCATCTGAGATCATCACCTGTATAATCTTGTGGTTAACATATTTTGATAGTAACTGGTACGATCTAGATTCCAGTCCGTATACGTATGATAAAAGATGGTAACCTGTACCATCATTATGTTATCCGATAACATATTTTTCTCTCCGTGCATCGATATACTGATCGAAATACTTCAATAAATTGAAAAATGAAAAAATTACTGAAGGAATTGAACCATTTTAGTCAAGTTGGATAATAATGGTGATGAAAATAGAAACTAAAAATGAACTATACGACTTACGTCAATTTGTATTGGATTTCAATTTATTGCGAACTATTTAATTGTTATATTTACTAATATCTAGTCCAAAGCACTATTTTTATTAAGAAAATATATTATAGAGAAATTTGGAAAGTAAATCATTCTTGTTTCTTAGATTAATGCAATAATTCAAAGGTTAATTCAGCACGAGTATATGTGTTTCATTTACTCATACCTCAAGTAGTTGACTTCATTAATATGTTTTAGAAAATAATTAGTTGTTTATGATATAATTTTAATTATTTTTATAATGTAACATTTATGATTAAGACTAAGTTTATAAATAGAAAGACTATACTTGTTTTTAATGGAAAAAATATCACACTTTTTCGACCGAGGGGGTTAATCGGGCAATTGTCTTTGATAAAAAAAACTAATATGTGTATAGTGTCAAGGAATGCGTGGGCATATTTTGATAAAAGTGAGATTATATTCAGAAAGCACTTAGTTAAATTTACTAGAAGCTTTAGTCACGATAATCCTGTTTGAAATGATATGATTGGAGCAATGTTTCAATCTTGATAATAATTACAACAAATAATTATTATCATATGTTATACATTGAAAGATATTTATATTAAGTTTTCTTAAATTACGTATGGTTAAGTGCAACAAAGAATAAGATATGGTTCGAGGTAGCATTAGCAAATGTCTTATATAGAGAATGAAATGACGATATTAATGTATTTTTTAATGCAGTGGCATAAAAAACTCATTTTACGCCGTCGTTTGAGGGTATAGAATTTTCACCCTCATGAACCTCGAGTCGGCTTCGCCGTCCCTCGTGTTCTGTCGTCGAGGCGTAAAACTCCATTTTGCGCCTTTGATACAAAAATAACATTAGAATAGCTCATATAGATATAAAAATATTTCTAAGTCGAGTTATAAAAGTTAAAATGTTACTTTATTAATAAATGGAAATTTGGACCAACAAAGAATATCTTTAATAATATTATTTAGAACTACGTCTGTATTTATGCATCACACTGATGTGTACTGTGTACAAGATCAGCTGCGTGCAGCTGCGTTGTATGATATACATATATGCTTCGAGTACCCAACTACCAAATTAACCTATAAAATCGGATTTTATACATTTCGTTCCGGCATAATAGTAAAATGTGAAATACGATATGTGCCAAGCGTGAGTGTGTGCCGTGAATTACTTTTTTGTTCAGTTATTTCATTGAAGTTAACCTGACAATTTCAAAACCACTTTCATTTTCCCAATCACTCCCGTCATTGGGATCGAACAATTAAATTGTTTCAAATATGCTACACTTTCACTTTATGATCAAGCGAAGCCCATGAAGGCATACGCAATTCGAAAAGTTGTCATTATTTTGTTTATATATACTTGTACCGGTTTATAGACAAAAAAAAGCTGTTTGGAAGTTTAGAGTTGCACAAACTTCCAGTGAGAAATTTGTACCTTAGTGGTCAAAGAAGTTTTCCGGAAAATTTCAATTGTCTCATCCAGCCAGGAATTTTTCACTTTTTCGCTATTCGAGCGTAGCGCCTTGTATTGCCTGAACCTAAAAGAAAAAGAGGACATTAGACAAACTTGTGAACTTATATTCATTTAAATCAGCCGTTATGTTTGGTCCTTAAATTTCAAAATGTACACACTTACATATTAAAATCGTCTATAGACACAGAACCAGATGAAATGTACTATAATATGTGGGGGAATTCAACAATATAAGAGAACATTTTAAAACCTGTACCGTTTTGGGATAATGATGTTTCCAAATTAACAAATTTGAAGTTATAGGCAATGATCGACATCCTATAAATTCCATTGGTAATTATTTTCCCATAATCCCTCAGTAATCTTAATGAAAGGTTACGTAGTGTTGTCAGTGCGAGATTCTTATCTCTACAGCCCAGTAGCAGTCAGTAAAAAACGATATAAAAAGTTTAGAATGGAAATAAAAATAACTTTTCACATATCGAATATTGCCGAAATTCGAATGGAATACCGGATCACTTATTTATGAATAGAATATCTTTGATGTCAAGGTATTTATCGAAATGTCAAAAATTTTACTTTAGCGCTTCGATCATTTCTTTTATGATTTAAATTACAATTCAAAATCTGATGTTAATTCATATCAAGGCGTCTTAGTGACCAGAATTCGAGTGGCGGATCTATACGCTACTAAGAGATATCATCTGTTGCTCAGCTCAAAAAAGAAAAAGCGAAAGCTAGTTTTTTTCATTCAATGACGGAACGTTCCGAATAAATAAAGTTCTACGAGCAGTCACAAGGACAAATCCCTTTAGAAATTTATAAAATTATAAGATATAAAACTCCCACCGAACATGAAATTGTAAGACGTGTTCTTTCATTATTTTGAGATATATACTCACCGCAATACCACGAGTCCAACATTCAAACAGTTGTCGGTTATTTGTGGGTATGCAACTGTTACCAATGATCGTACCGAACTATATTACAGCTTAAAAATGCTTTACGTTACTTTTCAAAGTTACCCTTACTTCCGAACGTCCCATTTAAATTCAACTCGCAAACGGCGTCCATTTATCGTTATCGTTTTTACTTCGAGACCAGAGGGCATGGTTCGTACGATCGTCAGCGAGTTATTGGGCGATCAATTAGATTTTGCGATAGGTGCGTAAATTTTTCATTGTCGAATGACGCTTATGCGCAAGGATCCTTAAAGTTACGAGGCCCTTATATCCGCCAGCAGTTCCTTTTCTTTCGTCCTCACAGCTGCGACCGTAATTGCAATAATGCACAATTCTGAAGCATTTGCATATCACTGTCGAAAAATTAAACATACAACGTATCGAAAGTGTTTGTCTTAATTTATATGACAAATGGCGTCGCACGTTTTTATCAACAATCGTAAACGCGCGATGGGTAAAAAGGATACGGGCGCACCTGGAAGTGAACAATCGATGTGTGGTTTTTGCCATAACGATTTACTTCGATTAATTCGGGTTTCCGACTGCGTTACGATCGTCAGTACGCGATAATTAGTTCAACTCGAAGATAAAGTGTTTAGCAATTACTTTGTCGCCACTAGCCGACGTTGCACCCGCCCGTCGTTCGGTAAATTATGTGCTATAATGCACCGCAAAATGCACTTTCGAATGGAGTGGTTAAAGCGTGGGCACAGTGATGACACAGCCCTCTAGGTGATCGAGAATCGACCATTAATCATCCACATGGTAAGCGATCCGCGTCGAACGTCTGCCGTTTAGTTTAGACTGGGACGCTGTGCGCTGTCAATTCGATTATGCGATAGAATTATACGTGTGGAAAGCAAACTGAGACGTGATACCTATAAATTACTTTGAAACCCGTACGGACAGAATTATTTCACACCAAGGAGAGTAAATTATCGACCGTGATTCATGATGATGATATTTGTAATTCTGGTCAATCCGAACGATTATTCATCAATATTTAATACCCTCCTTCAATGAGATCTTCTCTAATAAACCGCCTCGAGGAATCTGTAGTTTACATTGTGATGGAAATACTTGTTAAGCAAGTATTCATTCTCGGTAATGCCTTCATTAGAACGATACCTATTGTGTCTTCTTTTTTTATGTGCCAAAATATTTCCAGTTCTAGGAGTTGTTGTCTTTTCAACAGAAAGAATCATTTCAAAGTGGCCCGCAAGTCCCAGGAATTAGTGAAAATTCAAGGGATGAGAGTCAGCAGATGAAATGCACATCGACCGCCCGTATTTGACAGCTGTGGGTTGGCTTTAGGCACCTTAAACGCGGATCCGACTCCTCTCTCTCTATGCTTTTAATCTTTCCTCTACGTTTCTTTCAGCCCTTGTGGCCTAGGTCGCCGCTAGGTCCGTTCATCTTTGTCATACGACGATGGCCTTTACTCTACCTCTCGCTCTCCTTTCTCTCGTCGACGGTTTAAAAAAAAATGAGCAGCAAGGGGTGGTCCACCGCATTTTGCCCAGTATTGTTCGACCCTGCGGGTGATCCCTCCAAACCCCGCGCTTTCTCCTCTATAGGTGCTCCGCTTCTCTGGCCTTTATCTCCCTTTTTGCCCCTGACCGTCTTCCTTCCTTTTCAGATTATTGTGCTGTAGGATCGTACACACGCGTACATTGCGTATGTCACCCTCGAATCGCGTCAATCTACCCCGAGGATTTTCATACTGTAGCAATGAGACGAGAGGCACGCAAAGAAAGCAATTCGTAAATCAAATCAAAAAGCAACGGGCAAGGGACGACACTGATATTACAATTTGAATTTAAATGGAGGCTGCACGAAAAATTAAGAGGCTTCCAGCGGGATTCGAATTGAATAATGGCCCTCTTTCTTTGCCTTTTCTTTTTTGGTGCGCGACCTTTTCTCTTTTCGTGCATTGGGCTCCAGCCGTTTCGAAAGATGCTCCTTCAGCATCCAGTTGGAACGAGTCTTCGACCTTTTGCGCAATGGGACGGGATTACTTTTCGATGCGCCGCGATGGCCCTGAAGTATTTCTTTCAATCCGAATACGAGAGACCTGTAATTACCGATTACAGCTCAACGAAACTTAATATTTTCTAGCGGAAGATGAAGGACACCTGTTGATGATACCCCTACAGTCATTATTAAGAAGATTGCCTATACTTAGCTTGGAGACCAAGTTTATAATGTTTCAGTCTTTGAAGACTTAATTACAATATTTTATTGTCGATCACATAAGGCAGATTTTGATAAGTAATAACTTAAAGTTAGACAATAAAAGTCTTCGAAAATGACGTTTTATCGGAGAATATTTTATAAATGTGATGACATGATCACTTAAAGTGTTTTTGAATGTTTCAATACATTACGACCAAATGACATAAACTAGTCCGCTACATTTTAAGTGATATATTAAACGTCGTTCCTTTCACTTTCTTACGGCAGTTTCAAAGAACAAGTCATCCATTAGTTATTAATGGAACTCAACAAAATTTTAATGTGGAACTCAATGCTAGAGATTTTGATGAATGTATTTTTGGAATTTTTGAAGATGGTAAACAATACTTACTAAAAAAATTTCGTTTTTATTTCGAAACATGAGGTTTATTGCGTGACATTTAAAGACAGGATACCAATTTAGGAAAAGGCTTACGCCCGTTGTAGCTACTGTTACTGGGGGCATTTTATGGCGGCAAGTAATGCGATTGTAGATTGGCCACTGGAGCGCAATCGTGGTGACGGGCTCGTACACTCGGAACGATTAACAGACCGCCTTAATCCAATTCATAATTTGAGACGACGCTCCACTAATCCTATTACGAAGTCGCATTTCCAAGCCAGGCAGGTATCTCTATACCATACCTACCGATGCTTTCTGCCTTCAGTACCTAGATTAACCCAATTCGTTATACTGGAAATGTATACTGATTCCCTCGGTAAAGAGGTAAAGAAATTTCGGATTATGTGTCATTATTGCGATATTTTAGGTTAAAACCTCAAGATCAAAAATCAACCACATAAAATTACATTTTTTATTTTATTGCTAATGACTCCATTTATCCTCATTCTAACGCTGAACGTCAGTTGCCGGTGATAAATAGGAACAAAAATCTTAAAACGTAGGAAATTAGCAGAAGATTAATATATGACACATTAGTAATATGTTTAAATATCATCATTATGAGTTCATATTTGATGGTTGAGAACAATGTTCATTTCTAAAGAAAATATTCGTTTCAACACATTTACTTTGGTAATCGTCGATATTTATATGTTAGAATACTTTCTTATATTACAATAGTATTTTACTTTTGTTTTTACAATCAACATCATTCTCCTCGTGGTTTCATTGAATCTTGGTTTCAGAAATATTCAGAAAACTACTTAATTATGTTGGCAGCTGACGACTACATGTTTAATAAAAGTGAAAAATAAATAAGAAAAAATACTACGTATTTGTAATAATGCATTGTGGGATTACCATGTTTGTTCGAACTTCTATTTTATTTTTTACATTAGTACGCAATCGTGAAGATTTCTTCGACAGTGTCGATAAAAAATGAAGTTTTTCATTGGATTAAAGACAAATTGAGATTTTGACTTTCGAAACTTACTCTTTTTAACGGATTCTTATTGTACGACTTTAAAAGAAGCTCCTTAGAAAAATGTTCAGATAAATTTCTGAGAATCTGAAAGGTCGGTCATTGACCGAGGCATTGTCATTTTAAAATTGATATCGACGTAGTACGTGTTTAAAAATTATTTCAGTTTGTTATATATGAAATTGTAATGCAATGTAATTTTTATTAGTGGTTGAAGACATAGCAACATTATCAATCATATAAGACAATACAGAAAAAGATAAAATACTTATAATATAAATAATGTTAGAATTTTGATAAATAAGTAATTAGTTGTAAGTGAATCTAAAAAATACACGTAGTGGATATATTATTAATCTAAAGTCACAATACCGTGTTAAATACAGTTAACAAATAAACAAGTGTCATTGTATTGATTAATTTTTTTAAAAGTTGGAAATTTGTCACTATTACTTTCGAATATATTTCAAAAACAAGAATAAGTTGTTATGATTTACTAGTAGATAATTGAAATACATGGATTTCTTTCATGATAGAATGCAAGAAAATAAAATTTCGTCATAAATATTTATTGTTTTCTTCTGATTTTTTTCAGCTCAATAATTTCTATATCTACTCCATTAAATATTTGAATATTTAATTTAATTATAATTCTTTAGCGATATCTCAGCACTTATTTGCGACACTTGAAAACTCACCGACAAAGAAAATCATGAAGAATAAACAGAACAGAGATCCAGTCTCTGGGATGCATAGGACAACCGAGTTAAGCGACTTAGAACTACAGCTTTCCAAAAATGGAGATATGCGCGAAATATACAAACTTCATTGAACTCAAAACATGCAAAGCCATCACTGAATGAACTTAAATATTCAATACAAATCAAAGTATGTGTAGAATGTAGTAACATATTAAAAAAGAAATGGATCAAAGTTACTCCTTCTCATTCTACGGAAAATCTACAAGATCAAGAAAAGATAGAATAAGCACTCAATAAAATTAGCCCCCCATGAGCCTCAAACCACAATTGGATCCTCCCTTGTACAGAAAATCCTTTTATTGACGCATCTATCAATTTTCTAGAATTTAACGTCGCTTTGAAAAGTAAAAACAGAAAGTCCGTCTGTGGTCTAGTCAATATCGATTAAAAGACATTGAAGAAACTACCAAATATAAAGTTATATTAATTGACATTTTTAACGAAGTGTTCAAGACTAACTCCTATCAAGTTCTGTAAGCTTTTCGACTCGATTTTGAAAACAGGCGGATGGTGGATTGAATGTCACAATCTTCTACCGTACGGCCAATCTTGGTTTTAAAAAATTCAATCAACAATAGATAATTTGACGAATCTAACCTTTAAATCCAAAGAATCTTTCATCAAAAAAAAAAGATCTGCTCGCAGATTTTTCAGACGTGAAAGAAGCCTTCGACAATGTGAACGGAGACATTCATCTGCAGAAATTTGCTGATAGTGGATATTTAAGATCTAACTCGATGAAGATAGCCAATGAGCATAAAAAGGAGTACTGCAGGGAGGAGTTCTAATCCCCTTACTATACCTTATTTATATAGCTCACATATGCGAAAATGTACCCAAAAATGTAAGTATTTCACAATTTGCAGATGACATTGCAGTCTATTGTAACAGATCATCAACTAGCTCCGCAGCCACTCTTTCAGAAGAAGCCATCACATCTATACAATAAAATTACAGGAGTTGGGCTAAAGCTCGCAATCTGCAACATTATATTTATCCACTTTAATGAAATCTCCAATCAGGATGAACATTAATCTCGATTGTTACTTGTTATTGTTATTGCTTGATAATACTGATAATTGATCATACATGTTTTGGTCATTATTTACGCGAGTAAAGACGAGTTCATGGAGTGTAGTGTAATGTATGAATACGAGCAACATAATGGGGCTATTAAATTTATGAAAAATCGCTAAAGAAACGAATGAAAAGATTGCATAAAGAGAGTAAACATGAACTATTACGTTATACAATAATGTTATTGTTGGTTATGATCATTCTTGTATACGGATATATTACCACATTTTTAAACATTAAACAACCACGATGAAATACTATCCAAATACTAGATAGTACCTGTCCAGTCTTGCCCTAGAAATTTTTTGAAAATTGTTCCGTATTCGTGACCTAAAATTTAACATGGCCACGTAAACAAAAGTATTCTATGCACGGAATAAAAATATAAGAAAAAATTCTTATACACTTTCTTTCAGTGTATATTTCTCAAAAACGAGCACTTATAATTTTCCATTAAGACAGCTATAAGATACATCATTTAGTAATGGTACAAACCTATATATGGATTTGATACACTCCAAACCTTGACCTCATATTTCATTACATTTCAAATACTTGTTTTGGACATTTTTTCTGGTCTAGAAATAGAGAAGTTTTTGAATACCCGTACGATTTATTGAACATAATGAACCCAGCTTGAAGTTTTCGACTATAAATTTACAACTGTATTCTTGTACGACATCAACAAGTATAAGTTGCGTCTTAAAACCAGAATATTTAAATTCATGTTTAGCCATGATCGTTACACGCTTGGATAGTTTTGCCTAATTTTTTTAGTTTTAATATTGAAATACCAACAATTATTGTAGTAACTTCTATTACATGTATATATAAATACATAACAAAAATCTTTTAACAAAGTGTTTTAAAATACTATTATATGGAGGTTTTATATAGAAATTTATATGCAACCAAACGAGATACGTTCGTAATCGCATTTTACAAAGAAAAAAAACAAAATTAACTTCGTAACTTATAAGTTAACAGAAATGTATAATTTATATTAAAAAACATATTCATCTAGATCTCGACTTTCAAGATATCAACACTATTGCGTAGGAAGAAATACGGTACTTATTTCTGCATGAAATAAAATTTGTAAAAAACGTAATTATGTGACAGTAAAATTGTATTTTTTTCGAGTAAAAATTTGGTACAATAAGGTCGCAAATCTTTTTTATAAAATTACTCTTCTCGATTCGGGGTTTGCTAAATGTACTCTATTACGCGACCGAAACATTATGTCCCATTACATGCTATTCCCACTAAATTGCTACAGGTTGCAGTCATTTTATGCTAAAAATGATGCTTCCAATTTACAGTAAATAAAATCACCTTTACATCATAATTTATTTCAGCATTCAAATGTATATTGGCATGAGGGAAACTTGTGTGACTGGTTAAATAAAATTTGCACCTGTAATTGGAAGACTCGATATGAGTTACGAGCAGTTGCTCCTTTATACATTAATTGTTGTTTTTATGACGATAAAAATAAATGTAGGTCTTTCTTAATTTCACTCGAGACTTGTACACAATATTCGTAATGAGTCTGATACCGAGTTCATAAAAAACGAATTTGTAAAAAAAATCATAAACTGAATATAATTGTGTTTTATTGGTTTGTACAGTTCGTATATTTTATTCCTCGTAAGTCTGTCAACGAATAAATTAGTTTTTCATAATATTCTTAAAAATTGATTTTACTGAATTGTAATCTGCTGAAACTTTTTTATGCCTCAATCGATGAGTTTTTTTCACTAGTGATTATTTTGAGTTATTTACAAAATTTACATCAGTAGTAAACTGATATGCAATAAGAAAATGTGTATCAATGCACATATATGTATATATTTTTTATGCTATATTTCGATATTGGTACCTATTCGGAATACAATTTTTAGTTTATATCAAAACTAATTTGGTTGATTTTTGTCAAATATTTGGTTAAGTAGAAACTGATAGCATATAAATAGTATTTTTCGATACAAGACCGTAAAATCTTAAGGCCGTGTGTCGAACATTATTTTTCGGTACTACAGGCTATAAAAATTCGATTTCGCGGACTGCATTTAGTCCGTATAGGTTATGTTTTTGACAGCGCAGATTCATATGTGTTTCATGTCATCCGTGAAATTTAATTTTACGGACTAAAAGTACACCCCAAAATTGAATTTTACGGCTATAGTACCGAAAAAATTACTTTTTGGAAAAGCCTTCAATCTACGTGATTTTTGATATCATGGAATAAATAAAGACGAAAAGAAACTAACATTTTTTCCCTTTCTTTTTGATATTTTGATCGATCGTTAGACTCTCTTCAGAAGATTTTACATATTTTACTTATTTTAAATACAACATTTTAAAAACTTTCTAAGGTTCTAAATATCAATTTATAACTTGCGGAATTATTTCCTAAAATCATTTGCAGTGCCAATATTAATATCAGTTAAAGTTGGAATAAAAGACTACATAATTTTACAACAAAGGTAACGTACAGTTAAAGAGAAGGTTATTGCCCCCATGATCGGTATTTGAAGGTTATATTTCAAGATCAACCATATTTTGGCCCTAGTTGAAGGTTATTTGGTTAATTTGGTTTCACCTTCAAATGACTTTCAAAAGTGATCCTAAAGAATGTCCCCCGAACATCTGATGAAACTATTTTTGCAATTTTGGTAAAAAAAGGCACTCGGAATCATAAACTTTGGCCGAGAAATATTTAAATTTGGAACAGTTAATAACATTGAAAATAAAATGCGACACACATATATTAATATTTTGAATCATTGAACTTGGGTATCATTATTTGGGGGATAGAGCCTTCGTATGCTTTTTGTTTCAGTTTTATCATTTATGGAAAGTTATGTATTCACATATTATTCTTCTAGGTCATTCAAAGTCACAACTTTCGGAATTGTTAGAATTTTACGTCGGAAGAATACATCGTAGCAATGTTTTTATGATGGGAAAGAAAGCTACATGTTCTATGCATACATGACATTTATACTTGAAACGAATATGTGAATGTGTTTCGAATAGTGATTAAGTTTATGCCATAAAATGTAATTTTTACTGTCGTGATAAACTCTTACTTTTTGCACAAAGATTTTTCGAAACCGTATCCATTTCTCAACTCACTTCCGATATCCAATTTGCGAATCATTCTCGCATACTAAATAATGCCCAATTCGCAAAAAGGAGTTATAAAAATCCTGAATTCAGTCTTAAATTTTAGAATGTGGTGAATGTACGACGAGGTGTCCATAATTGCATCGACATTTCTATAATCGCCAAGTTTTATACACTGTGAATAACGTCGGTTCCGTACAATTTTTTTCTTTTATCATATTTATGTGCGATGTCAATTTTGCGTTTTCGTTTTCTCATTCAGTCTTCTGTTCTCTAAAACGATTGAATCACCGAGTTTAATCCCACATGAATATGTAAAAGGCGAGAATTGCCTGCATTTCGGCAGATATCGCCAATGGCTTTAACTTTCGCCCACGTTTTTCTTCGAAACTTCCAAGCGATGACCGCAGATTCATAAGCAAAATGATTTTTTAGTTGCTTTTTATTCCACTGGGAAAAATGACAGTGGATTTAAATTACTTTTTATCCTCCCTTCATATATGAGTTTGGGAAAAACAGAATGACGAAAACAGCTTAGCATAAACTGATGTCATTAAACTCTTTCGCTTGAAAGGTTACTTTTTAGTGACTTATAGTATAAATCAATTTAACGATATACGATTATATAACATCGCTCGTTAATTTGGAAATAAAAACATTCTACTGAATAGTCCATGGATAACAGTTTGAAATCGCGTCTGGTCATATTTAAGCATTTTATTCCATACGACATTTGTTCAATAATACACGTATATCATTAATTCTACCAAATTTTAATTGTTTGATGCTTAGATTATCTACGACTCCGTAACTCTGAACCCAGTAATCTATTTAACACTAAATATAAAATAAATGTCCACTTTACAACCGAAAAAATGTTCATTAACAATAAAAATTTGACATCTATGTCAACGCATGGTCGAATGTGGATATGTACATCATTATTAATAAGTAATTGTTGGAACAGGGTTTGCTAGAATGTTAGGAATTATTGTGCGCAATTAAAAAACAGTAATTTGGTTTCGAATATTCATTGCAAATTATAATGCTGTATACATATTTCTGTCTGAGACGTTTATGTTTTAGTTGTTATACTCATGAAATATTTTCATCATAACATATGTTTTACATGTGTTTGTGTTAATCTATTTTTTGATTTCATGTTGTTCAACAAGCTGCAGAATTTGAAGCGCCTAGTAGAATATACATCAAAACGATGTAAGGTTAGGAAAACATTGATTTAAATTGGAGTTATGTGTGTTACAAAATTACTAGTATAACACTCAATCACAGTACATTAACCTTGTAGTCGGACAACTGTTTTTTGAGTAAATCATTTGAATGTTGTAAACTTAAAGATAACAAAAATGTTAACGATCATCACCGAACACATACAACATCTTCTAGTTGTTTAGTATATACAATCACTAGATTCCATGCATATTATTTTATAATAGTAAGTATATAAGTCTCATTTTTCCGGAATTTATTCGTAAATTTTATAACGATTCACATTTTTTTTTTAATTTAACGGGCGGAATCGCCCTTTTCACATAATTGTTTTAAATTATAAGTCACTACAAATTTTGTTAGATTTTATTAGCCAAATATCGTGTTACTAAGTAAAATAGTAAAGATGAGAGTTAAAAGTGCTGCACATAACTGATGCCTGAATGGAGCAGCCGTCGATTTTTATAAGACTTTTTATGTTTAAGTGATAAGAAATTGTCAAAGGTGTCATCTTAAAGTATGTTCTTTAATGGTGTAAAAATTAACTGTTTGAGTTTCTTTTAAAACCAACTGAACGGAATTGTAGGTAACTGATTTCCTCACTCCTGTTGTTTTTCAATATTTAGAGGGATAGGAAAGTCTGTTCACCAGACATAGAGCAAACATAATTTTTGCATTTTGTAGTTATTGACTAATTTCCTTAGAGCTGATTCTTTTTCTTTTGTTTTTGTGACAAAAAATTTGGGACATGTCCTGTGTCTGACGTTTTCAATTAGACATTTTTTCTTGAATTATAATGGACTGATATCCTTACAAATAATTTCTGAGTACAAATCAATAATAAATTTGTGATGAAGAATATCCCGTTGTTTGACAATGTTAGTGGGACAGTGCTGCTCTCTAATGTCTTGATTATGTCAATTAATCGTTAATGTTCCACTGACTTCCTTACAGCCAATTTTTATGGAGGATATTTAAAATACCGACAAAAATATAATCATATATGTGTCTCACATTTCAAGTGGGACAACACTACTTTAAAGAAAGAAAAAGGCAATGAACTTCTTAGAAGCTACTCTCCATCATATAATTTTTAATTTTTCCAATTAATTTTTTATCAATTAATATCAATATTTCAGAAGAAAAGTTTCATTTAAAAGTTATATGTATAATTTGCAAGAGGTACTAACTGAATGAATACAATTTTTATATTTATAGCATAATTTTTATATCATATATTTATTTGGTTTTTAATATTTACTTAACATTCCAATAGTTAGTTTGGCACTATCTGCAATGTGATAGGTATGGGACGAAACGGGTTTTCGCCCATATTGTTTATTAATTTTTTTTATATATGTATATCAAATATGTTCCATGTAATCTTTCCCATAGAATCGATTGTCATAGTCAGATTTCGTCTGAACACTACTTAACAAATTGTTATAAACAATTATTTTTCGTAAAAAACGCAGGTATTTTATTTTTGGAAAAATATTCTGTTTCCGCTATCCTGTATCCCTTATCCTGTTTGCACTATCTGCTATGCGCTATGCATAATCTTCAATGGATTCATAAAATAAAATGATATATAAAAACATTAAATATCACTTGATTTTTAAATAAATTATCAAAATTAGTTTTAATTAAGTCCTGACAACGGTATATTATATTAACCTTTAAAAAACATAACATTGCGCTTTTCTCCATTAAAACATAGTTTTAGATATTTATTAGTTATTTTATGCTGTGTCCTCAATATATACGAGATAATAAAATTAAAAATATAAGTGAAGAAAATTAATTTGGAATTAAACGCACATTGTCATAAAAACGTCGACTCCAGAGAAAAAATCACGTAGTTTACAAGCCACTAAAAGGCACCCTAAATATATCAATGTTCGTTTTGACAACTCACTAATGTTTACGATTCAAAGCATAAAAATGCGTGTATTTATATGCGGTGAAACGGCTTTTTAAAAAAAGACCTATGAAAATGACTATTTATAGCAGAAAATTTGGAGGGCACGCGTTGGACGGACAATAAGATGGCTTGTTCTTCTTGTCGAGAGTCTATAACGTTTTCGGGCCGTAAACGCTACGAGAAGCCGAATTGTCCCGTTAACCGTTTAGCGCCGCCGCCGAAGGAGAAGATACTAAACAATTTCACGAGAGGAGGAGAGAAAAGCGCCGTGTCATAAAAGGGTTGTATATTACCCTGAAACGAGAAGCAACCATGTTTGACGAGGAACAGTTACCTCAGCAGACTTGCAGGTGCAACTCTAATGACGCGATAACAATTAGCTTCGCTCTTGGAACACGACCAGTTCTTCCTCGTTATTCTTCTACCGTTTTTATATGCCAAATGACCCAATGTTGGTGTGAAAAATTTCATCGTCAATTAGTTATCGGTTTGAACGCTCCCTCCTTTTTCCACTCACTGTACTGAAAGACCCTTGTCTGTTATTGTAATAAAACGTTACATTAGACTACCAATGTTTTTTAATCTCGACTTTAGTCCTCCCTTTTTTCAAAAACCCAAAAATGATCCAAAAGATTGTAAAAAATGTGCCAATTAAATTTTTCCCAAAAAACAAACAAATTATTCTGAATCGAGAAAGTTTCTGACGTCAGACTACAATAATATTCATAGATATAAAAATATTAACGTTTATAAAACTTATTCTTCAGGTTATCATAACCGAAGCAATTAGTCCTGAAGATGGCCCACAAGAGGTCGAAACGTAGAATATAAATACATTTTTTTCAAAATAATCCAAGCAGCAAGAGCAGTTGTTTCGACCAAGCCAAAGTTAGATTTTTCTAATTAAAGTGTACCACATTTCGACCAAAAATGCCCTGGAAGTAAAATAGACTTTCAAAATTTAAAAACCTTAAAAATTACAACTTAACCTGAAAAGACATGAAAGTCGATTACAAATGTACCAAAATGATGTCTCCAAATTCGAATTAACTTGTAGGTAGATATAGGATACACTTTTAATTAAATATAATCTTGCACCATTACACCCTTTCAACCGTGAGGTCCAAATGTCTTAATTAGTCAATATATGCCTTTACAGTAGAGTCCCGGTATATTTACCCGCTTGATTCCTCGCCTTCCCCCCCCCCCCCCCCCGTCTCCTTATATTCACCGAAAGAAGGAGAGCGTCGCTTCTCCCTCTCCTCTCAGTCGCGTTATGTTCATGAGGTCACACGGGCCCTTCCTAAGGCCCCAGCCCGCAAGGTGGGGGAAAGTGAGAGCGGCGACAGGGAAGATAACCAGACGGAACCGGGAAAATACGCTGGGACTTAAATGTAGCGAGACGCAATTATACCGGGACTCTACTGAATATAAGTCTTTATTTCGACTGTAATTATCACCAAGAACACAGAAAAAAAAGTTTAAAATTGGTACATCTCAAATTAAGCACTGTAACAGGCTTAATTTTAATCTAAAATTGAGCTAATATTCTCAAATTAAGTCAATATTTGCGCTTAAAGTCTTTCAGACAGCAAAGTTTAATTTTAGTCGAGATTTATGCTTAAAGAAAAATTTTTCGAGCTTGTCACACTTAAGTTAGAGAACTCTTATTCCGAACCTGAATATTAACTAAAAGTAAATTTCCAAAACTAAAAACAAGGTATTAAGCGCAAATATTGACTTAATTTAAGAAAATTAGCTCAATTTTACACTAAAATTAAGCCTTTTACAGCGCTTAATTTGAGATGTAACAATTTTAAGACTTTTTTTTCTGTAAATGATTACTCCGATAACTTAATATTAAAGTGCGTATTGTACATACATTTTCTCAAAATTATCCTGCATATCATTTTTCTGAAAATACTGATGATGATAATATTATGAAGAATAACTCCCCTTTAATAAATGAAAAAGTATCCCTTATCATCGACCATTATCAGTATTCTATTATTTTTTAATTTCCTCATTCTATTAAAACGGTGACTACCTCAAGATGGAAACAATCTATTTTTGTTGCACATTGCTAAAAAGGGGGAAAAATACCAAAACATTGCCAATTTTGTACCTACTAAGAAAGTCTGTATTACCAAATTTTGAACCACGATCTAATGAGAAAATACTTTGTATTACCAAATTTTGACCGTCAAATTACTTTACTTCTTTGTTCTCCATGAAAATGTGAGGATACGTTGATACAGGAAACATTTTCGCACATGCGTTTTTAGGCAAGTGTGCATAAAGCACATTTAAAAGAATTTCAAAAAGGCGTAACTTTACGCACTCTGCATAAAAAAAAGCTAATTTAATTTTTATATTATTGTTTTATAAAATTCAAAATATTTTGTAATTTGATATATATGCTTTGTATCGACAATGTTATTCAAGAATGAAGTAGTATATCGCGTAGTATGTAAATGACTGCCTTAGGCCATATGTGAACACTTCCTCAAGTCGTTGCAAAGAGAAAAAGATAAGTTTTCGTAATAACTCGAAGATTATAAAAATGTATGGAATTGCATATAAATTATTTCCTTCTTCTTGTGCTGTGGAAATACAAACACTTTCCATTAAAACCATCTACACATTTAAAGTTTCATTAAATACATGCGT
Source organism: Trichopria drosophilae (assembly GCA_030407085.1). Classification (NCBI taxonomy): domain Eukaryota; kingdom Metazoa; phylum Arthropoda; class Insecta; order Hymenoptera; family Diapriidae; genus Trichopria; species Trichopria drosophilae. Next base: position 171,447,327 of record CM059582.1, on the reverse strand, counting down.
TCAGAGTAAGGCTGGAAGAACCTGGTTGATGAGTACAAGAGGCAGCATACCTGGAAACACTTTTTATTACAATAATTGTCATCATTGATTCTAGACAGAATTCTTGTTTTCATTCTTCCTGAATTGTTAAATAAACTCTACGACCTATTAAATTCCATATTTTGGACCTAGTATACTTGGTTAATTTTGTTCCAAGCATCTTAATTAACCAATATCATATTAATATTGTGCTTTTCGACTGCTAGTTTGAACCAGTTACAAAGTTACGTCCAATATTTGAGCAGATAATTAAAACATGAGATTTATGACGTCAGAAGATAACTACTTAGAAAAAAAGAAATCCTCCCGAAATGGTATAGGGAGAAACAACAGAAGGGCGATGTTAACCGGGACACCAGGGTGAAAAATCGTGACATTTTCACCGAAGAAAAAGGAAGTTAACTGGACGGACTCTAATTTCAGGACTTTTAGGGTTACCGCGATTAACTTTACGAGTGTCGAGAGAAAAATAGCCTCTTTCGGGGGCCGCCCTATGGGCTCAACATCGTTGCAGGACGCCCGTGAGCGTTGTCACAACAAAACGACACTTCACAGAGGAAGCTCGAGCAGTTAAGTTTTATTGCACTCCTCGTCGAAAGGTCCCGCGTTGGCCGCAAGCCGAGAATCAAGTACCATTTTGACCGAATCGACTCCTTACAATGTTTGCATACAGGTTTTGTCTCGAGCGTTACGACGCCGTAAATTATCGCACGTAACTCTGGACCGTGGATATAAGAACGGGCCCTGTTACGAACCGCGCAAGATTCGACCGGCAAATCACGAAACCGCGTTACACGGATTCCAACCAGCACGAGCGACTTTTACGGCTCGGGGACAAGTTGTACTATTTTTTACGAGCCTATTACGACAGCGTATATCAATTCGTCGAAAAAGACCAACGAGTACTCCTGTACAGTTTTTGAATGAATTTTTTTATGGTACTTTTCGAGCACAGGTAGTTTGCGAGGATTCTCAGTTGACGTTGCGGTCTCTTTGCTTTAAAAGTTATTTATTATTTCTATGGTGGCATTTTAGTGTTTCATTTTATTGTGTGTGCATATAAGGTTACAATTTTTTATCGCAGAGAGAATAGATTGATTTACATCAATCTTTTTAAGGACGAGGAATATAGATAATGTGTCCAACGTTTATGATCTTCTTTGATCGTGGTAAAGGAAGCCACTCCGGAGAAACGACATTTTAGTTCGACAAATGAAGTATCATTCCTGAAATAATATTCGATGCTAAAAATTATGACCCTGTGTTAAACAAGTGTATTCGTGAATATGCTGAAATCGTAACCGATTTAGTAATAGTATAAAATAAAGTGCCACATGTGGCTAAAGATATACTTTCTACATTCGCTAAACTATAGTTTTCCGCCAAACCTATAACATGGAAAAAAATTGTGTGGGTTCTTCCCAAAAATTAGGTCTTTGACAATCACAACCCCACAGGTTTAGGATCATCAAAATATTCTTTTGTCTGTTACACAAACTTTCCTGTGATTGTCACGTGTATAAGTTAGGATTTAATACGAACTTCATTTTTGAGAAGAACCCAGACAATTTTTGTCCCTGTAGAAGTCATCATATGATGAGCATAACGCTTTCATCAAGAGATAAAACAAATGGAAAAACGGTATGCAAATAAATCGGGTTAAAACATATTGAGTGACTACTACTGGAGGCTAAAACAAAAAAGCAACTTATTAAGAAATTAAACAAGCGTAACCAAATAAAAAAATATATAAAAAAGAGTAAAAATAAAAAGAGGAACGTGAGAAGATCGCCTCCACGTGGTTCTTTCCAAAAATATTCCGAAAATACATATTTTTACTAAATTATCTATAATTAGCTTCCGGAAGATAAGAAATAGCGTACAGAAAGTTAATTTTGACGTTTTGAACTTTACTTTTCTCGAAAATGCTACGGTATAAAAAAATCTGTCAGCGTAATCGTTTTTAGCACCAAAAACTACTTTGCAAATGATACTCTACTTTGCTATAAAATATATCGAAATATCACAAAAAATGCTAATTTTTACGCATTTAATATTACTTTTCTGCAAACTCGACAATGGAAAAGCTAAATGTAGAAACTACACTGAGAAAAAGGATTGTTTACCGTAAAGAAGTATCATTCAATTGAAAAGTCCAAGTCGTTTTTTAAATATAAAGAAGATGGCAGTATAATATTAAAGGTGATTCGTTTAATATTGGTATTTTATTTCTTATATTAGAATAGACCATTTGTTAATAGTTAAAAAATGGATACTTTGAACTCGGCGGCTGGCCAAATTCACAAATAAATCATGGGACATCTGTCTTATACGGTATATTTGTTTATAAAACTCGCATATTTAAGACGACGGATAAATAATGTCTTCAATATATTTCTTTTCACAATAACAACTACCGATTTGCATTAGCAGTCAATCGTTCTTAAAGCACCAAACAAAACATCCGTGTGGTCATTTGAGGTTATGTTTCGAAGCGATTCGACTCCAATGTTTTGTAACTATTAGGAAATTATTACTTTGTACCTGTGAATTTTTGAAAATATCAAAATTCTTAACCCTTTCATTGCTATGCAATGAAGCAATCGAAAAATATACGATTAATTTTTTTTCTTTTGATAAAGCCTACTTAAGATTAATGATATTTCATTAAATTTCATCTACTATAATATAAGACATGCATCCAAAATTGGCTGCTTTCGCATGTATACATTGAACATAACCTAACATTTAAAACCCCATTAACACTGCGGATATATTCGATTTAAGACGCTTAATGGTGTATTCAAATTTGCTCCCTTTATTTCGAAACCGGAAACAAATTGAATGTGAGTAAGAAATTACTGAAAATTTCGCACACGATCTCATTTATTGAAATTCATATAGCAAAAATGATCATTGTTTGGTAACGTTGGCACATTAGCATAATCTGAAAGTGTAGAGAATAGTTCATTTAACTACGTACATAGTTATTCCATCTAGTTGGTAAATTTGACTTTTTTTTCACAGTAAAAATAATAATATTTCGTCACTATATATTCCAGGAGACATCGCGATCGGCAGCCGCCGAGGTTAGTCGCCAAGTTTAGTATCTACAATAAGACACCCAGAAATGTTTTAAAAATTATCTCGTAAGTGTCTTAAATTAAGGCACCTGATTTTGTAGTATGTGATTATTCACTGTTGACTGGCAGGATGGATAACCTATACATAAAAAATATTTTACAACATTGTTTGACATCATGAGTCTATCCATCTCATATACTTAAACGTGATGACTGAAAATGTTAGAACAACCATCAGTACGCACGGTATTTATTTTAGACTAGTTAATAATAAAATAAAGTTTTTCGAATACTGTACAGTTGATTTTTAAAACTACCAGATTCACCCTTTTTTGCGACGATCATCATAATTTATGTTGTACTATAACTATGCAACTGCATTTATTTATCTAATATAAGAGAATTGGCGAATATTTATATGTTTTATTGTAAACCATAATAAAAATATATTCCAACATACGTTCCAAGTTTATGACCTATAAATTGTATTTCTCAGCCGGTGGTCTTCGTGGATTCGTTCCCACATAATTTGAAATATTTTAGTATACTGGCATTGCACTTTCTTTCTATGCAAACTAAGAAAAATATAGGTCCGAGCAGCAATAGTCATGGAATATAATTTAAAAAACCAATATTTTATTCTTTACCACGTTTCATTTTCGTTACTATCAGATAAAATCAAGCGTTTCTTGCACAAGCTGATTTTTTGCAAGTAAGTCAAAATAGCTCAGGTTGGAAATCGATCAATGGATATTTCCACTTCACTGGACCCCCAATAAGGCAACAAAGTATTTATAATGCAAACGTCATAGACAATCTTTTTTATATATTTTACTTCGTTTGAGGTGAGATTAAAGGCATATAATATACATTACTATAACGAGTTGCTCAAACATTAACAAGCAATCAACATTTAATTTTGCAATAATATTCAATGAGCAATGAAGATTTTATTTACAAAAGTACATAAAATATATCACAAATTACAGATATCTCTGGTTCTATCTAGATGTATTTTTGAACTAGAAAATTATTTATTCAGTGTTCTTATATTCATTGTAGTAGATAAAAAATATTATAAGAGGTGAAGATGTAACTTCGATCATTAGTCCTGTTGATGCAATGCCAAACTAGCGGTCACATTGCTAGTTTACCAGTGTTACTTTATTTTTACTGAATCTCTCCAACTTGTTGACATTTACCGAGTTATCTCATACATCAATGGATATGGAATAGAAATCTTTTGTAAGAGGTTCAGTGTGCACGATTGTATTTGATTCTAATCAATTTATTTACGCTTCTACAAACACAACTGACTTACTTGTCATTAGTTCCAGCGGTGGCTGAAGCCCCTTTTCTATGTTCCCGGGGAGATATTTACTCTGTGGAGACTGTGCACAAACCCTGATGAAGTTGTATTATGATGTTCCACAATGGCTATTCTTCTAAAATCTGACACCTATATAAAAAATAGTAATCATTGATGACAGTCTGTGTAAACTATTTTGTGCCACTTATACCATGTATTTAATTTCGTGTCACCGAAACACCATGTAAAAATTGTGATATTACCATTTTGAGAATTAGTCCACCGCTCACAAATGCCATAAACATTTTAAATACACGGCATACCGGTTGGTCTTCCTTAGAAACTCTCCTACTAATACAATTAAAATTTGATTTTTTGTGAGAGGATTTCTGCTGTTACCAAATGGATTTCTTTAACTTTTGACTATTTACATTCTTCTTAACCCATTAATGCCCAAATGCACAGAAAATTTACACCAACTTCAACGCTTATTTCCAATATGAAATAAATTTCGAAAAAAATCAAACTTACCAGATTCTACCATTTTCGGGGTCGCTCTTTCGAATGGCGAAGAGAAAATTTAAAAAAAGTCAACATTTGTCTATGATTTTGACATATATATTAAAAAAACATACTTTTTTCAGTGCGCATTTTTTACAAATATCAAGCTTTCGATACAATATCGTGCTTTGAATGAGCTAAAATATACTAGAATAGTGCACTCGATAGTTATACTTAAAAGATACACTGGTATGCATTTAAAATTTTGCGATGTCAGATCCAAAATGGCCACCGCAGTAACGAATTTCTATTCAAAATTTAACAATTTTTTTTCTTGAAAACCATACACTTTAGAGAAAATGTTCCAAGGACAATTTTGTTTTAGAATGAGCCAAAAAATACCCTTGAATTTTTTCAGAATGTACTGCTACAATTTTTTATTTTTCCAAAATGCAAAAAATCCAAAATTTTCAAAAAGTTATTTAATAAATCTGAAAAAATTTGACAGTGTTATCTAACCAATTCTAAGACATTTTTTATCTATAGAAATTTTCTCTAAAGACTATAGTTTTCCAGAAAAAAAATATTAAACTTTTCTAGATTTCAAGACAAATGATTTATTTTCTTGAACACTGCTGTCTTTAGAGAAAATTGCTATAGATAAAAAATGTCTTAGAATTGGTTAAAGAACACTGTCAAATTTTTTCGGATTTTTTAACTAACTTTTTGAAAATGTTGGATTTTCTGCAGTTTTGAAAAATTGAAAATTGTAACAATACATTCTCAAAAAATTCAAGGGTATTTTTTGGCTCATTCTAAAACAAAATTGTCCTTGGAACATTTTCTCTAAAGTGTATGGTTTTCAAGAAAAAAAATTGTTAAATTTTGAATAGAAATTCGTTACTGCGGTGGCCATTTTGGATCTGACATCGCAAAATTTCAAATGCATACCAGTGTATCTTTTAAGTATAACTATCGAGTGCACTCTTCTAGTATATTTTAGCTCATTCAAAGCACGATATTGTATCGAAAACTTGATATTTGTAAGAAATGCGCCCTGAAAAAAGTATGTTTTTTTAATATATATGTCAAAATCATAGACAAATGTTGACTTTCTTTAAATTTTCTCTTCGCCATTCGAAAGAGCGACCCCGAAAATGGTAGAATCTGGTAAGTTTGATTTTTTTCGAAATTTATTTCATATTGGAAATAAGCGTTGAAGTTGGTGTAAATTTTCTGTGCATTTGGGCATTAATGGGTTAATCCATTAAGGACCAAATGTACATAAAAAAATAAAGTTTGTCAGTAATTTTTTTTTAATAGACGTTTTTTATTGCCCAAACCCCGCTCTTTCGAATGGTGTATCGCAAATTGCTGCAAATTAAAAAATAAACAAACTCGATCATTTATTTAACAAAAATCACGATGTTTTTCGGTACTGTTCACTTATCGTAATTTTTTTATCATTAACCGTATCCGAACATCTCAAATGGGTATAAATTTCCCGTCCAAATATTTGGGCTAGAAGATAGCAGTAATGAAATAAAAATTTTCAAGATGGCGACTAAAAAATGGCTACTAAAGTCGACTTTTTGTTGAAAATTATAGTCGCGTGTACTCAATCGACTGGCTAGAATGAAATCACTTTAAACTCGGTACCCGGCGCTTTTAGGAGTCACTGATTACGAATTTGAAATTAGTTTTTCAAAATTCAATATGGCCGATCCAATATGGAGGACGAATTTATGCAAATCGATCGAAATTACTTTAAACTTGGTACCCGGAGGTTTTTGGGCTCGCTGATTCCGAATTTGAAGTTAGTTTTTCAAAATTCAAATGGAGGATTCAATATAACGTCCAAATTGTTTTAAATTAAATGAAAACATTTGAAACTTGTTAATCGGGAGTTTCTTGGACTGCTGATTACGAATCTGAAAGCAGTTTTTCAAAAAAATTAAATTTATGTACATTTGGTCCTTCATAGGTTAACCTATTCAGTTCAGTCTCGCTTAGCTCGGGCGATAGATTCCACAATCATCGCAGATCGAAATTTTCTTATATCAAAAATTTCCTTGTTGCATATTGTACTATTAAAGCTAATCGAATTTTTATCTCGAAATTTGGTATGGCTTTGAGATTGACGAATTCGATGATATATTTTACCAAATTCAAAATGGCTTCAAAGTTGCGGACCAAAAATTTTAGGAATGCCTGCATTCGCACATGATTTGTTATTCGGGGATTTTCGGTCGCTGATTACTAATCCGATTCCAAATTCATGAAATTCAATGAGGGTTCAGTATGATGATCATAAATATGTACAAACAATTTTGCCGAATAGGAATTGCTTTGAAAAGTACCTTACCTAACTTATACGTACAATGAAAAATGACAAGAAACCTATTCAATTACTGATTTTCAATTAATTTCAGAAAATCAATATTTTAAGTTAAGTGACATATCAAAAATAAACACAATATAAAATTAAAAAAAAATGAAACTAGAACTGTTCACGTCCACGTCGCTAGCTGTGGTTAATGCTGCGACAGAGTAAATGTATATGGAATGTTTCGTGTCATTGACCCCAAAAATTCTCGATTACATAATTTGGTCGTTATAATGGTAGTTTTACATAGAGTTCCGCCATTTTGAATTTTAGGAAACTTATAGCAATTAATTGTTATCTTGCCTTTTGTTCGATGTATGTTGTATATTGATCAATAAAGACGATATTATTATTATTATTATGATTATATAACATTTGATAACTTTCACCATCATTTTATATTATTACATGAATATTTTAATATTTCCAGATGCATGCATTTTGTTGGGAGTACAAAATCCTTTATGGTGTGCACCTTGCCTCTTCTTCTACTTCATTGTTTAGACATTTCCAAAGAAACAATTTAATAGAGATCTTTACATAATAAATATTTTTAGAAGTGTCAAAATTTGCATAAGGAATCATCCAATAAGGGGAAGGATGCTCAATAAATTTGGATAAACTACGATCTATCTATTATTTTGGAGTCTTTAATTTCGAGATCTTGTCAAAAGAGATTTCTAATCAAACATTCCTGTACATAAAATAATCTGGCTTTAATGCAATTTTGAAATCAACTACAAAATACGTAATCATCTCTTTATAAGTAACGGGAATGCGCATCAGAACATCACCAAAAAACAAAGTTCAAAACATATAATAGCTGTAAATTCGTCGGACGCTCCACGTGTGTCACATCGTGGAATTCGCCCAGACGTAGGCACTTCGAAACTCAAGCATTCTCGAACGTAAGTATGCATAATAGTTTCGCCCCATGTCGTCACAAATTCTTATGCATCCACGACACATCTGCATAGCGTGCGAGTGCACAGTTTTACCCGAGAACGTGCCTCAGGAACGTGCTGCTGCTTTTCTCGACGAGAGACACAAACCAGAGTTCGCTGTGGCAAAGGGATGATTCGGTCTTGCATCAGGGGTTACATGCAGAGTTCTTTCCCCTCGTAGTCCACATTTTTTTTCGTTTTGGTTCAGGTCACGGCTGTCGCCGGCATTTCACGGAATTCTGGCGAGGGAGAGAAGGAGGAGGCGTGGAGATGTAGAGGTCCAGAATTTCACAGATTTCGGTTCACACTCGCGGGGATGGGGGCTTGGAACGATCGAGGAACAGGGCGCGAGGTGGAACAGAACCATCGTCGTTCGGTGTGGGATGTCGGAATGCAAGGATCGCACGCTTGACTCTGATCCGACCCAGCGGGTGGTGAAGATTTTCTCTTTCGTCCCTCTCTTTGAAGCTCGTTTTCTCTCTTCATCGAACCTTCTGCAGTTTGCAGTACCAGTATATGACTTTCGACGTTTGGCTTTGTATTGTTCCTCTTTCTCCCTTGTCTCGTACAACGCCAGTCAGGACACAGGGACCTTTTCGTTGACTAGTCGTTCCATTCGACGATGTGGTTTAAATTTAAGCACCATCCTGCTTGTATTTACATGGAAACATTGATATAAGAGACAGGATAATAGCAAGATATTCACAAACATTTTCGGAGTTTGTGACGTGGCGAATCTTGAATATTTTTAATAGAACGCCGCTAGAAAATTGTATGCTACTTAGAAGGCATCTTTTGATTAAAAATACTCCTAAATTAGCCTCAGAGCGCACCGAGATAAATCTGCAAACTAAATTCTGAATTATTCACATATTTTTTAAAACATAGTTACAATATGAAATTTATGCATATTTTCTCTCTAAAATGATCTGAACAATATAGGTATATTGTCTGACAATACAATACATCCGTAAAAGTTTAATATGTATACATATTTTTCGCAGCTTCACGTAACATATTATGATCAAAATTGACTAAAAAAAAAGGATCAAATCATCTACATTATTTTTTTATAAAAGTAACTTATTCAGTTACTTTAAATGTTGAAAAAAAGTCGAAACATTACCAGATAATGAAATCTTGTGCAAGCTCGTATGTATTCCAAAAAGAGTGGACTTATATACTGAGTGGATTGTGAGAAAAAAGGATTGAACAGAGAAACCACTGACGGCTTTATCTTTACCTGTGCTTTACATTCGTATTACTGTAGTGAGAATGTTATTCGCTCACGTTAGTAAATTGAACTCAATACCCAAAAGCAAACTGGTAAGATTATCAATAAACAGGTAATAAACAATGCACAGAGACGTACTCGGTCATATCAAGACATAAGTTAAGCCATTTAGTCCCGAAATGTCCATTTTGATCATTAACTTTCAACGACGTCTTATTATCTATTTTCACCCCTTCAAAAAATATGGGAAAGACATAGTCTAATATTTTGGAGGTTGCTCTATCGATATATGCTACTTAAAGAATTTCCAACTCCTGATTTTCTTCAATTAATAGGAAAAAAGGGGTATTTTTTTAAAATATAGTTTCCAGTGTGGAATACACCATGAAATGCGTTAAAATGAATTAAAATCGGAGAGGTCGAGGTCCAATGTAATAGCTTATGATATGTGGTTATTTTATTTCTTTCGTATAAGACCCGGAAGAGACGACTTTTAAAGATACTAGGGCTGGATTGGCGTGAGAGCACTAACGAAAAAAGAACCTAAAATATTGAAAAAAGTGAATATAATTGGCGTAGTGAATCCACCATTTTTAAGATTTTAATTTCATAGTTATGATGTTAGAATCATCACCCGATCATCCCGGATCAATCCGAAAGACCACCGTGAATCAGTCTTCATGTCATTTGAAAAGAACCCGTGAAATCGTAATCAGTCATCATATTGGATATAATATCTTAAATTTTTTATATTCAACAGCAAAATTATACTCAGCGATTTAATCCTAGTTTCCTCAAAGTAGCTTCTTCCGGGGTAGTTGATAACCCTTATACGAAAGAAATAAAATAACCAAATGTACAAGGTTTTACATTGGATCGTGACCGTCTTGTTTTCATTCATTTTAGTGTATTTCATAGTGTATTTCATAGTGTATTTTGCATTGGAAATTGCTCTTTAAAAAATAAAGACGTAAAAACTACCCTTTTTCCTTAATTGAAAAAAATCAGGGGTTGGATTTTTTTCGTTTTTTAAATAGCACAAATCGATTGAGCGATCTGGAAAATAGTAGACGGTGCCTTTTCCATATTTTTTGAGAGGGTGAAAATAGATAATAATCAGTTGTTTAAATTTGATGATCAAAATGGACGTTTCGGAATGAAATGGATTGATAAGAAAAATGCTCAAATGTTTGTAAGATTTAAGAATTCCGTGTTCTCGAAATATAAAAAAAAATATAAGCAATATCACTCGTATAAAAATATATTTAAAAAATGTAAACGTTGCTAAACCCCTGTGACTCTAGCCAGTATTATATGGAATCTGATATTTGGAGGTGTTGTTGGGCAATTAGCGAACTTGCAATCATATTGACTTAAAGCCTTATCACCTCTCTCCAAAAGTAAGTTTTGCCAAGTTCTTACCTCGATCGCTAGTGCGAAGAACTGGACATCTCAAAGCTGAGAGAAAGATTCGGAAATATCGAAAGTTAAGCGACGAAGAACCGGCAATTCCAAAATTTGCGGCGAAGAACCAGACATTTCCGAATTTGCCACGAAGTACTGGACTTTTGACAATCTTGCCGCGAAGAGCCAGACATTTCAAGATTTTCTATAGCGATTTATTACATCGTAGCAACTTTTGAAATGTCGGGTTCTTCGTTCCAAAACCGAGTTGTCCGTTTTTTCGCCTCACGTTTGAGATGTCCGGTTCTTCGTACTAGCCATCGACATGATAAATGTCAATCTCCAATAATGACTGCATTTTCCTAATTTTTTCTTTCTATACGGAGAATTTTTTAATATTTCTTAATAATAATTCTTAATAAGTGATTGTTATTTATTTCCGAAAATTCTCAGTCGATTCTCAATTAATATTTGTGGAATTTTCTAGGATACCGTTTATAGTGATTAAAATTGCTCTTACAGAGCCCGAATTTTGATAAATCGATTCAGTCGTTTATTATTTGCAGCTTATAGTGAAAATTCATACTTTATCCGTCGGGCATTTTAGAACCCCCTTAAGCGGAGTTTTTAAATTCCCTATACCTTCTTGACAAAATATATTTTTATATGACAAAAATTGAGGTTGTTAGCAATTTCAGCACGATGCCGGTATTTGATGTAATTAAATAGGGTTGAAGGTTGTCCATTTCCATTGATAGTCAATATTCTATCGTATAAACTGATTTACGATCTATTACCGTTTCCAGATTGGATGCATCTTCTGTATTACTTCGCCGAGTTAAATTATTTATTAGTACTTCAAAATGTTCTCCAATAACTCGCTATTGAAATATACGTTGAAAGTAGACATTAAAAAGTTCTTTTACTCAACCAATTTAAAATAAGTTAAATATTAAATCTTTACTAATAACTTCGTATAATTAATTAATTTTTTGAACTTAGTATTTTTTATTTTTGACACATAAATTAATATTTTTAGTTTTTACATTTTTCATTTTATGAATTTTGATTTGTTTACCTAAGTATATATAATTAACGCCAAGATGACATTTTCGACAAACGAGTAGAAGAATATCTTACTTACCTAAATCGTTTAGAAATAAATCGCTTCTCAAACTCTGTGCTAACTGATTGATGTCACGCGTGAGTGTCAGTAAACATATTGACAAAGTTTATGTCATAATAAGACATATGAGCAGAGTGTATTCTTATGTAGCAAGTGCATAGAGTGTCAGTTAACGAATAATAATATATGCACGATGCAAAAATGTTTTTTGGCCTTCTATACTCTAAAAACATAATGCCTCAAAGTTTTTTATCTTAAGAAAATGATACACTAAACTTAAAGTCCAAATGATCTGTAGAGTGCACCCATACGTTACAGGACATTAAAAGCAATAAAACACATGTTTTTAATACTCCCAGGCCGTATACACTGTCCATATTTGTATATACATTATTTTGGACTTTGAATTACAGTCAAATTTACAGAAATTCATGCCGATAGAGGAATGAGAATGAGAGGGCATTGCGAAATTGAAGGTAATTCAAATTTTATTGAAAGAAGATTTAAGTATTACAATCATAGCAATGAATAAAAGCGATCATTCTTCAAAGTATTAGTGATTAAAATTGACTAGAAATGAAGATTCTTGATTCAAACATATTTACCATAAGACTTAGAAATTAAAGGTTCGCAGGACATCATTTGCATATAGCACGAAATTTATTAAAACCAAATGAGTACTCTCAATACAATAGATTATTATCGATAACCACATATCAAACACTTTATTCAGCGGTTTGAAATGTTAAACCTTAAATTATTAAACTCTCTTAGTTTGATACACTTTCCGTTATTGTAATTTGAAATCTCTACAAATTAATATAGTAACTTTTAAAAATTTGAAATAAATTTCGACCGGGAAACTTCCACAAATTTTTTCACAAATTTGAAAACTCTAAAATTAATAAAAATTGCTCAAATTGGCTCTTATTAGAATAAATCCTTCATAGTATAATTTTTTTTGTGTTGAACGCAGAATTCAATAACGGGTAAAATTTACTCTGAATATTTATTTATAAAACTGGTCCTGAAATAAAAATTGAAAATCGAAAGCCTCGAGTTGAAATGTAATATTTGAAAACCAGAATTAAAAAAAGCAAATTACTAGAATAATTCTATCTACATCTCAGAGATTATCCGTCTTTTTATACATAATATAAAAATACATAGTAATTTTTTTTAGAAATTTGTTTCTTGGTTTAGACGATACCAATGTTGCTTTATTTCTTATTTTAACATTCTAAAATCCTTAACGTAAAGACTCCGAAATCTCACTGTATAAAAATGAAATGATACTGACTGAATGTGACGATTTGACCACTATAATTAACAGTGCTCCAATTGATACTTTTATGCAGTGAAATTTTGGGGGTTTCGCTTTAACAATTTTAGAGAAAATGTAGATTACTCATGGGTCTAATTTATTATTCTTATTATATTCCTGTCATTTTGAAACGAATTATATAATTTAATACATAATGAAAGACACGAATTCGGAAAAAATAAATATAACAAATTTTAATATGTTTTAGGCGGCATAAGTAATAATAATAATAAATTTTCTTGCCACAAAAAGATTTCTTATTTTTCGTCGTAATTTAAACTACAAACATTCCACTTTTTTAAGTAGCTCAAGTAATATCGTAAAAAATGTAAGCGTGCATGTAACCCAGACTTGGGCGACGTGCGCGTTACTTTAACATACGGTACGTCGTCTGTTGTTGACGTACCGTAGTCTAGAGAAAGAGATATGCTAAGAAGAAGAACAAAAATAGGAAAAGAGACTAAAGTGTCCCTGATTCCCTCAGGACCACGACAAAGATGCGATGGAAAGGTGCAAAGAAAGAAGAGAATGAACATAATTCAGAATTATCCTTCGAGGTGGTCTCGTCTCACATATATCACTTGCCAGAAGGGGTTGTCCAAAAGGGTACACACAAGACTAAAACACTCCACATATATATAATGCATATATTTTCACATGTATGAAAATATATATGATACTCCAAACACTCGGCTGATGAATTTTATGAGATTACGATAGGACGCTCTAATAGACACGTTTATTCAGTCAAGATTTCTACGCTGCTATGGCTAAGTAAGTTCTAGTGGGTGCGAATTGCAAATTCAAGCAGGTGTCATCTGAGATCTTGCGGTAGTCGCAGGTTCTGTCCGGTAATCCAGTTCTTACCGTATATTTACGACGTACACCTCGAGTAATATCTTTCCTTTTTTTGGTCAATAAAATTCTTCGATTCCACACTGCAGAGATAAGTGAAACTAATTTCATTACGAATGTAAATGAACGAGTTGGATTACGGTTTCCGATTTAACATCAAGATCATATCAGATGTTGCTTATATTAAGACTTGATCATGAAACTCACACTTTGTATTCTAAATGTCGTGTTCGTATAAAATGTTTATTAAGCCCGTTATGAAGATGAGAGGAAATACATTTTGAAAACTGCAATTTATGTCTGGGAGTTTAAAATGTTGCTCTGGCTAATCAAAATGTATCTAAACTATTTGATATAAATTGTGGTAAACAAGTAGGAAATCGATAATCACCTGAAGAGGACGTATAAGTTCTTCATCGTGACATTTTCCCATTTAATCAATTTGTTTGTTTAGTAAAAGTAATTAAAATGAACAAGATGAATGTATTCAATTATGAGAATAATTTATTATTACGTCTATTTTCAAAAGATTAAATTCAGCAGGTATTTTTCATTTATTTCAGATTAATTTGAGTGATGAATTTTTGGAAAAGTAAAAAACACATCCTAGACTTTCAACGTTTACAAAACTTCTTTCTAAAGTGTCACCTACCGAAACTATAATAACACAGGTCAATATGGTTTTGTTGTTGGGAATCAGTAGTCATTTCAGACGTAATTTTGTGCGTAGAATCCGAAGGCGAAGTCAGAAGTGGCCCATCGTATCACGTTTTTAAGATATTTGAGGTTATGTACTTGAAAAAAGGGGTTTTTGCTACTTTTTTTAATTGATTATGTACAGGATGCAAGAATGTTTTTGCCCTTCTATACTATTTAAATCTTTTAGTACAATCCCTACCCTTAAAAATAAGTTTTATTCGATCACCTGCGTTTTTTTTTCTAACAAAGGTACAGTCGTTTTAAATAATGACATTGGTCCCTAAAACGTCTTAAGCACTCACATTCCCCTTTGAAGTCCGACATGCTTCTACTTAATAATTTCTCTAGAAATTGGACATTCCTGGGTTCGCTCAGCAGGAACATGAAGTCACAGAACATACATCGTCATTTTTAAGAAGGCGGTTTCAAAATGGCGTATCAACAATCAAAGTAACAAATATTTAATAATATCTTCGTTCTGGTAGTCAGATGTTTTTGTAATAAAGTATCATACATTTCAAATTAATATTCTTAATGGGGAGTTCTACATTATTATCCCCTTGACGAAGATCTTTGTGATTTTGGACTTTTCCCAGACTGCCAGAGAAAGGCAAATCTTTGTCATAATATAAAGTAGAATAAAGAATTCTGGAATTTATGTCTAAGGTGTACTGAATATGATGGCGTTGACCATTTTCATAATCGCTGTATCCAAAAAAGATATAAATCCACAAAGATGGTAGATGGTAGTTTTCATAATTTTTGCAAAATCGTAGTCATGAAGTAGGACATTGTGTTCAATCAATTTATGCATACAAAGTTTATAAACCCGCTTGAAATTTGTTACTCGGAGGTTTTCGGGACCGCTGATTAGGAATCTGAGATCAGGTTTTGGAAATTCAAAATGGCGGATCCAATATGGCGGACACTTTTTGAAAAGTCTAACCATTCTGCTTCAAACTTGTTACTCCGGGGTTTTCGAGGTCGCTGATTACAAATCTGATGATATCTTTTGAAAATTTAAAATGATGGCTACAATATGGCGGAGAAATGTTCAAAAAATGGCACTATTTTGGTTGAAAAATGTTCAAAATCCAACTTTAAATTCGTAATCAGCAGTCCCGAAAACCCCAGAGTAACAAACATCAAGTGAAATGGTTGGAATTTAGAAAATCTGTCCGCCATTTTGAATGATCAAAATCTGACTTCAGATTCGTAATGAGAGACCCCAAAACACCGAGTAACAAATTTCATGGTCAAAAATCAATGGTTGGAATTTGGAAAATTTGTCGGCCATATTGAATCCGCCATTTTGAATTTTCAAAATCTGACTTCAGATTCGTAATCAGCGCTACAAAATACCCCTATACACCAAGTTAAAGTAAAATCTAACAATTTTTTTTGCATTTTGTGCATTTTTTGTGAAATTTTGGTGTCAGTCAAGGGGTTCACGTTATGAAAGATGGGCATTATATGATCAAGGACATGTGTCGATCATTGGTAGAGCCGCTGTAGTAGATTTCCTGTATGGTGAGGTAATATTATGGTTTAATTTTACCGCTTTTAAAATATTCAAGTAATTAACTTACATTGAAAATGTGGAAAAAATGATTCTAGTAGTAACGAAAGGGAAAAAACTTAATATAACATCAATAGAAATAAGTAAGAAAATTATTTCAGATTGGTAATTGTAAATCATATTTATGAAGTTGTAAAATTGTGCACAATAGTGGTTACAAAATGTCAGATCCACGGTAGCGAATTTAGGATCAGAAAATTTTTTTTAAATTTCGTTCGCCATATTGAATGCGATGTTTTGAATTTTAAAATCCATACTTCAGATCCCAAAAACACCACACAAAATAACGACTTTTAAACAAAAACTATAAAATTCGTTTTTTAAGTCATTCTACTGGATTTCTCGTCGGCTATAAAGATTAAAGAGATTTTACTAACATTTTATCTGCCCAACCGCTTCTTAAGACAACTTTCTCATATCTCACGAATTACTTTTAAGTAATTTAAAGCGATTTCCATTACATTTTCTTCGTATATCTAAAAATGTTGTTAATTATACGTTAACGCAGACTTGAAATATTCTTGTTTCAAAAGCAACCTTTTCGAAAATTCCTAATCTGATCTATTTCTAATCTAAACTGACTGTGCACCGATCACAGATATGCGATAAAATTCTTTCATAATTATTTTGAACTGCACGAAAAAAATGTGTTTTAAAATATGATGGAAATGCAAATAACCACTTTTATATAAGATCTTTAATTTCCTACTTTCTCATGCAACAGCCGAATCATCCGCCGTATCAACAGTAAGGTGAAACTATCGGTTCCGGCAGAACTAGGTTAAAGTCATTATTTTCTAAATTTAATTTTAAAACCACTCGCGTACTAAACATTGTACTATATAGATATAGGATATCAAATACACCAGGAAGTGTTTAGAATCGTTTCGAAACGATACGCTTTTCACCATTCGAGCGCCTCGGGCATAA
The DNA here is from genome assembly GCA_030407085.1 of Trichopria drosophilae. Classification (NCBI taxonomy): domain Eukaryota; kingdom Metazoa; phylum Arthropoda; class Insecta; order Hymenoptera; family Diapriidae; genus Trichopria; species Trichopria drosophilae. The sequence continues at coordinate 171,429,914 of CM059582.1, read as the reverse complement.
TCCCACGATTCGCGATCGCGTTTCGACGTTCATATGCACGCGTGCACGTCGTTCCTGGTACGCGCCTGTCCTGAACAGCTTAATTATGCTTTTATGGTGTACGGATCACGTTACATTAAGGAAATGTACGATCTCATAACGTAAAGTCCACAGAAATATATAGAAGATTTCCATTTCCTAAACATTCACACACACCCAATCAAAACCTATGTACACCTATACATAAACATGTGAATATATTTATTTGTATGTATTAAATATATTTAAAAGTAGATAGGCGTTCAGCTGAAAATCTGAATGTTTTCGAATCCCAGCACTTGTTCTCCATGCGCCACTTTAAATACGGCAGCCCGACGCGACAGTTTTACCGCTCGTTGTAAAACAAACCTAATCTCCTGCCTCGCTACCGTACCCACTATCTGCTCCGGCTTATTTGCACGTAGGTGAATGCGTGCTATACAGCTTACACCGAGACATAAGCCGAGTTAAAGGATCGGCGTGAACTAATTATTTTTGTTCCTCTTTTATCGTTTCCTTTTAGCTTCGATACTTGACTCTGCGAATCCTAGAACGAATGGCAAAAGTCGCTGGCAATAGGGGATATCAGCGTGGAACGTAAATACTACGTTTGCGACAACGCGCTGAGTGTACAGAATGGTTTAACCTTTGAAAAGACATTTACAAGCGATTATATTGCTACATATATCAGATGTTTTCAAGAGACTTTTGTTCTTTTGACAAAGTATTTCTGAAAACAATGTCCAAAATCGATTTGTATAATGTGCTGAGGCAAGTTTTAAGCCATAGCTTAATTGACAAGATAAAAGTTATATTTCTCGCAACTCGTTGAAAGTGGTTTTTCTTTTACAAATTTGCTTTAATTTAGCTATTAAGTCAGAATATGGTCTTAAAACAAATTCTTGCTGTCTTGAAACTTAAAAGAAGACGTTATCATCTCTCATTTTAAGACTGAATGGCTTACAACAAGGACTGCTTACGATGAACCCGAAGTAGACTTTATTAACAGCTTAAAATGAGACGATCATGCTGATGGTTTTAACCCCTTAGCAGTCGATGACGCGTATACACGTCATAGTGCAAGAGGGCTCAAACTGCCGATGAGATGTATAGACACAAGCAGATTTTCGGCTATTAAAACACACAGATTTGTCCACAAATGGCTACTTGGAGGTTTTCGGGGTCGCTAGTTACAAATCCGAACTCAGATTTTGATAATTCAAAATGGCGGACATTTTCAAAAATTCTTCATATTCACTTGAAACTTGTTACTCGGGGGTTTTCGGAGTCGCTGATTACGAATCTGAATTTAGATTTTGAAAATTCAAAATGGCGGATCCAATATCTTCTAAGACAGCAATAAACTCCAAGTCACAAATTTTCAGTGAAAATTTTTTAAAATAGTGTCCGCCACATTGGATCTGCCACATTATATTTTCAAAATCTGAATTCGGATTCGTAATCAGCGACCTCCAGTACTATAGTATGCTCATTTGCGCAAATTTCAGTTTTCTAAAAAGTTGTCGACCTTTTGACCCCACGTAAGAGATTTTGGTCTCGACTGCGAAGGGGTTAAGCTTTCTGGGTCAACTTTTCTTCAAGCCGCAAAGAAAGAGGCAAATTAAATGGGAATTACGATCTTGTTTGAGACAAATACTCAATAAGAGTAAACAGGATGAACAATAACGACTTTAGAAAATGATACCATTTCAGTACCAAATCTGAGAAGATTTTTTATCTATATATTATCTTATATCTTTTGCTTATAGCTTATCTATATAGCAGCGATTTTATCATCCAGATTTTCTTCTTTCTCCTGTAATGGTTTATACAAATTTGCTACATTCGGTCTAACCATCAGATATATTTTTAGGGGTTTCCACTTTGCTGTTCGTTCTACTTTTAGACTGCAAAAATCTAACTGGCGTCAGAAATCGTTAATAATTATACGTATCCCTTAAAAATGTTTATAAATAAATAAGATGCAAAAAATAGGGATCGGATGCGATATAATTTTAATTGCGGCCGTTACAATCGATGCTTTAAGTAATCAAACAACCTAACTTTTGATTTTTTTACAAACAAATAAGCACTATAAACTGAAGTTTCTGGAGGATAAAATATGAATTTCTCTGTTGTATATGGAACCTACTATAACAAAATTACCAACATTATGGCAGCGTTCCCGTCACGCAACTATCTACGAGACACATTGAGCGATGGGTGTGGGACGATCAGTCGATCCAGGACCACTTTCTCATATCACTACAAAAATATGGATCTCACTTACAAAAATGTCGCTCTCATTTTGCAACTTTATAATCATTTGAGTAAACTAGATCTTTTAATAAAAGATCTCTTTCTATATGGTATTGGAAAGACAACAGACCAAATGGTATAACGTAGTCTTCTGAACTTTGGGCATCTTAAGGATATCGGATAACCCAAATATTTAGGTATCCGTCGAGAGAATCTTTGAATTACTCTAGCTGAAGTAGTTCACTACTAGTACATCCCCAATAAGATAGCTAAGGATAGTTTGAGGTAACTGTTATCGTAAAGTCGCCATTTCAAACGTGTTCAGCTTGACACAATACAGTATAACTGAAACAAATTAAAAGGAAGCATATCCTCCATCGATTGTAACTATTACCACGCTGTAACCGACGATGTAAAAAATGTGCTTATTTCATTTAAGTATTCTTTAAAATTGCATCATAACCCTCATGTTCATAAAGATTGATGTCATCATCGAGCAGTATTGTTTCTTATGATAACTGTCTTAAATTTCATGATCTAAAATATAATTTTATGCGACTCTTGCATATTATTTCACGTTTAGATTTCATAGCTGATATAAATTCTGCATTCTTAGTTTTAGGTTTTCTCCCTATGTATATTACAAGAATCACTGCCGGACAATTAAATGGCGTATTTTAAACCCTTACTTTGAAACTAGGAGATTCGCAACATTTTTCTTTATTTAAAATTATATCCTCGGTTACACAGAAAAAAATAAGTCTTAAAATTGTTACATCTTAAATTCATCATCAGGTGAGGCTTAATTTAAGCCCGAAATTGCGTTAATTTTCTTAAATTCAGTCAGTGTTTTGACTTAAAGTGTTAATTTCAGTGAGCAAAACTGACTTTCAGATGATATTTTGGCTTAAAATAAGGTTTATCGAGCTTATGGCATCTAAGTTAGACGAATCTTATTTCAAACCAAATTATCGACTGAAAGTCAGTTTTGTTGTCTGAAAGTAAGATTTTAAGCCTAAATATGGACTGAGTTTAAGAAAATTAACGCAATTTTGGGCTAAAATTAGGCCTCACCTAATGATGAATTTAAGATGTAACAATTTTAAGACTTATTTTTTTCTGTGTACAAATTTGCAAAAGTTGCCATATTGATATCTGATACGTAAATTTTACCAATAATTTTCAATAATTACGAGTACATTATCCAGGATTCCTATCAGAATCCTGTGTGAAATTTTTATCCATTTTCCATCTGGGCACTTGGTTTACAGTTTTCATAAATCCTTCAAAGACTCCACGATAGGGCCACTCCCATTGTTTTCGCGAAGGGCTAATGGAAATTTATGCGGTGGCAATCGGGCCAAGATGGAAGCGTTTAACGAGTGACGTCCCGTGAGAGGCCGTAGTTGGCCCGGCGTTGTACATGAGGAATAAGGGAGCAGAAGTGGATGCAGAAGAGGGAACGGTCAAGTAAAAGGTAGGAGGCATCGGAGGTGGAGGAAGCGACACGATGCTGAAGGAAGGAGGGTAAACCAAACGAGAAAGATAGGATGGCATGGAGGTACATAACGTCGCGACTTAACGACGTTTTGCGCGTCCCGGTGAAGAATGTGTGGTTTCCCGATCGTATGAACATCATGGACCTGCAGTCCACCGACTGCATGGACACGAAAGGGAAGACTGTTAAGAGTCCCTGTCCGCTATACGTAGATCGGCTACTGAGGAGATGTTTATGCAGATGAGGCCTGGGTACCGACTGCGCGTTAGAGGATCGAAGACGAGAGCTACTCACGAGTCCACTGAATTTTTATACCTCATTCCCGACTGAAGCCGCGTCCGCGATTCCGCGGCAGTGCTTTACATTTCGATGTGAACAATTGTAAACATCACTGGGAAATTTGCATTTTTGAGACTCAAACACAGGAAGCATTCATTTCTTGTACTTAGCCGCAGATAAATTTTACCCGCAAAGAATAACGTATGCAAAGGGGAACGAGATGAGCGTATTCTTCGAACTTCTACAGCACATTACGAATAATCTATGATTTCGATGAGAGATATGCCTTACTTCATAAATTTCGTTTGGAAGCTAAGTAGAGGACCCAGGTCAAATGAAGACTTCGACATCGGAGTAGAGCGTATTGTTCGGGGGCTGAAAACACATTAAGGATATACTGTGGTTTCGATGAAACATGCAGTTCATGATACGAACCTGTTCTCAACTTGAGCATAAATGTAAGACGGAGATAAAATCACGTATTTGATATAATCTTCCGTGTTTCCGGGTTGTCGTCGCTCTGTTGGGAGCTTCTAAATTTTTTTTTGTCATGCAGGGAGCATCGATGTCCAATGTTTCTTAGAATATTATTGATGCAAACTTTATTATGTACCAACTTCCAAACTTTTATTGTTTTCTTCACTCCACGTGAACACGCGTTACTTTACTTCGTGTATGCAAGATTTAAAATATTAATGAAAAAACTTGGTAATTACTTCGCGAAGTAATAGATGATCAATTGGTTCCTAAGCAATGAATACTTCTTAAAGAGGTCTTCTAGTGCTGTATCCATAAATATCTCCAGAATGATCACTTAGAGAGGATGTAGATGTGAAAAAAGAACTCTTAAATTAGACTTATTTACGACTATTTTGTATATTAATCGCGAAGAGAAGTCTTCGGCTTGGGATTCTGGGCATCTACGTCTTGATGCAGTATCTGAGTTTTTCCTAGAGACACTAGGAACTCTAGAGACTCTAAAAATGAACACATTTGGCATTTACTTCATATGCCAGAAGATGTCGATATTTATTTACTGAATGAGTGCTTTTGCGGTATTTAGAGGCAGAAATGTATCATGTGACGTCCTTTCCATTCTTTCCAGCTTCATAATTAAATTAAAGTACCCATATACAGCACGTACCCCTTAAAGAGGTCGTGTAGAGCTCAATTCAAAGATATTTCCAAAAAGACCTTCTGAAGAGGTCTGAATTATGATAATCTATAAAAGGAACTCTTAAAGATGTACTTAGGACTTCTTAAAATCGTAATCTTGAAGACGACTTTTAATAAAGGGATTCCCAGAGGTGAGATCTATACTTCTTCCCGAGGCCGCTAGGTGGATGCTGAATCCGAAAATGAGGTCGCTCGATATTTACTTCATATGCAAACCGATGAGTGATAAGCTATAATGAAAAATATAAGTGCTTTTACTATATTTAGCAAGTAATATCACAATTTTGTATTATTATTGTCTGATCCCCATTGTATATTGGGTGTGATCCCCATCCAATATGTCACTATAAAAACGATAAAAAGGAACTCACGAAAAATCAGATAAATTGTTAATTAAGATACAAAAATATAATTCGTGATTTTCAGAAATTTGCTTTTCATTTATATTATTTATTTTATATGTCAAAGCTCTCAAATAAGACCTCTTTTCTGTGACCCCATATTTAAGAGGTCTTGTAAAGCTCTTAAAATTTACGCATAAGTCTTCTTAGACCACTTTAAGAGCTTTCTGATAAGTATTTAATACATCTTCCAATTTTAAGACTTCTTAAAGAGCTCTTCAAGAAGTCTTTTGGCTGTTTGGACAAGAATAAAAACACTATAACAGCTCTTTTCAGCGATCTCATATTCGAAAAATGTTGTCAAGCGCTCGTAATAAACGGATAAGTTTACTTGAACATCAATTGAAGCTCTATTTTCAATATGTTACAAAGATATCTGAAAATTGTGAAACCTTCTTGAAGGGCTCTTAAGGAATACCATTTGCTGTTTGTTATACGCTAGGTATTACGACGTCACTGCAAAGGCATAAACTGTTGAAACTCATCTTATTTGCACTTTATGCATTGAAGAAAGACTTTTAATGATTTTCAAAAATGATCTCCTTTTGTAGACAGTTTTACAATTAACTATTAGTACGTTATTACCCAGAAACGTGTTTTAATTTACGGAAATACGTCGATTGTAAAATGTCAAGTAGACGAAGAACAATCAACCGTTGCGGAAATCAGTCGTGACTTCTACGACGTACATGTTTTACCGTCGGTCAAAGAATTGCAGTACCGCTAAGTGATTTAGCTAGATGCACGATTCGTTGATTCTTGTTGCACTTAATCACTCTAATCACCGTTGTCTCATTATTCGTGAAGCGATTAAGAGAGTAACGGGTTTCTCTACAGCGTCCCTGCCGTCTTCCAGAATTTCAGCGTAAACGTGACGCTGATTTCGTTATTTCTTCCATATTTTTGTCCGAAAATGTAATAAATGACTGGGCGTAAAACATAAACTTCCTCCATTTATTACGTTTCTCTCCGAATGCTATTTGTTATTTATTTTGCTTATAGTTTCTTTAAATTATGAAATGCGAGTTTGCTCATTCTAAACAAATTAGTTCTGATATAATGGAGACTCTGGAACGCAGATTATGTGGGATAGATGTGCATCGTGGATTACGGAAAATATATAGTTTTGTTGTTACTATAATTGATACCTAACGATCAAACAACTGAAATCATAATAAAACCAGGAAACCAAGAATTGACACTGAAGTAAATAAATACAGCTTTATTTATTATAGAAATCTTGATAAATTAGGTTTTTTGTGTGCTTTCGTAGATTGCTTCAACAATTGGAACAGTCTCAAAATATATTTTATACAAAATTGCGGTAAAATAAAGTGTACTATATTTACTAAAAATAGTATATTGTGTAACTAGCAAAGTAACTAAAACTCGTATTCGGAATAAAACCAGAATGGTCAATGATAAATTAATGAAAGTAACCAGTAGATGGCAGCACCCCATCCTCTCTCGCAAGCTGTACAGTTTCACGTCGCATGTATGAAACTTAATACCACGTATGGTAAATGGAAAACGTGTTTTCAAAAATACATATATCATAAGACGTCCGATAGTACAGAAGAAAATTGCCTTTTGCTTTACAAGGAAAATATCAAATGATGTAAATTAATTTCCGTATGTATAATCATATTCATGAAAAATTGAACATCATTTCATTGATTGATAACATACTACTGACTGGACCAAAAATGGGAGTAATATTGGAGAATTATGAATATTCAAAATTTGCCGGATCTTTTATAAAGAAATGCGATAAAGATAAACAATGAATTATTTGCATTTACTTAATACTAAATCAAACCAAAGAAATTACTGACATGTGAACTTATTAGGAATAAATTTGTGATTACAATGGATATTTATATTCTTCATATATCTGTGAATGCTGAATATTAAGAAAGAATAATGGAGAAAGCTTCTGCTTACCGACGTCAATTGTTAACCTTTCTACATTTTTATTTCGAGATTCAATTCGGTTTGCTTTGATGCTTTATTGCACATTGTGCCGATTCCTCATTGAACTCCAAATGGCGGCAGGTCTCATTGTTTTCTAACTCTCGAAGCGTATCGGCCATACGATTTCCTACCAATTCGAGCACGTTGGTAATAAATAAAGATAATAAGTTTATCGTTCCCTCGAATTTCTCACTCTTCTTGAATATTTAAATGAAACTTCAAATCATTGCCCCTTGTTTGTATATTAGTTCTTATGAACATGTTGACCCCAATTATGTGTTTTGCTCCTTCAGCAAATCAATATTCTGATACGAAGCATCTAAGAAGGTTCCACTTTTATAACTTGCGGCTAATGGAAACAATTTTTTAGTTATTGTATTTATTTATTGAGTTATGTAAACACGTATTTTGGATCTTAGTGATGAGTCAATTCGATGACAAAATTATATAAAAAAAACCCAATACAAATGGACGACGATTTTACGTATTAAAAAAAACTATATCTGTATAGAAAATTTGGAATAAACTTGTAGGTTTGACGATCGTTGCCGATTATTGCGAGGCGAGGGGAGTGTCGCTAAACGATCTGTAGCGATTATATTGTGTATAATCCACGTAATAACTTAGAACGGAGACTACTAGCTATACTGTTCTTCCTGTCAATAATCCAATGAAATACTGATTAATTTCAAAATTATAAATTACAATTGATCATCAAAATATCAATATAAAGACACTTATACGTTTAACGAGAAAAGCAGCGCCCATAATGAAGAATATATTGAAAGGTAAATTATTTTTTACCGCGTAAACGTCGCAAAGAGAAACACTAAGGTCTTAAAGCAGGTAAAGTCATGCACTATCAAATTAATACAACCGCAATACTAGGAAAAGCCGATCACCTTAGGAATGTGGGACCGGTGACATTGAAACCTTCCCGAGAAAGCCTCGACTAATTTCGTTTTTTCTCCTTTGTGAAGGTTTTTTAAAAACTGGAGTCCTGATCTACGCGCAAACTCAAACAACACATTGTTTTCTTCGATTTTTTTTACAATACGTCGACTTCGGCTTCTCCAATGAAAGCGCAGCGTGAGGAGAGACCAACAAGGATATCGTAGACGCGGAACATTAATAGACCGATAGCCTTCGTGCCGGCGATGCGAAGCCGCGGCCTGCGATTAGCATTCCCATTTGCATATTGACGGGTTTTCTAAAAGTTATGAATATTTTACGTCCCTTGAACAACCTCCGAGCTACAACCAGAGAAGACGAGCAAGAGAGAGGAACCTATTTGCCTCGTTAACGAGGCTAATGCGTAACGAGGTATCGAATCCGAAATTCAAACTTGTTTCCCGCGCGTCGACGGGAATGACTATTCCCCCTGATTATTGGTAACAATGGACGACCAGCCTCGGTGTCCTAATTAGAAAGTAAATCGGAAGTCTGAAATACGGCGTAATAAACGTCGCCATGGGACTTCTTCGATATCTTTTTTTCTCCTGTCGGAACCAATTTCCCGTTTCTTTTTTTAACCCTTTTCAGTCGCACGACTTTCCTGGAATATCGACGAAGCAAGACCAATTTATTCGTTCGATAATTAGCGCATGATAACTCGCTTATTAATTAGGAATTTATTAAGGTAAGGGGTTATGGAACCTTGACAAGGTGTAAACAAACAGATTAGACTTTGTAGCGGCAAACGAAACGCACGACGTTCCATTTTGCGACCATTTTATTCTCATTTATGCGCATCCTCTTTAATTTTAATGAGAACTCAAAAGGTATCACGTATTTACGTTGCAAGTGTAATAACGTAAATTTTTATACGAATTGAATGAGTTTCTTTTTCATATCGTTTTTAAAATATATTTTCAGGTTTTACTTGCAACATTTATTTATACATAGAAAAACAATTGTGTGACCCAAGAAGATTTTCAGTTGTAACAAATTCAGTTGTCATATTTGATGTAATAAACATTTATTGGTTAATTAATATATATCATGAATATAATATTTGTTAAAAGCAATTATAATAATTATATTAATTAATAAGAAATTATTTATAAATACTAACGTTTTTGGGCACTGATGAAAATTAAATTTGATATTTCTGCAAATTGCATTTCTCCGGTAGGGTACTTTTTACAATAATATATAAACGAATTAGTCATCAACGAAACATACATGTAATACTGTATTCTATATTTATACAATTAATACATATGTATTAGTGAGACAAAAGATTAAACGTAATCTACTTTTACAGCTTCTACCGCAGGCGTAAAGCCTAGAATGCGAAGGCAGCTATAACACACCTAGCGGCAATAGTATGTACTGCAAATGGCCAAACAAATTGTTCACTGCGTATTTGAAGGAAATATTTATTTCAACTATCAGCAAATGGTGACGAATGAATGACATGTTTGGATGAATACGTGATAAAAATATCTACTCTGAAAGAACTCTATTACTAGAAATAATATTAATAATGGATGCAAAGATGGTAAATATTATAAAAGACTTTCTAAAATTAAGAAGGAGCTACATTTGTGATCCTGAAAGTGATGAGTTTTATCGACGTGATATTTTAGTATATTTTAATGATAAATGTATAATATTCCTGTTGGTGCATAAAAACAAAAAACGATAACTACAGATTTACAGATAAAAAAGCAAATTTGTTTTTTGTCATAAGTGGGCATATTAAGTAAAATGATATTATAATTATAGGATATCACATGGTAATATAGTGTAAAATCAAAATTGTATTTTATTCTTATAATTTCATAACCAAGATTTAAGGGTTTGCTTAATAATTTATTGTTATTTTTAGGTGGGATAGTTGAAACACACAAATTGTTTGATTGAAAACACTTATCAGATACGGAAATTATTCGCTGCATATGTAACAACCGATGGAATTGTAGAAGTTTTATTTATAAATCGTTTAGTAGCGGTTCTTATTTATCGACGTAATTTGATATGTAGACAACAAAAAATGACTACGAACGATATGAATAATTTATACCATTTTGTCAATGTCTCAATTTTCTTTATTTAAATGTAGCAACTTGGAAAATCGCATGCTAATCCTAGACGTGTAATTTTCCTTATCCTATATTTGAATTTGTGATTTTAAACACTTATTATCCGTATATTTATTCCAAAAGTTTTCACATGTAAAACGTAATATTTTCTATACCGTTATGTTCGTTTTCTTCTTATAGGTGTACATATTTTAAATTATGCCAGCCACTGCAAAAATAATATTTCAACTGATTTTGGTAATAATTCATATCGAACATATTTCCGTACAGGATATGATACTATTTTTCGAAGTAGTGGAATCATATTTTTGTATTCTCTGATATTTCAGCAGTGATACTTAGCATTGTACATATTAGTGTCCAAAACTTGGTTAACTTTGTCAAACATTTTTTTTTGTTGTGCAGATCATGTAGTATTTGAAGCAAAAGATGTTTCAGTTGGGAATAAAATGTGTGTTTTTAAGATTCCTGTATAAAAATTCATTTTCTCAGTTACAAACATCAATTTAAGTGCCGCATCAAATTAATCGCATAGTAACGCGCTAAACCTGTTGTTTCATAGCAAAATGTTTATTACCATGTCGTTACAGTACCAAAGGTTGTCAAAATAAATACACGGTTATAAAATTTTAAATTATTTTATAATAGCTGACCTTTCATAATGCTGGTAAAAGATTTTTTATTTGTACAATACAAAAATATCTACTATGTTTGCGCAAAATTTAAAAAGCACTTAAATATGAAGAATTTAATATGGCCAAAAGAGATTTAAAATTGTGGTCATTACGAGTTGAATAAACTAACATTCAGTTACCCATTTTCATACAACTATTTTTAGAACGATTTTTCCTCCGCCATTTTGTGGCCGCTTTATGAATGTTTAATATTATACAATTGATAATAATTTAATAATATAAAAATAATAAATAGGAAGGAAATTTCTCTGAACAAATACACTTTAACATAAAAAATGAACTTGATTTTTCGCCTACTTTTAAAATTTTAATTGACATATTTACTGTTTTTTAACATATCAAATTTGACTGCGGAATCCGGAAGAACGCATATAAAGTTATGTCCTCGAATAAAGCAATATTTAATCAATAGATTGAAAATTTGATTTACGAACAAAATATTCTGGACATTAGAGCTTTGGATTAATTATTATTTCAATGACGGTTCCGATATAAAACTTATTTAATGAAATTTGTGAGAGTATTGAAATAGGGCAAAAACCTTAATGTTTTAATCTTTAGAGAATAATAACTCATATTTACGTTACCTTCCTTAACTACATAATTACATCATAGCTCATTATTTTACCAGTTTCATTTTTTACCGCACATTTCGGTATTCTTTTCTGAAGATCAAATAGATCAGATAGAATTTTATGGGAAATCAACTTCAATCTCATTCTACCAAGCAATATATTATTTAAAACAAGTCGATTTCGAAGATCCGTTCGGCATGGTCTAAATGCTCGTTGTGTCTTTTCCTCAGAAAACCGAATTTTCTGAAGAAAACGAATGATCCTATTCAAGAGGGGTCAATTTTAAAAAGAAGAAATTAAATATCACGACGGACCTTTCGGTATTATATCAGTCACAACATCATTTATCTAAATTTAAGAAATAGAAATTCTTCTTACATATACTATCTTTTAATAATACAACTTGTTAAATGTGTATAAACATTCCAATAAATATATTACACTTTAAAATTGATGAATTAGTTGTAGTTTTAATTATTAATCAGAACAATTTTAAAATCGCTTTTAATAAGTAAATAAAAAAAAATGTAGATCAGTAGATATGTAGATCAATAATAAAATAATTTAGAAACGGCCTGCGAAAATTGTTTTTTGTTGTTCTCAACGTTTCGATCGAATTGTTACCATCTTCAGGGGACGTACTCCTGTAATAAATTCTGAAAAATACATAAAAAAATTTAATTAGTTATTTACTTCAGTAATTTACCAATTGTTAATATTATAAAGTACGTAAGATGTACATTAGCACTAATAAAAAACTGACCCTCAATTTTTTTTAGATTATTTTTGAGGTTATTTGGAGGTTGCTGTTCGTAGTTTAACATTTAATCGTGTAAAAAATAATACAGAAATGTTTCTTAGTTAGGTATATGGAAATTACTGCACACCTATTTGTTTTAGAAAATAGATATCCTGACCAATATTTTGAGAGGTCGTATACTCATTTCTGTAGACATAAGAGATGATATTTTGAAAAATCAATTTCAATGAAAATGAAGCTAAAATGAATACATTTTGATTTAAAGTGCGAACAGCAACCTCCAAATAACTTTTAAAAAAATCTGAAAAAAAATGAGGATAAGTTTTTTGTTAGTGCAAACTTATATCACCAGTGTTCTATTCAAAAATGAAAACAAAAATGTTTCGTGAGCCGCCCTAACGTAGATAGTTGTACTTGCAAGTTTCTATTCAATTGTATAGTAATTATACAACCCGTCCACGACTTCAATAATGTCTTGTCTGTCTTGCATACTAAATCCCCGATACTCAGAATCCCGATAATCAGACTCCCCTTTTTAAAAATATTACGCGATAAATTTAACACGACAAATGTACAACTCTTAAATCAAATTCGGTGCATTACTTGCAGTTTCTGGCTACAAGATATGTCAACATTTTGCCCTATTCTTATAGTAAATATAGTAAGTATTTTTTATACGTTTTCTTATATGGAATTTAAATGTATTATCATTCACGTCTTTTTTTAAAATATTTCAATCCGTTTCTGCTATTTTTAAGTTTGTAATAATGATTTGATAAGGCAACAATTTAAACGTGTCTCGCTTTGCTTTGTACATTTCACGTTGTGATTATCACAAAATATTTACATTTTCACTTCTGCATTATCGAAGAACACGCTATGCAAAATGCGTACTCCGATTTACTTTTTTTTATATCGTTATCAGTGGCGATAACAAAGGACTTATATTAGTTTCTACTAGTTGAAATTATAAGAACATAGCTTTTTCAGTTTCATTCTAAATCAAAACTGCATTTTCATTCATTTCTACTCCCCAAAAACTCAATGAACCATCAAAATAATAAAAAAACATTTTTTACTTTCGTAGTACGATAAGGATTGTCGAGAAATTTGCGAATTTTATCCGCGGAAATGGGGATGATACCTGCAGTCGAGTTTAAATGATCGATTCGCGCAGCAACCGAGAGATGGCAGTAGACGGCGGTTTTGCTACTTTTATTTAAAAGAAATCTCCAAAAAACAGATTAATTTCTCGCAACTGTTATTTAATATGAAAATACGGTATGTACAATAACAATTAAAAAATTTAGCGAATATTTTTAATTTTAAACGTGTCGCAATCTAGAAAAAAGTGATTTCGGATTTGAAAAACTTTAAATGTAATTAAATATGTTTAGTACTTTAATGTATCGATACGCATTTTTGAACATTAGGATTTTTAAAAAATAATCATTGTTTTTTATTGGCAACGGTTCTTGAAGTGTTAAAAAATACAAATAAAATCTCCTAAATAATTGTAATTATATAAAAAAAGATCTGGAAAGGCATTTGAGATAAATTCGCGAATACTATTTTAGTGTACCTTGGGATTTTTGCGTCGAAAATATAATTTTAAATCAAGTCAAATCAAGGTTATACAGGCCGCCGCGTAACGAATCGGCACGTCTTGTATTTCGCATAATACGAGCTTGCTTGCCACCCATCAATGTCCCCGATTTATCGGTGGTTTCGGTGTTTCGCAATCGCGACCATAAAACTGTTATTTAGAAATGTTTGTCATTCATCGTTTTCAAGGAATTCAATTGTGCGCGAAAGTAAAGCGCAACGAGATCTCCGCTAACAATTATTAAATTTATTTTTAAAATGCCGGAACGTACAGCAAATAAAATGGATTTAGTTGTGATATAAATAAACATAACGAATGGTTGCATCCAGAGTATAATAATAGGGAAATGCTTTCACTGCTTTGTTCAAAAGTGACAATCGGATATCGAGGCGGTTTCACGGAATGATTTATTTTATCGACTCCTTTTAAAATAGTAAGCGAACGATTACTGATGTTTAGCAATTTTTTAAAATAAATGTATCATAAAGGCACATTTTTGCGGTGAAAATATGGAAATATAAACTGACTTGGTTTCTGAAAGGCATATAAGCAACTTATTTATTTGTTTTTCTCTATATATACCCAGGTGCTTATTAAATTTATGTTTTAGTTTGTATTAGACATTCATTTTTGAAAATTTATTATACTTTTATGCTAAATTAAAATCTCAAGTTAAAGGATAAGAAAATATATTATTCTAATTATGACTGTTTAGTTCCTTGTGGGCAAAAAGCGCCATTCTGGTACCGATTTAAACATAATTTACTCTTTAATACATTTCCTTTCTTACTTGAATATTTTACTGCCATAATCATACATATTTGGCAAGATAAAAAAACAGTTGTTTAGCAACGAATTTCATATATTGTTGTAAACTTTATTTACATAACATCTTTTTTGTTATTTAAGTTAACCCTTAATTGGCATTCATTGGATTTATTGTCCATTGTCATTTATGGAATATCATTATTTATACAGTCCATTGAAAAACAAAGTGTGCTATATACTTAAGCGCAGTTTCAATTTAGTTCATGTCTAATTAGGCACCCTCCAAATTTGAGAACGATATGTTCTTTTTTTACGAGTTTTGGGCCCTGATTGTGTTCTTTATGTAGCAAGAATGTCAAACTGATACTTCAGCACATATCATGCAATAAATAAATGCAGTATGTACGTCTTTTCGGTGCGTAAAGTAAACTCGTGCGTAAAGTAAACTTTACGCACTCGATTATACTTTATGCACGGAAAAGCCGTACGTAAACAATATTTCGGCACACGTGTGTATGTGTAAAGTTCTTTATACATACGCACTTGTATCGAAAAGTACTATTTGATTGGTAGCAAACAAAAGTAAATGTAACAAATTAATTAAATGCAATAATGGCCACAAACCTGGAGATACTGTTAATGCCAGATTTGATAACACGACGCAAACTTATATTCTGTACCTTTTCTTCATTTTTATTTTCGCAAATCCATTAATCACATACTATTGAATACTGTATAAGATAATTAGCAGTGTTTGAACTATAATGGTTGTTGGATATATTCATTGTGTATGCGTAGCAATAGACAGGACACCACAATATAACCGAAATTTAAATTAAGCGACAATCATTATTTTTTGAACGTTTCTTATATGCAAAGAAATAGTGCTCACATACATTCTTGCCTTAAACTTCCCGTGTAGAAAATAATCGTGGCTCTATAAAAATTGTGTATAGTTATGTACTAGATAGTTGTAGTGATGCGATCTAGACAATCTGTAAAGGAACTATGATAAATGATAACGATTTGATAGACCAGTTAATCGGTTAGTGTATCCATTAAACCAGGAAACTGCATTGACAATTTAATGTATTTCAGAATAAGATGTTATCATTTATTTCTCAGATTTGGGATGAAATTTCGATTTTTAAAATAATGATTAACAGTCCATTATTGCTTGGTTTGGGTGTCAAACGGCAGCTATCTTGCTATTTTTCTGTTCGATATCTGTTAAGAAATTTATATTTTTGGAAACTGTACTAGAAAAATAATTAAAAATCACTAAATTAACAGAAACGTGAATATATTATTGTAAAACATAATATTTGATTTCTTAAAAAAACAACACCGTTTTCTCTACAATTTTTGTCAAGTTACACTTTTGTTGGTCCGTTCCTTAGAAATCATAGGTAATTATTTTTGCGCGACCATTTAAAGTTTTAAGGTAACATGCACGATAGACGGACCGAACTCACTTTAAGAATTTTATAGAACATTGGTGACGAAGTCGAAGTGAACACTTTAATCTCACTTTTCACAAAATTTCAATTAGTGTGGTTCTTATGCATGTTTGTCGTGAATTTGCTCTGTTTATATATAAAATTGCATGTAGTCATAAATCTTTTCATCATGTAAAAAATGTAAATTTTCATTACAAAACCAGTAATAGCAGTAGTGGATAAAAGATACATTATATACATTTATTTTATCCAATCATTAATTTTTTTGTATCATGTTTTGTAATGCATTAAAGGTTACTTTTAAAATATTAATTATATACTGTACATATATAACAAATTCATTTCCCAATACCTTATTATATAGATTTTTTTTAATTGGTTATATGTTGTTGTGATAACTTGTAGCGGAGTACATAAATTATTCTAAAATAGTTTCCGAAACAAAACACAGCTTTTTGAGTGTACTTTCTACAAGATTTATGATTGTGTAATTTTATATATTTGTGAGGATCAAATCAATTAAAAACGTGCATAAGAACGGCAGTGTAATTTCCTGACAAATGGAACCTAAACTACCTACTCACCATATCGATGTCGCCATTTTTTAAATTTACAATATTCACTTTGAATTTGTCACCAATATCCTATCAAATTCCTAAAAAATATTCCTATAAAATAACTAAAAAAAGTGAGTTTGGTTCGTTTGTCGACCTGCACGTTACGTAAAAATTTTAAAAGGTCACGGAAAAATAATTCCTCTAAGTTGGTCAGGGACAAGTGCAACGTAGAATATATTCTAAAAACACCAAAAAATTTGAAAATAAAAAAAGTAAGTGATTTTTAGTAAATGAAGTATTATGTTTTAGAGAAAGATAGCCGCCATTTTATTAAATTAGGGACTTTTGAAAATTTGTTAGTACAGTTTGTAAGAATGTGAAATACTCTACAGGGATCAAAAAGAAAAATAGTAAATTGTGCAACTAGGGAGCAAAATAGGTGTTTGCCGATGAGTGCGTTTTTGACACCCGAGCGAAGCGAGCATGACTGCAGGCACCTATTGTCCCTGGGTGCACGTAATATTATTTCATAGTCTTAGTACAGAATGCTATATTTATATATATATATTTTCTCCCAATATCGCGGAAGCAAAATAGAACATTCTCTCCCTAGGAGAGCAATAGTATATTTCTCACCACGGGGAGGAAAATAGTCAGGTCCACCTCTGGTGCAAGATTGCCACACGACCCGAAAGCGAGGGTGGTGGGTAATGCTTCTGTGTTTTACTTCCCGAGAGTTGAATACGATTTTTCTGCCCAATGCACGACAAGTGGTCATTCTAACCGAGCGTATCGAGATTAGAATATGTCACTTTCGGTGCATGTAGGAAAAAATTAACTTATCACACAAAAATACTTAATTTTGTTCTCAGAGTGCCTGAAATTTATTTTGCTCCGGGTATATTTATTTTGCTCGCTAAGGTGAGAAAGTGCTACTTTGCTCCCCGCAATATAGGGATCCGGCAATTACATGATTTATTTTTCTTGAAAGGAAATCATTACATTAACCCAGCTAGTTTGCCTGAATCGATATGCAGTCGGGCAAGCCATTACTCAGTCTAAAATAAGGAACGTTATATTTTTAAGTTGTCCTACAATAAATTATTTTTATGCAGCTTTCACGAAAAAATGAGAAATGAATACGGGTTAAAATTAAAGTGAACTTTCTAATGGCAACAAAGTGCAAAGTTGAATAACACGAGATATTTACATTCATTAAAGGCGCTAGAACTTACGAACTTAGTAAAAGTACGATCGACTCTTCATTCACTGCTCTTTATCGCGTGAGAGTACTGGTAAAAAGTGTTTTGTGGGAGGTACTAAGAAGAGTGTAAGTAATATCAAAGCGCATGTTACTCCGTATGGGCGGCGTATAACAATGGCAAGGCGGGCATAAAGGAACGTGCAATTAAACGCATGTATTAGCGTCTTATCTTCTTTAAAGTTGGACGTAAGCTCAAAAGTGTACTGCGTCATGACATTTCGTATAATCTACTCTTTCAGTTTAAATTCAATTTGAATATTAAGTATGAAAGGAGAAATATATTAACAGCATTCCTATTGCCAACGAGTGGGGACAATGAATCATTTCGCTGATCGTATGATTTTACCTTGTGATGAATCTTTAAAAACAAGTAACATTTTTTAAAGTCTGAAAATAAAAGAAAAGAACGCCTAGAATTACTTCTTTTGCCCACGGTAGATTCGTCAACAAAAAATTTGTTAAAAAATGATATTGGCATTTGGATAATAGTCGCTCGGTTAATTTAAAATAAATCACAATCGAGGTATAGAAGCCTACTCTTTCGAGAACTAAACAATTTGTCATCAGAAAATAACATACAAGAGGACGCAGCATTTCGAGCATGGGGCAACCTAATCTTTTGATTAACTAAACCACCACGTAATACTATGAACAAAAATATGCTCTTAAAAATGTCTCTTCGGGACAAGTATTTTTCAAGAGACGTATTAAATTCAGCTGCGAAATCAATATTACTTCTCACAGATAACATATTTCATCGGAATTTAATTAATTTGATTTTAGTTACTGTTTGGCACTTTTATTTATTACATTTCCAAATGGCGTAAAATTTCAAATCAAATTGGTAGAAACTGGTGTAGGTTAAATTACTCTGGCGTTGAACTGAACTTATATGTACACTTATAGACACGTTTTTATACTCGAGTATCATAGTCGAAGCACAAAATAGAAATCTGTTTCACGAGATACAAACCGGCACATTTTAAAGATTTGGTTGATATAGCCAATAAAAAAAAAATACAAAAAATGGCATATTACCAATAATTTGATGGAGCAAAGTGAGCTTAGAAATCTAACGTGTTTCATATAAACACTCGCCAATAATAAGTAACAATACCTCTATTACACTTGTATCCACATGATAACATATACAAATGTCTGCATTCGCATGCATACTTCGTCATATTTATATCGTTTCGCATTTTGAATTATCCGATCCACGAGTCTTTTTAAGTATATAACTATTCGTATATAATTTAAAGTAGCAAATAGAGTACCTTTAACTCAGATTACAACAGAGTCTAATGTAATTTAAATTATTAACATCTCTTTATCCTAAATTCAAAAAGTCTTGAATTAATGTTAAAAAATTAAGTTATTAACAGTTCTTCAAGTATTATTTAAGATATCATGAAAATGTTAAGATGTCTTCCTTGCTCCCGCAAAAGAGTTCTCAAAATGGTTAACCATTTGAAGCACAGTGGGATGCGTTGTGCCACCTACATTCATGTTACTTTACTTTTCTCGTAGACTATAAAATAACACAGGGAAATCCTTTGGTAAACCGAAATCTTTTCCCATGTCTTATATAAAATCTAAATAACCATAAAAAATGAAATTTCTCGTTCAATGGTATTAATATAATAGTCATTAACAAAAATTAAAAAGAAGTATGTTTTTTTCAAATGAACTCGTTTTTGTACATACAATATAAGTTTCAATACAAACATTCAAAATGACAGAATATGACCGACAAAAAGGTAAAAATACCTCCACTTAAACAAAATGTCCTACTTAGGGTCGCTGAATATAAATACGATCTTTATTTTACAAATTCAAAATGGCCAATCCAACATGGTAGACAAAAGTTTTAAAAATATCTCCATTTAAACGAAATTTACTCGGGCATTGGCGGGGTTGCTGCTTATGAATCCGATTTTAATTTTACCAAATTCATATTCAGACTGTAATATTGAATTGAAAAACGTCAGTCCGACATTCGCAATCCGCCATTTTTAACTTAAGTAGATTTAAAAATTCTTACCTGTTACAATGAATTCGCTATTTTTAATATATGAAAAGTAACTCCGGATTCGTAATCTGTGGCCCCAAATCTCCCGACTGACGATTTTCAAGCGAATCCTATTAATTTTGTATAATTCGTTCGCCATATTGAATCGGCCAATTTGAGTTTTTAAACTGACTTCAAATTCGTAATCATCGATCCCGAAAACAATAGTACAATACTTTTGGTAAAAAACTGTTAATGTGAAAAATGAATGCCGCAAAGGGTCAAGACATGTAGGTTGACGTCAAGAGTGCTTTTTAGGTATATTAAATTTTAGTCATTTGAATCATCTTAAAATATGGCCCTGCTCGCAAATATGATGCTTCAAGAAAGCTCTTATCTAAGAGCGTTCATTCTCTTTATAACATTGATAATTAAAGCTCTCATGGCAACGAACGGATAATTCACTTTTTACTTGGCTACAAAGAAAATACATTTTTTCACTTTTCGGGGTAACGAACAGTCAAGTTAGGAATTTCGAAGAAACTTTTGTAACCGTTTGTTTCTCCGAACGTATAAAATTTACAAGCTAAATTTTCTTATATTATTAGTAGTTTTAGGCAACAAACGGGCAATTATTTGACTGAGAACTACCGGAGCAACAAATGGTCAATATGAGAAAGTGACTATTTGTTGCTCGGAACGATTTGACTTTTTTCTTTTCGGCGCCACAGACGGTCAAATTCGAAGTAACTGATTGTTGCTCCAAATGGTTTTGCTTTTTCTGACTGTTTGTGGCTCCGAATTATTGCAAAAGATGTAAACGAACACTCAAATGAAGAATGCGTTGGCCGTTTGTTGCCCTTAGCTCTTCAATTTTATTAAAAATGAAAATCCATAACATTATAGAATCTACTTTTTCGTATATACATTTTTTCATTGGTGTCGTTTTGCTTATATATTATTTGGACGGCAATCAATATTCTGGAGACATCACACAATAGAAATAAAAAATTGTGCCACCATTCCTTTAAATACCGTAAAAGCACTTCTTTCATTGAAAGTGTCGTCCATCAGTCGTCATTGGACATCACTGTGGCGCGATTTTATTTTTGGATTCGAACGCCACCTAGTGTTATATACTGCCACCGAAAAAGCTCTTTAAAATACCTTAAACATGATAAGCAGTTCTAAATACTTTTTATTTATTTGCTTTTCATTTTCATTATATAATCAATAATTTAATTCAAAGCAAAATACTTGAGAACTAAAGATATTTATAATATTTCGTTAATAATTATTATTAATAGACGAGTGATCGTAAAATAATAATAACGAAATGTGTTATCA
Source organism: Trichopria drosophilae (assembly GCA_030407085.1). Lineage (NCBI taxonomy): Eukaryota > Metazoa > Arthropoda > Insecta > Hymenoptera > Diapriidae > Trichopria > Trichopria drosophilae. The sequence goes on along the minus strand of CM059582.1, from coordinate 171,408,219 downwards.
CTTGTTACCAATTTTTCAATTTTTGGATTTCAACGCTACCTAGTATCTCTTGAAACAATTTCTGTGTCGATTTCAGAACCCTGTATCGATTTACCGCAAACAAGATGATCTGAAATGTGACGAATTTAAGATGTCCAGAATAAAACCTCTTCGAGAGTTATATTTTACGGAGATAAAACGCAAATCTCCTCTTTAGGACTATGATCTTTTCAAGAGGAAAACAGTTTTGAAAAGAGCTCTAGAAGACCTCTTAACAAGATATATGCTTTTTGCGTGTGATCATTTATGAAAGTAAAGATGATCAGAAATTAAGTAAATTTACTCAGTAACCTCATAGAGGTTAATATCTTAAGAAGTCCTAAGTAAGATCACGTTTAAGACTCGTTTTCAGACTATCAATAAAAATAATCTTTTAGACCTCGTTAAATTTACCTGCTGTTTTAGTAAATGCAACCACAATGTGACTAGGCGATCACGGCAGTGTCTTTGTTTAAGCCAATGGAATGTTTATATAGCCTTAATAAAAATTAAACAATTCTTATTGAATACAACTGAAAATTTCTTAATCTTAGTCTATGTTGTTTATGATATAACTTTGTGACCGTTATACGTTCTAAATAAACATAAATACATTTAAAGATTATTTATAAGAAACCAATACTTATTTTTTATTTGAAAAGTTAAATGTTGAATTAAAAGTCAGTTCATTTATTGATTAAATCCACTCTACTAAGTACACTAAACATGAGAAAATTCGGTTCTTAAAACCTCGACCTTTGTCATATTTCAGAATCTTTCAAAACAACATCCGCGGATGATCTTGGCGCTAAAATGTTTATCCTGTCATAAAATTAGACATTTCGGAAAAATACGAGTCTTCTTTCAGTCAGCATTCTCAATTTCTTATTTTAACGTATATTAGTATTCTCGATGTCGATGTAATAGCCACCTAAACGACGTGCGTAAATATACTCGAAGAATATTAACTCTTCTTGAAAGTTCGAAAACATTTCGGCCTCAACGTTTCAGCACCTTCTTAAAGAGCTAGCGTCTGGCGTGGTTCGCCGGAGAACGATTTGGAGCGATTCAAAACAAGTGATTTATCTTTTCTGCGCCGGTGGCTGAATTGGCATTGGAGCACGCCGTCGTGGAAGAAAAGCGCTCCCTGAAAAGATATTGCTGCCTGTCGGAACCCCGTTCTGTCGAAAAAAAGTAAGATCGAAGCTATCGCAGCCACAGCCGGACGATGCTGCCACCTTCTGGCCGCTGAGCAAATCAATCCACATACTTTACGCGCCACCATTACCTTGTTTTCCAAACATTATTTTTCAGCTAAAATATTATTTAATTTTACAAAATTTGTAAATTATTACAATTTAGCATCTTGCAAATCAGCGATTTCACGCACGTGCATCACAATGGAATGTTTGTACAAGTTACCTGATTATTTCATTAAAACATAAAAAAAATTGGCGTAAGTATTAACTTTCCATTATTCGACTAAATATTTATTTTAAGTTCTTATTAGTTTATACGGATTCCATAATGAATATAAACAAAACAATAAACCTTTACATTAAAATGAAATGGCATTTGCTAGTAACACTGATTTATGTTAATGCATTTGCTAAAAGAAGATGGAAATTACAATTTTTTATTTTTTTTTCAAATGCCCGTGAAGTCCTCAGACAATTCAGTGTCTTAGGCAACTGGTAAATTACTAAAAAATGGTATTTAATTTTCGAATCATTTTATACAGCTGTTTTCAACATTTGTTTCTATGTATTGCTGATACTGACAAATTATAATCCCATCAGTTCTCACGTAAGATTTATCAAATTTTGAGATTCTGCCATTGAAATTTGAAAAAAAATCGAATCCAAATCCCTAGGATCAATTACACAGTACCACAAAAAATTTTGTTTAGAGATAACTTGAATCAGAAACAGTGGATCTTATAGATTTCTTCTCCCTAAAAACGAATCCGTTGTTGGATTTGACCTTTCACAGGATTTCAAGATATCTTATGCGTAAAATATTCAAACATATATACTTTTTGGCAAATATAGGTTAGGATATGTCATAAACATGAAGCGATGAGTCGAATTAGACAAGTAATTTGTTTTCAGCGACCAAAAATGTGTATTCTGATTCAAGTTGTGTACAAAACAAATTGTGCGGTCTTGTACTGTTTTTTCAAGAAGTACCTTCAGTGATTAATTACATAACACCCCAAATTAATCTTTAAAGGATGATAACTTAAATCAGAGATACTGGATCTTGTAGAGTTTTGGTCGCTGAATATTAATTAATTGTCCAATAATTTGCCTCACGACGTCATATATTTCACATATTCTAACTTCAAATTGCCAAAAAGGATACTTTTGACTATTTTTCGGATCAGATATCTTAAAATCTTGACGTGATAGGTCAATTTGGACAACAAATTCATTGTCAGCAGCTAAAAATCTATAGCATCCACTAACGCCGATTGAAGTTATCTCGTAAAAAAAGTATGTGGTCCTTTGTTATTTAAACACAACTCGTTTTTTTCATTAAAACATTTTCAACCATGCCGCCATATTGGATATAGCTATCATGAAATTAAAAATGTTACCTCATAAATTTTAAAGTGTCGGTAAGGTCCATGGACGACTTTTTCAGGTTACGGTTTGGCCCATTTCGATGTAAAAATCTTGCTGAAAAAAATGTTTAGTGAAAAACCCGAAATTTGTTTAAATAATCGATCCTAGTCTTGGATTGGTACTTTTTTTTTAATTTCAGTGATAGAATCGTAATGTTTGATCAATCTTAGGTCAGAACTAATGGGTTTAGAATTTCTTAAATATCGGCAAAACATAACAAATAGACTTAAAACTGCCTTTAAAACTGCCTGTCCGGGTCCTTAACAGGTTGAGAAGTTATTGCTTCTTTTTACCAATTTTGATTCTTTTTAGTAAGTCTTTCTTTATTGTAAATAAAGTATTGTTGTCATAATTTTACTTGCAAATATTGCGGAAAATATTTAATTTAACATGAAATGTTGTTGAGGAATTATTATAAGGATACTAAACGTTTTATGAAATCCTAATCTCAGTTTATATCGATGTCTTTACACATTACTCACATACAATTTAAAAAAAAAACATTGACTGCAAAATTCTTAAATTTGATAATAATTATTTTTATATAACGGCAAGGCTGGGGAACAAAGTTCCGAAAATCAAAACCAAGAAAGGCTAAAATTTCGATATTGCCTGAGTTCAAGGTATTTTAATTTGATCCATTTTTACTAAATGTTCAAACACAAAGAGAAGAAAATCACGCTGGAAGCATGCTATTATCGAAATTTTGGTCTTTCGGTGTGTTGATTTTCGGAACTTTGTTCCCCGGACAACGGCAAAAATTTATTTTTCATTGAGATCTCAAATTGTGGTCTCAAAAGTAATTTTCCATGTAGAGTTACTAAAATTACTGGCTTTAGATGTCAAGAAATAATTATTTCGAGATATTGCTGTACCAATTACATTACTAATGTAGTATACACCCACACCACCTATTAAACATCCAAGGTCGAGTGTTGAAATAAAATATAAACATTTTAACTCGCTGTACACAGTAAATATTAATTATAATGATTCAAAATCTTCTCTTATAATAAAAGTAGTTCCTTACATGATTATCAATAAAGTATGCCTTGAGTGGCTTAGACCTCTTAGATCCATCATGGGGATATCGTCATACAACTCACACTTGAAATGAGATATTATAAACATCGAGAAAGATTATACCACGCACTGCAGTATTCAACTTAAAACTTTTATTTTACTAAAATGTGAGTCTAAGACAAATATTTCAGTAATAACGTACATATTAGGGTGTTTCAACAAATAAAAATTGTTCGGATATAGTTGGAATCGAAAAAAAAATATTTTTTTTTTATTAATTAACATGACAAATGCAGAAAAAGAGAAGTGAAAAAATAGAGACAATGCTCAATCGAAAGCTGACTAATTTCTGAGTAATCTTGAATTTTGTTGGATACACAAAAGGTGCCGATTTTCTATATGAATTTTACCCTTATACATTTAGAAGAAAAAAGGTACACAAGTTTAAAACGGTCCATTTACAATTGTTTTCGGGGTCTGTTACGAATTGCGTGATTGAAATTGGAAAAAATGTAATTTAACACGTTGTATTTTGCAAAATACAGAAAACAATCCCATTTTAGAAGCTTCAGCACATAATTAGAGAGATAAAAAATATCCGGACCGAAAAATTTGTTCAATGTTAATCAAAACTTCCAACTCTTTGAGCGACCTCAATCAAATTAAATCGATTTTACCAAGAAACAAGACATTTAATATATAATTATTTTAGAATATTATTTATTTTGAATAGATACAAATTGATGAAAACTATATTTATTCATTAAATTATAAGTCTATATTTCATTCTTTTGCTTGCAGAACAGTACTTGGTGCTACTGTTAAAAATCGTCCATTTCCTATTGTTTTTAAGAGCTTTACGAAACAATCTAAGAAAAGTCTAGTACTCTTTTTACTGATGGAGATGAAATTGATAATGCTTATTCTGTGGGAGCATCTTTTGTCGGGCAGTAAAAAGTTAGCATTTATACAGTTATGTCAATATATTTTCTACAGAATGTGTAGCGATTTGTTTGCTCTAAATTTTGTTCCACAATTCAATAACAATGGTGTTCACGTTTTTACTGACTACTTGAGTATCAAAAAAGCGGTTCAAAACACCTAAATAGCATTTAAAATTAATCATTTTATTACTTCGACCCAGACCATAGGCGAAGTATTGAATTTGGTCAGTTCCCGCCAAAAAATTACCCTATAGTTTTTCATCAAATGTCGACGTTTCAGGCCCTAAGGCACCCAAAGCAACAATAAAAAAATTGGTGTCCGTTAGGTTGTACGTCCGTCCGTCCGTCCGTCCGTCCGTGGGCAAAATTTTGTATACGCGATATCTCGCGACTGGCAGGACGAATTTAAAAAGTACAAACGGATTTGGGTTTCTCTTGGCCAAACTTAGATCTGATTAGTTTTTGGAGACAATGCATATTAGATTATGGGGAGGTTTAACAAAAAAAACGCTCAAAAAACACGTTTTTTCCATTTTTAACAAGAAATACAAATCGTACAAAAAAACGTTTCAAACAAAAAATATAGATCATCGAATTCTCTAAAAAAAAGGTTTTATTCATTTCTTCGTAAAATCAACGATAATGCCGTAAATAAAACACATATAAAAAATATCCCACATATAAAAAATTTATTTCCTGCAACCCGACCTGTCAAAAACTCGACTAAACCGCGTTTTTTTAAGCATCAGTGTGAACAAGACGTGCTCATTTATCAGTGCTTCGGCTGACCTGCGGTCGGGGTCAAAGTTTTGAAAATGCTCATTTTCAATTTTAATATAGGGTGAATATGCCAATGAATGGACGACTACCAATGAATGGACGATTTTCTACATATTTCTATTTCTCATGAATGTATGATAAACAACATGCAACAAAATACATATTTTTATGTTCTTTGAACATTCAAAACAATATTTACAGTACTATTGATCTTCCAGTGTTTATTATTTTGTAAAATCAAAGCAAAGTTTTAAAGCCATCCAAAACTGGTACTGAAAACGTCCCATTTGATTTAACCCGTCTATTCATTGGAGTTTAGCGGATTTTTTTACAAACGTATGAAGACGAGGTTAATAATTAAATAAAATGAAAGGTTGAACTACATGGTCATAAAGAGCAGAGTCGAACGATTCTAATGGTGGTATCATAATTAAATTTTCATAAAAGAATTCAAAAGTTACAAACGATCAAAGTGTGAAAAATGCTTAACCGTCCATTCATTGGCATATACACCCTATTTAAGGAACAAGATATTGTTACAATATATGTATAGAAACTACTCGAACCTAACGATGCTAGAACTACCCTCTGCCGCCTTCTTTCCTGGCAGTGTTAAAATCGGAATATTCCCGGAAGCATCAGCCTTTCTTCAGGGAACTGCAATACGAATTTAGCCAAAATTGTAGGCACCCGGGTCGAAGGCATCTAGTTTTTTTATCGATTTGTCGGAATTCTTTCCGAATGAAGCTACTACTTCAATATTTGAAACTAGTTATAAATTAATATAACTCCTTTCTTTTTTGCCGACATTAAAGTCAACATTATATTTGTTACACTTGTTTGTTTACTAGATTTTCTAATCCTATATATAACTTTTTTTTTTAATGATTAACGGTACATTATAAACTTTTTTCTATTCCTTTTCCAAAACTGCTTTATTACAATCACCGATAAAACGAAGAAGGGAGTTACATTAGTTTGTTACTGTGGTGAAAATAATTATATATTAACATGTATAATATCTTTTACAGATATTGACAGTAATTTTTTAATTATATAATCAAACCCTCTGCAATATGGCTAACAGTTCAGCTGTAATTAATACTAGTTAGTATGTATACACAGCTATAACTGAAAGTTAACGACCAAGTTAACTACCCTATAGCTATATCAAACCGATTAACGTTCAAAAACTTGGAATGTTTAACTTATTTTTTAACCTACTTAATTGAAAAATCGAAAATATTATTTTGAAGCCGGGAAATGTTACTACTTTTAGGTGAGCTGTTTCGTTTACGGTCCTGCCATGAGCGCTGGTCGACAAATTGACAAATCAAAAACTAAACCGAAGTCAAAACCGTAACTTCATAAAATTACTGTCCGCTTGTCGATGTGCCTATGTTTCAAAATGACCGCTTTTGACTGTCGGCTTTTCGACTGTCGGTTTTTTTACCTATCAGTTTTCTGATGTGACGGGTTTTCGGCTTACACCCTTTTCCTCAAGTGAATAATGGATGTCGATTAGTTAAAATCTATGGATAAATGTAGATAAAATATATGTAGATGAGGGATAAATTTTTATTTTTGTCTTCGAATAGTGAAAAAATTTTAAAAATACGTGTTTTAACTGAATAGTTCAGATATAAAATGACATTGAACTAATTTAAATCTTTCAGTGTCTATTTTTAGTGATTGAACATCTTTAATCATTTTCCAGTATATTTGATGGTCACAATTATGGCAAATGATAGGAATCTTTAATCTCATTTTCCATTTTTACGGATTGAATTCTTTAAAGAAAATTCATAATGTACGATGAAGATACGTTTTTACTCTCGATGTAACTGGTTAAGTTAAATTGTATATATGTTTTGAAACTTTCATTGACAATACCGTGATAAAAATCCTGTTACTGGACCGCTGTTATTGTAATCATTAAAATTACTGAAAAATGGTCGAGGAATCGTTCATTCAATAAGTCATTGAGATTTTAAAAGAAATAATTGGATTCAACTTTATTTCATATCAGAATTATTCAGATACAAAAATATTTTTTTAATTTTTACAATTTTTCGACATTTTTAAAATGATAAACTATATGCCATAAAGAAACAATTGTCAGTAATCGACAACTATTTTATCCAATTTCATCCATAGTTTAGAACGATTCGATATCCATGATGCACTTGAAAAAAATGATGAATTATGTTTTCAGCTTTCGGCACTGTTTGCATTAAAATTCACCATATTGCTTTCCTAAGGCATGGCAACGCATTTTTTTCTACTTGGATCGAATGAGTACACCAGAAAAAAATATAATAAGTGAGTTCCACACAGACAGCTTCCATTTTTCATTTTGGTAGTGAGATTAAAAAAATGAGGTTAACATTTCAAGTTGTTAAGGCAATATTATGTTAACTAAGTATATAATACTTAATAAATTTGTACTTAGATTATAATAAATTTAAAAAAACTATGGAAATTAATAAACTGCCATTGAATTTTTCAATGTTATTAACACAGCAAATATTTCGGTCTGTCATTTATCATTAAAGACATGCAAAGATGAGTGATTTTCAAATCATCCTCACACGTGATATCCTAATTATTTATGGGTACATTCGCATTAAAAGTAACCTAAATAATAATTTATGTTTGTAATGAGGTAGCGAAAAAAAGACAGCACCTGGTGGCGAATATCTAAACTACGTCAGAGTGTATTACATAATCTCTCTTTCAGTTGGTGTTACAATACAGTAATTGCAATGAGCATTACATCAAAATTTAATAATTTCATGAAAATGTCACGTAATTTCCTTTTCCGCAACATTTTTGACAATTAAGGATCGTTTCACTGTATTTGGAAATAACATTCGAATATCTTCCATATTTATTGCCCTTCCTTTTCCATGTACACTGATTTAACTCCTTTATACGTGCAAATCCCGACTAAATGAATCATATTGTCGCTAATTTCCATTTCAAAACTTTTCAGAAATGGATCCATTTCCTAAATACGACATTTTACGATCACAGGAGGTTAATTTCAGCGATCGCCTTAATTTCGACACACAAAAAGATGATAAGGTATAATTTACCACTGTCATTCCAACGTACGGTTCCGCCGAAAAAAAATCATAATTTCGCGTTTATTATTATGATTATGATACTAACTAACCTTCTCTCTATATTTTTCTTCGCTCGCCCTTTTTTTTCTTCATTCTTATTCACCAATATGCCATTTCGTATCTTTTATATTTCGATTTTTAACGCAGTCGAATCGTGCGGAGTCCTCGACCTTTGACGGTGCTTCCTCTCTCACACAGAATATCTCTCGCTCTTTCTTTCTCTGTACAGATCCAAGGGACGACGCAGGAACGGACGTTAATCCGACGCGATGCAAATCGCGGCTCGAAGACATAACCGGTCGTCTCTCGCGATGGACCAGAAAAATCGCGACGCCTTACTCCTTCCGCGGCTGGAAGAGCGTCCCTGGGACGTTATAGTCTTCCATCGTCTCTCGGATGGAATTTCTGATTTGCACGGGCCGTCGTAGAACGAAGAATTTATACCGTCTGCCTCGAAGTGAGCCTCGAAAATGTCGCCTGCCTCGGGACCTTATAAATATAATCCGAAACTGTATCTCGCGTATCCTCCTCGTCGCGTACCTTTCCGAATTTCTCGCGCGGATGATTTATGGCGAGTATGCGCTTTGTCCCGTTTTTTTGAGCTCCAAATCCACCTTCGACTTTCGATAAAGAAGGCGTTACTCTACAAAAGATTTGGCATTCTTAGTTTTTTAGGATTTCGATGGATGATATAACAAATTTGTTTATTTTAGTCCTTAGTTGTTTAGCAATATTTCAGTGGAGCAAATGAAAATGGATTTAGGGGGTACAGGTATGACCAACTCAGAAATCATCAGTTTTTGCGTAAACAGGGGAACTACACAACCTGATCGGGTTACTGCTGTTACGATCAGGTGCTAACTACTTCCTGACGCAATGATAGCAAATCCGCTTAACAATTTTCTGGAGAATGATTAAATTTGTCCAAGTCTATATAGGACAGATCATGATCATCTTCCTGTCAAGATGAAGACTGTCATGGAATCATATTTAGAACTGGTCCATTATGAAGAGTAACATAATTGATAACCCATGAGGTGGAATAGGTCAATAAGCTAAAATTCATGCATTTATTTCAAATTATGATTTTATTATTTACATTTCCTTTTTCGATGTTATTGTAAGAGCGAGTTTCATACAAGGTAAAAATTGAACATGGGGACTTTGCATTCGAGTCCGAAGGCATCGCGCGCGGTCGGTTCCCTCGAATTCCTTAGCATTGGGAAAAAATCGTGGGCACAGATATTAGATAGTGAAAAAGCCATCGACGATCCGAACGAAACGTGTCTGACTTGCGACAGACGTCGACGGGACTCGATTATATTCCGCCGTGGAATCCCTCAGGTAGAGAGAGATCGGTCGCATTGGCCGCGATCGTAGGCTGCATCAGCATTCGGTGCTCTTTTTTTTCTCATTCTCTCCCTGCAGCTTTTTTTTCTCTCTTCCCTTTCTTCTGTTCTTTTCAGCATCCCCCACCGTATTGCTGGCTTCTCTCACAAGGCGGAGCACTGTCCATCTACCTGCCCGCGCGACCAAAGGCAGACGCATTCTAATAATAATCTATGGGAACTCCGCTCTCGATGCTTCTCGGTGTCCAAAAGGCGGGGGACGAACAACCTAACCGAGGAACGCGGGAGGAGAAAAAAGGAGTTGAAAAGAGAAAAAAAGATTCTTAAAAAGCGAGCAAGAGAGCGGGAGCGAGCGAGAGGGCGAATTAGAGAGGACTTAGGAGAGCCTATTATGTACCCAGCGGGTGCAACGGTAACAAGGTGAGTCCGGAGAGGAGATTTGGGCATTTTATTCATGATTTCCGACGCGATTCATGCGCTGAAAGCCGCCTGTCGATATTTAATGCGATAATGTCACGCCGCGTGTGACTGAACGTCCGAATCTGACTGACTACCAGCGAGCGATTGACCGACCGATGTTGATCTGATGTCCGGCTGCTGCTTGTACTCTGCTTGCTGAGCGATTCCGTAAAAGATCAGGATTATCGCTCTTCGTTTTGACGGCTGCAAAATGTCCTCAAGACGTTCCGACGATTCTCTCTCTCGTTTTTTCGATCGTTCCTCTTCTTTTTTTGTGTTGAGAGATGTTATAGATTTTCACCGATGTCACCACGAAGACGGAAACACATTTGTGTAAGACGACGTGTCTATTATGGGCGATTGTGATCTTTCTGTTCCGGCAGCAAGTCTCGACGGGATGGATGACGCTGCGATATTAATATGACTAATATATCGAAACGCGGAATGACAGATTATTCAATGATACACGTGTCGAGGACTTTTTATAAAATGTACGTCCAACCGGACGTAATTAATGGAGTACACTTTGGCTACGTATTTCGGCAAGTGATTCTTACGTTTTTGACGGTTTCACTGATCGCGGAGTCAGGTCGACAACTTGATGAATACGTCTAGTTTTTATGCGCGCGATAATGGAAAACATGTGTTTAGGTTTAATGTAATTCGTTCTACACTGAATCGGAGGCTACAGTTGTTGTAAAGATTTCTTTATTTAATGACAGATCATTACAATTTGAAATAATCATCTTCGACATCGAACCATTAATCAACCGACCATTGTGGTTCTTATACGAAATATATAGACAGTGTCAATTAACTGGAAATAATTGTATACTACGTTTTTGTAAAGGATACGAAATATGTCAAATTCCGAAATACTATACCTGGTGACAAATGGGGGTTTTGTAGTATGAGTCAACTTTGTTTTCTTTTTTATGAATGTGCTCGACGCCGCGTAATTAATATATTTTTTATATTTATTAAATTCTGCTGCATTTTTAGGAATACTTGTGATCTTGGCACGCTCCTTATAATTTTGTGAAATAAAAGGGTTGCACTGAGAACAAAATTTGTCAATATTTATCTTAGCTATTGGTATTGCTATTTGTGTTGTACCTAGTTCAAAATGTTTTTTCTTTTAACTCAATGCGAGGGCATTATGATAGTAAATAATCAGTGCAATGACAACATAAAAAACTACACTGAGAGAAGTTTGAGGGAACACCGGTATTTCCTACTGTAGTACAGTACCGCAAAGTGTGAGAGACAACGGTGGCTCAGATTGGAAGCGAACTGTCGTTCCAAATCATCATACAAATATTATTCCCGGGTCATTGGGAATACTGGGAGTACTGCCGAACTGGGGCCTACTGAAGGGCCTGCTGTGACGTAACGAACATAACGAGACTGAGGGGAGTGGGAGAAGCGACGCTCCCCTTCTTTTGGTAAATATAACGAGACGGGAGGAGCAGGCAAGGAACCGAGTGGGTAAATATACCGGGACTCTACTGTATACCTGTTACCAACAATAGCGGAATGACAATAATGGTTTAGGGTGAAACTATTTCTCCTTGTATATAAAATGTTGGTAATAAACAGAACAACATGACGGACCAAAAAAAGAATAGATTCCCGAAAATTCGCAGAATTGAAGGAAACGTTGAAAACGCTCACCTTGCTCAGACTCTGATCAGATTACCCTGAACCTGAACATACATCAGGGTCTTATCAGGAATGTGTCTTTCAGGCATCATTTAATGTCTTAGCGAAAATTAATTTAACCTGAATATTTTAATATCTATTTAAGTAGCTATTAGGCATCGCATTTTATTATGCTTTTATTTCTAACTTATTGCAAATATTTAATTATTGTGTGTCGTTAAAAATTATTGCTTCACTTTTTAAATAAGCTATGAGCTGTTTATGACGCCGTTATTAGGCAATAACTACCATTTTTCAGCTTAGTATCAGGCACTAAAGGGGAACGCCTGATAAATCTTATATTATTGAATATTGATCAGGACATCATTGCACATCACCCAGGACTTCGGATAGGGCAAGTCTTATTGAATCTTAATTAGGGTTCGATCAGGTATCCAAACAGCACAATCCGTCCCGGGAGCTCCTTAGGGGCTCCTGAGGACGTCCTGGGATGGTCTTGTGCTGTTTGGGTAGTAATCATGCATTCTTGAGAAGAAACGTCTTAACATTGTCGAATGAGGTCATGATGAATCTTCAGACAAGCCGAAAAGATTTTTGCCAAGATTAGCACATAAGTTTGTTTTTCATTCAAGGTAAAAAATTGCATTTTTAGTTTTTATTAGAGCTTTATTGAAACCTGTGATATGAGAATAATTCAGAGTTTCACGAATCAAAATTTTATATGGGTTATAATACATGGTGGCTGTTTGAATGTTAAAACGATTCTGCTATCTTTCCAAAGTGTAAATACATGTATAGAACTACATCAAGGGAAATAAAATTGTTGGAAATATGTCCAAGAAATAAAGGAATGTAGACCTCCTTGAATCGCAACTTAATTCAGCCTTTCAGAAAACGATCCTGTAGTATGAAGTCTTCATTCTTGCAACGTTGCAAATAAGCATACTCTTTCCGAACACAAAGACCTCTACAGCGTCTTGCACTTCAAGTCGGCACATCTGACCTTTCGCTTCGTGGTTTCGTCTTATCCTCATGTTTTCGGTTGCTTCCCTCCCCTCTAGCTTTGCCCTCTTCCTTCAGAAGGCGTTTTTTACTTTTTTTCCCCGTTGCCGAGTAGCTGCCCGTTCACGAGGTGCGGGGGAGAATCGAGCAAAGGGTCTTAAAGAATGGTTTCCCGCGCCACATCATTCTTTCGCACCGGTTAAGGCCGACTTGTCCTTTTAGCCGACAGTGTTTACACCGACCGTATAGGGATATTTTCCGAGAGAAAGACTTCCTCGCCCCGTTGCCGTTTTTCGCCAGGATGGATAACTCGGTTGTCTCGTTGTGTTATGTGAAGTTGCATTGCAAAGCCGAACGCTTTCCTGATGCCTCTTTTGCATTTCGTTCAACGTACCTGACGGCCACTGTGCCCTGATTTAAGAATGGTGAACTTTTATTGAATTGGAAATAAATTAACTTTGAAAACCCTTTTTCCCATTTGGGTTTCAGAATTATTGAATGTTAGTCAGAAATTATAATATGAAATTCAAACAAACCGGAATTGCACGTGGTATCGGTACTCTCTCAGCATAACCCGTGTAGAAGACTCTATTAAACGCATGCCTAAAACATAAAACCAAAATGCATACATGCCAGCGAAATAACTTTATCTACATGTCACAAAATACATGCGCTAATGATAAGATTAACAGTACTTGATCAGTTAAATTGTATGAATCTACTTGTTTTGTGTACATATTGGGTTCGGTCATTTTTATTCATAATATATTTAATGTTTGATAAACACTAAAAGCCTTATTGGTGCACAAAGCAAAGCAAACAAACTTGTGTAATCTTAAAATGCTACTCGACAAGATAGAGATGAGTCAAGAATCCGGGATGAGACTTGGCTCGTCATATCGTCAATGAACTCAGCTTTGCTTTGTTTTGTAGTGCTTCACAAAGCCAACAACGCGGGTGTTCATAATTCAAGTTCGTGTAATTACGGGGTATATCTATTGGCTAGTCCTCACTCCGCCTTTCCATGACCTCCGCAATGAGGTTGCTAAAGTACCTATCATCTGTCCTGAGACATCTCGTAAATAACATAAATAATTATGCCACCCAATAGACTTATTATAAATCAATATTGATGGCATGTTAGAGATATTTTCAATTCCTGACGTTATTATTAGCTGATGGAATGTTGGATTTTGTCTGATTTTCTATCAAAATAATAGAATCATGAATGTAAGAAATCAAGATCTGACCTAAATAACTCTGGGGTAAGTCGAGAGTTCCACTCTACGAACCAGAATTTGAAATGTCATTATGATATGAACAAGTCATTTTAGACGAGTATATAATATGACTTAGCAGTTAATCTAACAGGTAAATTATGGGTATTGTTAAAGAAAACTTGGTATTAGAAGGATTATGAAGGATTATATATTCTTGACTAATGATAGAAAAGTTGAACTAAATGAAATATGTGCATTTGTGGTTCTTTCAAGAGGATTGACGAAATAGTAACCGAAGTCATCGCTTTACACAAGTATTTTCTCCATATTTACGTAGATGATGTATGGTCTTTATATTATTCTGAAGCTAAACTTATATTATCAGTAATTAGTGTAAATATACTTAATCCATTCATTTCCTTATATATCGCTAATAGAGCCTTATTTATCATTTCCCCATAATATGGTTATTATGATTAAGCTAAGTAAGTTTTAAGTTCTCTAGCTTAATCATAATATTAAATGTACCAACTATGTTGTTAAAATTATACACTTTAGTTTCGGTGTATATAGCATCTTTTACTTCTCCTAGTTTGATGATCAGAGCAACGAGGGATCTCCCCTTAATAATTTGACGGCTATTTTTAATAAAAAATGCAACTTTTGGGTTCTGAAATAAACGAATTTATTAAGTGATAACTTAACTGACCAGACGGATACCAGTGACCCACCAATATGCTCTTGATTTTTTACCATTTAGGAGCCTTTTTGTTAAGGTTCTTTTGTTCTCGGCCTTCTTATTATTCTAAGTGCTAAAAAAATTATAATATAGCATGGTTCCGTAAATAGTAATTGCTAATAAGAAATAATGATTACTATTAAAGAATTATATTTCTCAGAAGAAATTGCTGATTTCGAATTTGGTGTAAAAAAATTAAAAATGGAGGATTCAATATGGCCGGCAAAAATGTTTAGAAACCATCATTTGTTCTGATGTTTGGCATACAGAATTTTTAAGGCCGTTGATTAATAATCTGATAACAGATTCTCAACATTCAAAATGGCGGACAAATATGACTGACCAAATTTGAAAATTTTTGCAATCTGAGGTCAGATACATGAACGGCGACCACAAAGGCCAATCGAGTGTCCTGTTTCCTAACGATAAAGTAACTTTTAACATTTCGGTCTTCCGTCTTGAATTTCGGAATCCTCCACTTTGAATCTCCAAAATGTGAGGTCGGATTCGTAATCAGTGTCTCCAAAAAAAACTATTAAGTGATAAATTTCAGCTGTTTTAAGCGTTAACAAAAATGTATGCCCAAATGGTTAATTCATTGGTTTTGTTAAATTCAATATTTTTAATGATACCAATAATCTGAACAGGTTCAAGCGTTATTCCTTTTAGATATCTTCATAAATAACCGTAACACAGATAGTATAATTGAGTCTAGAAACGTTAAATTCAATTCGTTGAAATCATGTGTCGGAATGAATGATTTCAAAGTAATTGGATCATTTTTCATGGAGGAACGTTTTGTTCTGACAACATCTTTTCAAATGAATTATTTTTCTCCCCGGCAAATTTGACACCTGCAAAATGAAACATGAATAAATATAAGTTGTTTGCTAACAATATATCATAAAATTGACATTTCCTGATGATGCGAGTAATTAAATACCAGTCTTAAATACGTAATTTAAAACGGTAGATGCTTCAATTTATGCGAATCGTAAGGGTTTTTAATCCACGTATGCGATCTAAGAGAGTATAATCAATAACCGTATAACGAGGCGATCGTTTAGGGATAAAAAGTCAAGGATATCACCTGCATGCGTCGGAATGTCACGAACTGAACGTCGAACCTTTGCCTGGCCTGGGGTGACTTTGCATCTCTTACCGGTACTTTCGTGAAGTTAACGCTAAGTGGCGGCTTAACACAAATTGCACCGATACGCTTCGGGCGCATTGAAAGAGGTTGGGAGTACCGTATAGATCTCTTCGTTTGATTGAATCTCGATCTAGAAAGCTCTTGGCTTTTGTTGGATCCCTCACTGGCAGCCAGGCGACAACCGTTCCTCAAGTAGGGCACAGTCCCTCTCTATCTCTCTTTCTCTTTCTTACACACGCTTGGTTCACCGTAGATTGGGTTCGCACATGAGATTAACGTATCTCTGGTAATGAGCTCGTCACAACTTGAATTTTCTCAAATTCCTGGATAATGATACCCGTGCAGGTAATCGCTCCAACTGTGATTCTTAATTACCGCAATATCCGTCGCTAAAGCTGGCGTCAATCACACGAACCGAGACACGGTTGCACACGTTCTAGCCGAATCAGGAAGCTGTCGAGAGCTCGTATCTTACCTATATATGCTCATGTATTTGAGTACACTATATAGAATGATACACGTACATGCACTCCCTTGCAATTGTGTGAATTTGAACTATGCTGTGCATGACACTAACTTGGAAGCTCAATTTGTATTTCAGATATACCAGTTAACGTATACCGATCATGCGCGAGATTACATGTGGTATCTAAATGAAAATCATCTACGAAAGTCAATTTACAAATTTGACACATTAACTGCAAAATATTGTAATCATTTTTCCATTACTTAATATTTTCGAATTGATCTAGAGGAAATCATGGAGTTATATAGTACAAATTAGGGACTTCTAACCTACAAAATTGCAAGCGGATCGTAGGCCTCCATTTACTGCCAGTAAATTTCTAGGAAAATATAACTTGATCAATTTTCAAAATTGCTAAGTGGCAATGGTAGTATTTGGGTTTAAATTGTATGAGATGACGATTAGAATAAGATCACTTTCTTATCGAAATCCAATCAAATTCAACTTAGATTGTTTCAGACGGCAACACCTAATTGAACATGATTCGGTTCAAAATGGACTAAAAAATAACTGTTCAGATCTAAATGAGTTAAATTATGGAACGTTTTATACTGAACTAGTTCCTCATTTTGTTCCATTTTGAACCGAATTATGTCCAATTAGATGTTATCGTCTGAGACAACTTATGTTAAATTTGATTTGATTTCTAATTATTATACACAGTATCCTAGAAAATATCAAAGAAATTAATTCAGAATTTTCTGAAATATGTAAAATCACTAGGAAACTGTCTGTCGTAATTAGAATTACTTTTACAGAGCCCGATTTTTTAAAATTTTATTTAATCATCTTTAATTTACGTTTTTTAGTTAAATTCCCTACCTTACCGTTGGACCTCTTTAGAACCACTTAATTGTCAAACAACTTTCACATCCTGCAATGTTTAAATAAAGTGATCGTATTTTGACAATTTTTTCGATTCATTCGCTTTCAACCAAATATGATCAAATTTAGATCAATTTATTTTACTCGGGCAACAACTCAGAAATTCTTCTGCTGGAATCATTCCAATTAAAATTACGATCGGAACCTAGTCGATGTTCAGTAATTACCAAATTTCATTGTGAAGGTTAGCGGATATTTTCGTCATGTTTATTCTTGTTTGAAGACTTGTTTTCGTCTCACGTGCATCAAAATCATGGCATTCAATGCAATAAACAATTGTTTTATCCCCATTTAGTTTAACTTGTCTGTTTTTTTTTTCAATAATTTGTATTAAATTATGCATTAGGGAGGGAACCGTTGTAATATTCCCACTTCTTAATTTATATTTTAAACATGGATAACGGCCATTAAAGTGTGGAGCTTTCAAATTGAAATACTCGCTGCCAGTTTCAGCACCATTTGATGGAGTATCACTGACAAATGACAGAATATGTTTCTGGACTTGTGGTTCAATCAAATTATCAATAATATCTAGTTTTTGGGAAAGTGGATGATGAGAGTTATAGTTCAAGAATATTCTAGTATGGATTGGTTTACAAAAAAAAAGTTACCTGAAGAGTTCACGTATTCTCATTTCTTATTAGAAACAATTCTGAGCACGGTAGTTTGTTATTCTTTTCCGCTTCGTACATAAATTTTGACCTTGGGTAACTGTTAAAAACATTCATCACTTCTTCCAATTTAAGAGCGGTATACAGGTGATAATATCGTCTACATATCTAAAGAAAAAATCGGCAGAATTGATAATTGATCTAAACATTCACTTTTCCAAATCATCCATCGCGTTTATACAATACCTTACTTATTATTTGTTTAAAAAAAATATAGAACAAATTTTGACACTTTAAGTGCATTGGACACTGTTTTTCAATTGACCGATGAGATATACATGTTCGGGTAATTTCGGAAGGTTATATTTTACTTTTTATAATTTCGCCCAATTTTCGACCTAAGAAAAGCCCCCTTTTGTTCAGTAAATGAATTGCTTTTTAATGAATCTTCTGAATTACTAAAATATAACGTACCAATTACTTACAAATTTAATGCTCAATATCAATGTGAATTTTACAATCGGGGCATCCATGTTTCCTAGTTCACATCGAAACGGCTCGTGTCGCATTGTAACTTTAAATCCCCAATTACTAAATCTTCATTTCAGCTTAATAAAATGACCGATACTTTGCAACGCGCAGATCCAATGTATTGCCAGCTTGAAATGAATCGAGTGCATGAGATTGTAAAAGGTACATTCTGTTTATGACCAAATATTGTCGAGATTAATTCATTGCAAGAAATCATTTTCGTAAATATAAAAGAAAAATGTGCCTTCGGTGTGTCATATATTTCGTTAAAGTGTATTCAGACGATAACAACTAGTAAATGTAGTTGTATTTATCCAGCATACATCATGCATTCATATGATGTTTACGTAAATGCATTTAATAATACGTATGATGGTTATACGTGTTTAGTGTGTATAGCTGGAATACGTGCAATTAATGTAAGCACATTTCAACCTATATTCACCTATAAGAGCACACATGAGCAAATATTTGCTGCAGCGTATGTGTTAGAAGATAGGTACGTGTCAATGCAAAATTTGCCGCCATAATTGCATTAAGTGTGCTTTGAAGGTAATTGCCAAGAACGTAGAAGATCGTATCGAAAGTGTCCCTGCGCTCGTAATGCGAAGTTTCATCCTGTTGTATGATAATCATTTTTAGCTTGTGTATATTAAATATTATAGTATGACGTTTCCATGATTTCATCATTTTTTAATTGTTTTCAGTTTCATATGTGTTTTTAATTTTTAAATCACTTTTATTGTAGGGATAGTATGAACCCATTTTTTCCCAACATCTTTTCCACTGTCAATAGCTTCTCTTTCCAATTAGAATAAAAACAAATATGCTAGACAATTTCAATTTTCGTAATGATGATAAAGATGGAAATTTTACGAAAGTTTCGTTGGATTACCCTGATATTTTAGAAAAAAATGAAGACCTTAAACATCTACAAGAGAACATTATGATTGTCGTTAATACTCTTTAGTCTATAACATTTCACAAAATGATTATTTCTAATTTACCTATATGTTATAACTCCGTTCACATTTTCTTGGGTTTCAAAGTAAATTCTTCTTATCTTCAAGGATATACATTTAATAATAACAAATGATCATTTATCAGAAAGCATTGACGTCAAACCGAATACAAATATAGCGCATTATTTAACGAGTGAAAAGTATCATGGCAGAGATGTTTGAAACATGTGGAGAAAAAAGATAAGAACTAAAATGTCTTACTTTTTATAAAAAAGATATTAGTTATAATCCAATATTTTTTACTATACTGGATGAACGCACGTGATTAGGGTAATATTAATACTTCTAGTATGGAAATAGCGTCAGGGTGTCTCGCCTGGCATGGGGCTCACGAGACCAAGTGCGAGCTTCTCTAATATTGTTTAAACTATTTGAGCTCGAGCAGGGATCTGGCGGGGCTTCCATAAATATGCGTTCCTTATATCACGGCGTTATACAGGGTTACGTTATTTAAGAAGCCTCTGTTAGCTTTATAAGCGTCCAGTTGTGGTTACTATAGGGCTTGCCTAAAGATTAATGTGAGTTTACATTACTGCAATCGAATTTGTACTGTTATTCCGTTTCGGAATGTATATTATATTTTGTGTTTAGAATAAAAAGATTTAAATTTAAATTACTAAAGTATATCAAATATTATCGCATAGGACAAATGAAGTATCAATAAGTTTTTTCATGAGAGTCAGTAAAAGAAATGAATAAACTAGTTTTGACTTATTAATACTAATAAAGTGAAATATATATAGATTAATTATTTATTTAATTATTGATATATTATGGTCACATTGATTAGTACTATTGTTAATTTCAATCAATTAAAAAAAATAATACAAAAAAATTTGACGTTAAGGTTAAGGAAATATTTTCTTGCCTCTGTATATGTATTTGTCTGAATATATTAATTTTTTAATTCTGAAAAGTAATTGCGTTAATCATAACCACCCGGAATGTTTCGGGTATGTAAAGAGTGTTTACGAAGTACAATATATTAACATAAATATAAAACGACTTGCGCGGTTGAATGGCCAGAAAGTAAGCCTCATGTGTAGGAGACTATAGGGTTCGATTCCCGTTGCAACGCTTTTTTTGTATTTAGTCACTTTTAGAAAACAGGGCAAAGATACGGCAAATGTAAGTATCTCGATTTGGTGATGGTGGGGTTCTGACATGCAAGGGGTACATCTGGTCAGGCTCTTGTCAGATGGCATCGTCAGTCCTAATATACTTCTGAAAAACTGCACAGGACCCGATTGAAGCCCCGGTTCAATTTCCAGACAGACATTTTAGTTGAACTATACTATAATCATGCGGTATTTTGAAGAGCCCATATTATAATGACGACCTAGTCATAAAATTACAGTGTATTGATAACAAATTAATGATTTCCGTCTTCCAGTCTTTTTAATGTACTGTTTATTTTAAGATGCGAGTTTTACGACTCACCGCTGGTAAAAATGAATGTCTATATATTCTCGTTTAAAGCAAGCTTTATTAGGCGTTAAGTGTTACTTAAATATATCACAAGTATCACTTAAGCAATAAATTGTATATTTGTATATTCTGCCTTTCAACAGGTAGTATTCTGAATTATTTCGTAGGTATATAAATGACAAGTATCGAATTTATCCGTTCCCAGTAAATAAAAATGAAATGAATTTAAAATTTCCATCTTACTTTTAAATTATGTATATATTACTTAGATTGACTTATTAAATTAATTTATACAAAATAATGACAAATTATCATGAATTCATAAATAATATGGAATATAAATAGTGTCATGTAATGAATATGTTTAATTAGTCAGCATTCATTTCTCATCTGAATAAATGACGTGAATATATTTATATATTGTTTTTTTTCTTTTCCATGCTTATTTTCGTAAAAAAAAACTAAATATTTCTGGTACGTGATGTAAGTATTAGAAACCTTCACTGAAAAAATAATTTACTTCTTTTAACAAAATATATTTACTTGAATCAAGTAATCATGATTTTGATTCAAATAAATTTTGCTTGGTTTAGGAGAAGATTTATTTCCTTCAAGTAAACCATTTCCTTAGCATACTGAATTCTAAATTAATAGTATTCCAAACTAAGAATACCTTGTCTGGAATCTAGTTAGTATTTCTTAAAACTAAGTAATAATTTGTTTTAAGTTAGTAAATCATATTTCTGGAAAGAAGTAAATCATTTTAAATAAATATTTTTCTCCCCAAAAAAATTATATAATTTATGTTTTGATTTAGAAAATGGTAATATTTGATATCAATAAATATGTTCCTGACAACAATTTACTCATATCAAAAGAAATTTATTTGATTGAAGTAAATAATTTATATAAATAGTCGTAAAAAAATATTCATTTAAAAGAAGATCACGAGTTACTTTGAACAATTAAATATTAACTTAAAAACAGTAAATGTTTTCTAAAAAATGAGCAAATATTTACTACGGTGCAGTAAATATTTCCTTCATCTAAGAAATCTGTTTCTTCCTTTTCATAACATTTTTTTTCTTTGTGGCAACTTCAATCGAATCAAACATGTATTTAATTTCAAGAAATATTCCCTTGATTCAAGAAATTTAGTTCTTGTTTATGAAAGTAGCTCGTTTCAAATTTGGTGGTTCATTTGGCTTCGGTGTCTCCATGCTCGTTTCTCGTGAACTCAGTTTTAGCACTATGCGTACAGAAGTTTTCACTCCTCAATATTTGCATTCTCAATATATGACACCCCCTAATATTTGCCTTACCCCTCGATTGCTGTTCCCTACTACTTCTCTCGGAGCAGTAATTTTGTGGCGACATCATGATGTAGGAAAGGTTAAACTGATTACTTCTGGTTGTTTTATAACTGTATGTCGGCGGAGTGGGGGAAAAACGTCTTACCCTAGCTAAGCAAATATTGGGATGAATAGAAAGGGACAGGCAAGACGGACGAGGCAAATTTTTTTTTTGAGGGGGGGGGGGCACTGCATTATAAGCGAAATAGCCTATGAATGATGCGTTTTTGGTCGTTTATCGTTATATTAGAAAAACTTAAATGTTGAAATGTGAGCAATTGCGAGCACGAGTGACAGCGACTGTAAATAGTTTAGCCACAATAAATAAATATTCGTCTATCTCATTCCCCTATGTATTTAAATCATATAACATCGTAATATGATATAATCTTCTTTTTAGCTAAATTTTCCCAAACAAATATTTACCTTTTAAAAGTAATTATTTACTTGAAACTGGAGCGAGATATTTTCTCGAGTTAAATAAATATTTACTTAATATCAATTCGGAGGAAAAAATTATTTAATTCAGTGACTTAAATATCTATTTCTTTCAAATAAATATTTACTGAAACTAAAAAATGAATATTTAAACAAAGAACTGATTTTATTGCAAAAATGAAGTATATCGTGTAATTAAGTAAAGATTAACTTTAATCATGGTATTATTTGTTTTTCAAGTAAACGGTGAATATTCTTTCTAACAAATTTTTATTGCGGCTATTCAAAGAAACTATTTACTTGAATCAAGTAAAATTTTATTAGTCACTCAATTTTTTTTATTGTGCCAGTTGTGTACTTTGTCGGATTCCCTCATACTAGATTTGTTTATCTATTGTATTATCGCCAAAATACCTATAGATACATCGAAATATTTATTCTTTTGCTAAAAAATGCTTTAAATCAATAAGGAATATAATTTTATTTCAAATGATTCATTGCACTTGATTTTCTGATGGTGTCAATTCCAAAATTAAAGCTAATTATTGCATTCAAAGTTAGTATGTCACAGTAAGAAGTTAAATATTTATCTATTTTTTTGTTCAGAATCTGCACATTTTTTTAAATCGCTTATATGGAATACATAGGAATATGTTAAAAATTCAAAATGACGGGCACCATCTTTGAAGTTTTCAATTACATAAATGAACAAATTTTCGACTTTTTTTTAATTATTCAAGTTTCTGCGGATGACATTCAACGTTATTCTGTTTTTGCAATAAAATGAATAAAGCTCCACAAAGTAACAATGTACTATTTTTTATTTTTAATTGGTCATTTGGTATTGTGTAATGTAGAATATAAGCGATTTTAAAAGTTGGAAGTTCATGAAAATCGTTATATTGTTTAATAAAATATATTTGGTTTTGTAGAGCATAAGAGACTCCATGTTCCAGTTCTTATGCTGCTAATAACAACGATCAAACGTTTGTACATCAACTAATGGATTGATGTTTTCATTGATCATCCGTCATCATAATCCTACATCATTTCCTAACATAATTAGGATCCTACACCTCTTAAGTCGCAATGCATCATAATCAATTCCTGACATAATTTAACATGTAGATCGGTGTATGATGACGAGAAGTATAGTCGATATAACTATATGATTTATTCGTCATGACGACTTCATCACCTTCTAACATTATCAGCGTCATCATCAAATGACAGCATCATCATCCTCTATGATTCATCATCATCCATTAGCAGATAATAACATCGTATCAACACTACCACGCAGCATCCTAATCTTCGTCACCACATTATATTATTATTGAATATCGCTGTCCAACATCACGATCTCCACAACTTTTGTAAATCAATCGGCATTTTTTATTATACAGAAATAATATCTGAAATGGATTATTTCTCAGTCTAACTAGAAAAATGTTTTTACTGCTAGTTTAAGAATTTTGAGTCCAAAATGTTTAATAATAATATTTGAAAACTCTTTGCTGCAACACGTATTGGAAAATCGATCTGAGAAAAACTGGTCAATTTCCAAGTCCTTAGAATTTCACTTCAGACAATTTAGAGTCGACAACAGATACGGTGATTGCGATCGTCTATGGATTTTTGTAAAAAAAAATATTGTTGAAGCTATATCTCAAACTTTTTTTCTCATAAGCCTTTTTCATTGTATTTTGTGAAAATATTGGCTATTTTCCTTACGCATTTGCACAAATCATATATAAAACTATTTTCACTTAAAGCAGTATTTTTTTCGGAATTTTCTGAAAACGAAACTGAAGTTTTTTGCTGTGACCGTTTCAAAAAAAATTTGTCACAATTTGGTAATTTTTTTAAAAGAAAATAGAAAAAAGATTCAGTTACATGCTACAAATATTCGGTATCAGTTTAGTAGTTACCGTAACAAAAAAATATAAGGGAGTAAACATATTCTTGACTATTGGTTAATTTACATTTATTATTAATATGGTTTACACACGTCCATAATTGAGTTATAGTGTCTACTATACGGACACGTGTATCAAAAAATTATATTGGTATCGGAGACATTAGAACCAACGACACAGAATTTGACAGTAAACATACAGTAGACCCCGCCCTAAGTTATACCGTCCAAAGTTATGTGTCTATCCAAAGTTAAACATTTGGTTTGTCCAAAGTTATACCACTGTCTTGCTCTCCATCACATTGTTTCGCTGAGCCACACTCGCTTCGCGACACTCACGCACAGAAGCACTCATTACACGGATATAAACAGAGTTACGGAAGTGGGGATAGTGAGGGGCTATAACTCTGGAGAAACTTCCGCCGTTTTGAAAGAACCGACGGTATAACTTAGGATGGGGGCTACAGTATGACGCGTTTTATATGCTACTGCTGCTTGAACGAGGAATCCCTTATAATCGAATGAAAATCCCACTTCTACAACGCAGCTGCATCTGGCGACTACAAACCAAACTAATGTCCCCTTAATTATCTGATTCCATCTCAGATTTCTGTTACATTTCCGTAATTTTCTGGTAATGTTACATAATGTTTCTTTCTGTTACAGAATTTAGTAAAATTCTGTTACCTCTGTAACATGAAAGCATTCGAATTTTCCGAACATTTCTAACAGTGTACGTGTTATGTTGTAAAAGGTCACATTGCTAAGAACACAGGATATCGAATGCTTATGCGGTTTCTAGAGTAAAAAACAATCAATATTATGAAATTATTGATATCATCTTTGGCAACACGGAATAGGTATCGTATTTCAGTTGTGCGAAATCGCCATGTATTATTCAAATAGATTTCGACAGGCGGCAGCACACGCGCGCTCCGCGAGCGTTAATTTATACGAAACTAATTTATGTAATATTATTTGAATAGATACAATCGAATGTCGTGTCTGGTATTATTTTATGCTACTGAACTTTTCTTTTAATCGTAATTTATTATTATCATGCGGCTAAACACGGTGCGTGATATCGGGCGACTCGTGTTTTCGTTCCCAGACGTAATTCTTACCGCACGCGAGAGAAAGAAGGGAAAAGAGTGCGAGAAAGAATGAAGCAAACGAGCGGCGGAGCAGATAAGTGGGCAGGTAATTCGGTCTTTTTGGAGAATATATGGGACGACCTTACACGAAATGCATCTAACCGGCCCCGAGGCTTGGCTCCCTAAGATAAAGTAGCCAGGAATAGAGAAGCATTACCGTCACCAGAAACTTCGAGCTTTCCTACGTCTTTTCCGCCTTCGCTGAAATGTTGCCGATCAAAGTCGATGAAAATATCAACTAATTGCAAAAAAATATTAAGATGAAAAAATTGCGTACAAAAAACTATTCCTGAATTTTATTAAGTGCTAAGGATATGAAAATATTTCAATTAAAGTTTTATCTTGTCTGCAAAATTATCAGTAATAAGCTTTATTTTAAAGAATATTTTCATGAACTGTCAAAATTAATTCTACAAAAGCACAAGACAACTCTGTCGTTACGAACTTTCTATGTATTATTTCGAGTACATCGGAATTCTCGAAAATGAAAATTCTAGAAAAATTCCGAAAGAAATCCGATCTTTTATTGTGAAGAAATATAAATTCTGGAATGGAGAATATAAATTACATTTTTAGAGAGAGAGAGAGAGAGAGAGTGAGTGAGTGAGAGAGAGAGAGAGAGCGGTTTTAAGCACAGAAGAATAACAATACAATCAGATAAACAAACGTTTACATATAATCACAGAGTAAAATAAATGGTAAACCTTTCGAAAGACTACTTCCTCTGAAAAAAAAATTTGAATTACCGTATTCCAACGTATTTTTGCCCCCTGATTACGAATATAATAATAAAAAGTGGCGGTCGGACAAACTGAAGCCGCCATCTTGAAATAAAGGCCAAAAATCGTGTATTTTTTTAGTTTTCTGAGTTTATTTTGAAAAGTACAAATTGTATGAAAAAATATTTCAAACAAAAAATGTAGAGCGCAAAATTCTGCACAAAAAAGGTTTTATACATTTTTCCTCTAATATAAGCGGTAAGCTCGTAAATAAGAGACGAAAGTGGGCGTGATGTGGCGCACTCTGGGTACGTATTTACAGAGAAAATACGTAGCTGATAGCAACCTTACGTATGCGAAATTCCTGGTACCAGTTGTTTTTGCATGTTGCGGGATACATGGTCTTGAGTTCGCCAATCACCCATACCTGCAGGGTTGGAGGTTAGGGTAGTATAATAAAGGGGGGTCTGGGGGGCGGAGCCCCCCATCACGCAGGCACCCCCAAGGTTCACGCATTGACTTCAGAATATACAATTGATTATTTCTATCAATTCGAAAATGCGTCAGCCGCGGGGGTGCCTGCGTCCTGGGGGGCTCCGCCCCCCAGCCCCCCCCCCCCTTTTTGTACTACCCTAACTTCCAACCTTACAAATATGGATGACAATTGAACCCACGTGACGGCGTTCTTATGAACAAAGTGAAAATTCCCCTTTCTGCAGCGTTCAGAATTTTTGAACATCCTATACATTGCAGAAACACATTATGCCCACTTTCGTCGCTTATTTACGAGCTTATCATTCACATTAGGGGGAAAATGTATATCATCTTGTGGAGAATTTTGCGCTATATTTTTTGTTGGAAACATTTTTTCATACGATTTGTACTTTTCAAAATAAACTCAAAAAACTGAACAAATACACGATTTTTGGCCTGTACTTCAAGATGGCGGCTTCAGTTTGTCCGACCGCCACTTTTTATTATTATATTCGTAATCAGGGGGCAAAATACGTCGGAATACGGTAATTCAAATTTTTTTTGAGAGGAAGTAGTCTTTCGAAAGGTATACCAAATAAATTTTGTTATCAATTGTCATTATTCGAATAATACTACCGATAATACATTTCAAATAAAACTTTGACAGATGCCCTTGAGAAGGACCTGCCTGCGATAAGGTCGAAATATTGAGCAGAAAATTGAAATAAAAATTGCAATAATATCGAAATTTCTGTCGGAAGTTTTACTTTAGCTGCATTGGCCATTGCCACATAAATTCAAACGTTTACATAATACTGCCGAAATTTGTGCACAATTCATACAATATTATTTAGTGCCATTTTGTAATAATTTATATTTTAAAATAAATTTAAAAATTTTTCACTAGCTATTAAATGACGAACTTGATTTGACATTGACTGTGGTCCTTCAAGGTCACATCATGGTCAAATTCAAATTGTTTATTAGAAACTTTCGAAAAGAACATGAAATTTCACGTTTAAGTATGACCTTGACCTTGTCCTTGCCCATGATGTCAAGGCCCTCCGATGCAAATTTGTTTTTTCCTGGAAATTGTTATTTTTCATTTTGGATTTGGAAGATGCTTCTAAGTACGATCTTGTCTACAATCCGGAGAAGAAATTTATTCAGGCAGCCTAAATATGTACCAAGGACTGACCAGGCTCCAGTAAAGCGTTCCTGATTAGGTACTCCTGAATGTACTTAGATCAGGACAGGATCAGGTTCCAGTAAGTTATCGTGATCAGGTCCGCCTGAATATGCACTGATTAAACCCTGATAATGTTAAAATAAAGTATGACTGATATAGGGAAGCCTGTGAATTTCCATATCAAGACCAAACCATGAATTAATAAGGCTTGCTTTATTTTCAATTTCCGGGAGTCGCTAACTGCTTTAGAAATTTCAAATCAGGGGCAGATCAGGGGGCCTGCTTAGAGCCTGATAAGGACGTCAAATTTTATGTAATTCCTTCAGCCGCCACTAGGCGTGATCGCGCATCTACTTCATTCTTATTAAAGAAATGTATGTCTATTTTGTATATTAGCCTACTTGTAGAAACGTTTCGGCACAGCATATTTTACACATTGTATGCGATGGATATGTATACGATTCGTGTATATGTGTAAATGATATTTTTTTATTTTGCAGCCTTTTTACTTGTAAGATAGTAATAAATTATTAAAAATTAATTTATTGTTTCGTAATACTATTGTAAATATTTTCACCATGAAATTTGGAAAGTGCGAAATATTGGGCATTGTAAGGTCCTGATCAGGTCCTGAAAATTTGCCTGATCAGGGCCTTAACACAAAAAGCGTTATACGATATGCCAGGGCCTGACAAGGGAACATGTCAAGAGCTGATTTTGTTCACAGGCTTCATGATCAGGACCCGATTCCAGTCTGAATAATTTTCCGCTCGGGATAATGCTTAAGAACTATATTTAAAAATAATTCAGGTTTTTTCAGGAATTTAAACAAATTATAAACCACTGCATGGTATCTGTTTCATACCGGTTCATACCATTTGGTGTACATTGGTAAATTTGTTTCAAATCTTGATCACAATTTTAGATCCGCCATATTTTCATACGAAGTGAGATTTGTAGTAATATACATATTTTGCCGTTGGTGGAAAATGAAGGTATTATCTGCCTTTTGTTTTCATCATCTCATGATCACTAGCTCTATATTGCTGTAGAATTCTTGTAAATTGAAAATAAGTTTAATCCTATCCTCGAAGAAAAATTTGATCAAACTTTAATTGATAAGATCAATTTGGTGTACATTAATAATCCAAATATCTAAAATTTAATAAATTGATTAGAAATTGTTATTGTTTCGATCTCGTCCCGTTGGGGCTTTGGCGATCTTAGTCTCGACGAAAGCACTGTTTCTACAGTATCAATTAGTATATTGAATTTCCTTAATAGAAAATGAATCCAGTTTTTGACTAGTTTCTATCCGGTTTACATTTTTTCCATATTAAAGGTATGGGGAAACTGGGTGTAACAAAAAACTGGACAGATTTCTACCAGAGTTGATATCCATCATTTTTTTGATATTCGGTATAGAGCGTTTTAACCCCTCTGTTTACAAATCTTTTATTAAATATTATAATTCAAAATGTCAGATCCAATATGGCGAATAAAACTTTGAAATTTCTATATAGTTACATGAAATTCAATGAGGCTGTTTTTAGGTCTCCAATCCCGAATCTACAAACAAATTTTCAAAATTTAATATGACGGAACTAACATGGAGGACAAAAATTTCTAATTTCAATCGAATGTTAAGAAATAATTCGATTCGATCGGAGTACTGGTTTTGTTCGATCTCAATTCTGTTGTCAAATTTCCAAAAACCAAATAGTGCACCCAATATGTCATATAGAAATTTTAAATTTCCATCGTCTTTCATTAAATTCGAAGTTTCGGACAGATATTACGCCGCCGCACTGTCGTACAATGCAATTATTTAGTATTTTTATGGATGTATCTTTTTCAAAGGATTGAGAAATTGCCCTGCAGCAGGTTTCAGGCTACCTACATATCACACTTCAACATATAATTAATTTTGCAGGTGTCTAACAACTTCGTCTGTATTATGAACTTGTTCGCGATAAAAATAATAAAATGACATTTAAAAAACAATAAAGATAAGTGAAGTAGTATTATAGCGGCACAAATCATATGCTGACTCTTACCAATTGTAAAAAATAACATGTAAAAATAAAAATAAAAGTCCTTTTTTGATACTTCATGCATATATTTATTACGTTTGGGCCTTCAAAATTAAAAAATGTGTAAAAAATCTCGGATTTCATGAGTGCAGTCATGGTATCATCCATGCTTTAAACAATGCAGTGTCGGTGACAATCTTGGCCTCAGTTACGACATCAAGAACAAGACTAGTCTCGGTATGGACCGAAATACCAGCAATTTTCACTGTAATAATAATAGAGTTCATTAGATATACTCGAATAGAGATATCGAAAAGGCCTTGATAAATACTAAAAAAATCCTGATCATTAAATTGGTGACTACTAATGTTGCTCAGTGATAGCATATTCAGATGACAGCATAGGTTAAGGTATTTAGACCGTTTAGCATGTTTGGTGAAAATATTTAATTCCGTTTCCAAGAAATCAATTTTTACTATTAATCATTTTATTGAAGAGAAAATACATTACTGCTCTTTAAAAAAAATTAAACCCGCAAAAATAACTTGTGAAACAAGTTTTATTAATGACCCCAATTTTCTTCTTTTCGATAGTTATTTTTTGAATGAATTCGTTTTAATGGGTGACGGCTAATTTTTTGGAGAATGTGAGTATTTATAACTTTACCGTACGATTTTGCAAATTTCTCAAGATAATCACTGTACATTTAGAACAAAAAAGTATTACTTTTTACAATTTCTGAATAATGTTAGTTATTAGGAAAAAAAGTTGGAAAAATTCGTTCTGTAAAGTTGTAGAGAATTTTTTTTTCGAAAAAATAAGCCGTTATTCGTTAAAATCCATTCAATTTTAAAAAGGCATTAACTGGCGACAGAAAGTTAGCGTCATTGATCAAAATTGTTAAACAAATCATTTTGGCAAGTCTCAATTTTTTCGAGAACAATAAAACTTTCTCTTTTCAACAATGTCATTATTAGTGAAAATTTAATTCTTGAAAACGTCATTGAGTATTTTTCCCAACACAATTTATCCCGGGGTCTAACTACCTTAACAATTAAATACAAGAAGATATATAGTAATAAAAATTATATGACAACATTTATATAAAATTATTTATTTATTTCTAGTAATGTCAAGCACAAACACTCCCGAAGTTGTATTATTACTTCGACCTACACTTAGAAAAATTTCCATGGAAAATGTCCTATACCGTCTAGTTTCAGTGGGATATACTCGGAAAATTAAACAATTTTCTACATTTTCCTGAATTAGTTAGAATACCTATACCAAAAAATCCTCATCAGTTTTGGACTTTTTTCGTGGAAATGTAGGAATTGTCGGCATTTTCCGAATCCATCCCGCTGAGATCAGTCAGTGTGGGCAATTTTTAAGGAAAATTGTAAGTCTGTGGGTCTGGACAGTTCGTCACTGAGGCAAAAAAGTTATCTTATAGTTTTTTTCAAATCTACAGATGTAATATTTCCAACTCTACAGATGACGAAAAGAACAATGTAAAATTTTTACAACATTGAAGTAATTTTACAACTGGTGCAACAAATAATATGATTGATATCACGGGATAACAAACTTTTAAATAGCCATGTATTTGGTGTTAACAAATTTCTTTAAACACAAATCTCTTCAAAAATCATGTCATATGGAATATTATATTACCTAAAACGGCGTAAAGGCACTTTTACGCCCGCATGTCAACTTTACCGACGGAAAACGGACTTTACACACAAGTAGCTGGCTTAGTCAGCCACGATCTTTGTGTAATGTTCAAAACCTGTTTGTGAAGCGTGACTAAGTGAATAAAAGTTTACACCAAGTTAGGTATTCCATTTTTTGCAATTTGTGTGAGTAAAGTTAGTAAATTTCCGTTGATGGTAGGGCGGAGCCTCCCTATAAAAAAAGATTCGATTTTGAATGAAAAACAGCCATTTAACGAAAAAAGTATGCCGAAATGGGATGTACATAGTGGAAGGAGAGGAAGGCGACAATATCTCTGATATTTAATAAGCTAAACAATTTTTTATAATTCGTGTAATTAATAAAAAAAATATGTATTCTTAAGGAGAAGTCGTAGTATTCAGACGATAAGGTAGTAAGTTAGGCTAAAGAATGTGAATTTTAATCCATTGAATCGATTTTTCAATGCCAGGGAACAAAGTTCCGAAAATCAACACACCGAAAGGCCCAAATTTCGATATAGCTTGGCTCCAGTGTGATTTTCTTCGCTTTATCTTTGAAAATTTGTCACAAGGAAAGCAAATTAAAATACCTTGGACTCACGCAATATTGAAATTTTAGCTTTTCGGGGGTTTTGATTTTCGGAACTTTGTTCCCGGTCTTTTTCAAAACTGAGATTCGTTTCTTTCCTTTTCTAACCTCAATATATAAGAAATCTTGTATAAAATATCAAAGAAATTGCTTGAGAACTAACTGAGTATTTTTTGCAATAAAGAAAAATCAAATAATTCTGAGAATATTCGACGAGTTCTCAGTAAATTTCTTTCATCTTTCTTAGATTATACATGGTGTTTAGAAATGGAAGAGACGTATCTGAATTTTGAAAAATCCGTCTGAGAATTTCAGTTGCTTTTGCTACCCCTCCTCTTGTTTTTCCACCAATTAGATGTTACCTAAAATTGGATCATTGTGACAGAGGACCACTTCAATGGGTAGTTACGTGATAAAGTAGTACTGGTGATGGAATATCTTTCAGGGGGTCATTCTGTGCTTCAAAGTTCACTTTACACCCTCTGTAATATATAATAGTACTTTACGCACTAGCTTTAAGCACACAATTACAAAATAGTAGTTTTCGATACAAGTGCGTATGCGTAAAGAACTTTACACATACACACGTGTGCCGAAATATTGTTTACGTACGGCTCTTCCGTGCGTAAAGTATAATCGAGTGCGTAAAGTTTACTTTACGCACGAGTTTACTTTACGCACCGAAAAGACGTACATAAAATATATTTCTTTTGCTTTACATATATTATTATATATACGTAGACAATGCGACATACTTTTCAGCGACACATTTCATGTGATTTAAAAATGTGACAGTCATTCAGATAAAAGATAAAATCGAAACACGCAGTGTTGTACATGGTCAGGTTGATAGTTTTCAGAGTACCGCTTCTCGATGCATCATCCGACATCTCTCGGTCTCCATTCTCCATCGTGATCCAGGATAACTGAAAAAGAGAAAACGAACAGTAGGAGACTGAAAGGCAGAGAAAGGGGAAAAAGATCTTGGGATACCCTCACGACCTTATCCTTCGTTTCAACCTATATGAAACAGACATACCACTCAGTCATAGGGTTTGGTTACACTGGAATTTCCTTAGGTCATTGACAATACATTTGAAATAATCACTTAAAATCAGCGTCAAAATCGGGATGTTTGTTTTTCGGAAAGCTCATCATTAATTTTACGGTAGGACACGCGATGAGTAGTTGATTTTGTAAGGTAACGCACCTTATCAATCAAACATCAAAACGTGAAAATGAGAAAAATTCTACGAAGGAAAAGGTAGCGTGACGAGAAAGTTTGCATAATGGCGACAAATGAAAATTTTGATGTTTGAAATTGCACTCATTGTATAATATAATCTATTGATTCGGTTAGTATGCAAGTATTTCTTAATTAATTTTAGTATTTCTCTTTGTGCTCTTTATTTTTAATAAATAATTTGGAAAAGACTAATTAAAGCTTATACGAAAAAATGTTATTCAGTGAAAACCACACCTTCATATATGAACATTTTGTACTGATAGGTTTGGAAAACTTGTTTAAATGTTTTCCTGAACAATAAAAATACATCATTTTTCAGGCAATTCCAAACCCTCATCCAAAGCTCATATATTTACAAATAGACTAATGAAAAGAAATAAAATCCTGTAGGATTTTGGATAAATCGTAATTCATAATATAGTTTAAAAGATGAAAAAATATGCTATGCCCATCCCTTATTTTGTAACTATTTAACACGTATCAATTATTTTTGACTGAAACAATAAGAAAATAACATATTAATGTTGGGTTCGCCTATAATTTGTCAGTCGTCATTACGTTTGTTAGTTGGCGACATTAATGATACAGCAAACATATTGCAGTGATAAAAAATTCAATTACGAAGGTTTGACAGTTGACAGATACAACCATTATCTTCACATTTTTCCTCGCCGTCATGTCATATTAATATGAGTGCGCCTACGCTAATACTCACAGAACGTGTGCAATTTATCCACCTATTTAAAACGTTTGTAGGTGCAGATATACCGAGCTTTTTTTTTTGTTCAACTATTCAATAACTTGATTCAATTTCTCGCTTTATCTGTTGATACATCTTTGAAAAGAGTCATCGAATTGTTATAATTTTATTGCTATTCATTGTTTAATCAATGTAATGTAATTACTATTGAAGCCAAATTAATTTTGAGAATAAATTAGAGAATCCCGAAAACATTTAATTAGAGCCCTCTGGGAGGTCAGAGGGAGAAATAAAATAAAGTCATTTTAACACTTGAAAAAAAGTAGATATTGTAGAAAATACGCATTGCCACTAAAAAAATTGTGGTATGTGACATGATCTCAAAAAATTACCATTTTGAATGATGATAACAAAATTGATGACAAAATTATTATTATTTTGTAGAAAAAATATTTTAAAATTATTTAATTACTTATTTATTAGTGTTTAATAGATACCTTTTCTTGCTTTCAATTGTTTAATTTTTGTTAAATAAATTAATCTGGTATAATAAAAAGAAACATTTATGTGATTTAGGGTAAAAGTGATGAAACCTGACTCCATTGGCAGACGTTCAGAGGTCAATTCGTCGGTAGCAGTGGGGTTGCATATGATAGACATTAACACATAAAAACCCATAAAAATCAGCTCATTTGATTTATTTTCAACTATTTGTATAGCAATTTCATGCTTCCATGAACTGTTGCATGACATTTAAAAAATTTAATAGACACGTATAACTGGCGTACGTTGGTATTTCTATATACATGTATAATAATGGATTTGTATTTTCTTGTTTGGGACAGGTCAGCACGAAATGTTTTTAAATAACTTTAAACAATTTATTATATCCGATGAAATTTAATATTAACTGTATAATATCGACAAGCCATTTTACAAGCATTATCATGACGGAATTCCATCGACGTTTAAAAAGTTTACAGAGTTTTATATTACAATGGTTTTTGCTCTAAATACTTTTTGGTCTGAAAAATGTAATGATGTCACTAATACAAGAAACAGCGTCCTATTTGTTAAGCAATTGGCATGCAGTAAATAATACGTCGAAATGAATATAGATGTGGAATATAGTAATTTTTTATAGAATTTTATAGAATTTACAGGTGAACAATGGACACGAGGTTGCAATGAATCCGAGGGTTTCATTTCAGTTTGCTGTTTTGCCTCTCAAAATTGATGTATTTTACCATGATTTTCAAGTGTGCATCTAACAGTCGATAACACGGTCCGACAAATATTTTAGAATTTCATGTTGCCCTATGAATAAGAGTTTCTGACAGGATTTTTGCTCCAGAACCCAATGTGGCCATCAAAATATCAAATTGGTCCTTCTTTGTGATATATTGAAGGTCAAATGGGTAAAAATCCGATTTCAGGCATTTTAAGCATCAACTTACCACCCAAAGAAACGCTGTTGTCTCGCTAGTAAGAGTCAATTCTGATAGGATTTTCCCCGCAGAATGCAAATATGTACACCAAAATAACCAATTGGACCTAATGTTTGATCAAATTATATGTGAAAAGGATAAAAAATCACATTTGAAGCATTTTGAACATCTATTTGCAGGACAAAGAAATGCTGTTGTCTCGCTAGTAAGAGTCAATTCTGATAGGATTTTTCATGCAGAATCCAAATATGTACATCAAAATATCTAATTAGACCTAATATTTGACCAAATTGACGGTGAGAAGCATAAAAATTCACATTTGAGGCATTTTGAGCATCTACTTAGCGCCCAAAGAAATGATATTGTCTCGATAGAAAGAGTCATTTCTGACAGGATTTTTTCCGCAGCGTCCAAATATCTAAACCAAAATAATAATTAGACCTAATATTTTACCAAATTTATGGTCAAAGGGTTAAAAAATCTAATTTTTTGACATTTCTACATCTACACTACAGTATGCGATGCAAAAAATCAAGAAATGCAAAATGGCGATTCCAATATAGAACAAAATGTCCTAAAACACGATTTTTTATTCCTTCGATCTTCAATTTGGGTACAAAGTAGTTCCAATTAAATATTTGGTGTACCTTGAAGAAGTCCTTAAGAGTGGTGTATTGCCTCAGAATACTACGATGCCATAATTCCTTTGCAGACCAGATGCTCAGTCCTAAAGTAAAACATTCAAGACACTCACTGATTAGTGTGAGTTTAAATATTTCAATTTAGCATCATGACGTTAATGTTACAATAGAATTGTGCACTTTTTTCCACCGCAATGCAATTTTTTTATCCAAGAACGACTCGGGTCTGAGCTTGAACTGATCCGAATGGGCGACTAGGGCTTTGTAAGCGCGTTTTACGATAGGTGAGCGTATGTCGGTCGTAAGGGCGGCTCGGGTGTTTAATGGGGCGCGAATGTGTGCACGTTGGGGTGTAGCATTCACCGTAGTGATCGATCATGGGTTATCCACCCTTAGTCTGTTATAATACGCAGCGCCGTGTACACGCATAAACGTATCCGCTTCCTTAGCTTTCTCATTTTCCCTAGGAAGGTAAGAGGAACTCGCGACACGGAAAATGACGAACCGCCCCGAATTACACAAGATCGGGGCTTCGTTTCCCCTCTGCATGCTGCTGTTATAAACGAACTGTCAGCACGAGGAAAAAAAACTGGTCTCTCGATGCGCCGAGGTCTCGCGAAATGATTTGTACTCATGAATATTGTATAAACGATTGCATATTAAATGCAATTTGTCAAGCAAGAGACGGCTCTGAATAATTGTATTTACAATTCTTATCACTTCGTTTATACACCGTATATTTCTAAATAGAAAAGTTAGCTGATGATTGACTTTTTAATTTCTTACCCTAAGAGTTCTATCTGTCAGAACATGCGTCCTTGTGTGCATTACCAAGAGAGGTCAACTAATTGTCATTCAGAAAAATTACATGTCATAATCACGGTATACTGTAGATTGAGTTTTAGAAGAAACTCTTTCATAGATGTCTTGTCGAATTTGACCTTAACCCGTTCACATCCCAAACATAAAATGCTCCCTTATTTTATCGTGTTGGAAAACATAGTTAGCGACGGATGATATTAACGGCAATTTTTATTCTGCCATTCTGAATTGTACTCTTTTCAAATCTGAACTTGTTTTTCTGGTAAGACCAATAGATTTTAATGCACAGAACATTTTTTATTTTGATTCCAAACAATTGTAATAGGAAAACATTGTTATATTCTGATCTAATCATGGATCAGATAGAATATTAACATAAAGGGCTTTAAAGGTTTCCAGTAAGAAAATAGATTATTTTCTTTTTGTGAAGTAACTAGATATAATAATTACTTGTGTAAGGGTTGCTTTTGATTATGAATCAATAGTTACAATTTTGCAATTCAAAGTGGCGATTGAAATATGGAGGGAGCCTCCTGAAAAATAAATCCATTCCAGATAAAAACGCAAGAAACGACGTATTTGCCTCGACTTGACTCAACAACTTGAAACAAAAATTGAATACAAACTCACGAATTTGAGGTTGACATTTTTTAATTAAAAAACGATTCACATATGACGGAGAGCGTCCAAAAAAACGGCAGTTACAAAATGTCGGCTCAAAAACTGTTTTGAAAAATACATTGAATTTGACCCATTGTTCATAGATTCTTCATTTTCAAATTGAAAATGGCGACTTAGCAGATACATCTCCAAGATAGAGTTAAAAAACATTTACAGTAGAGTCCCGGTATAGTTGCCCGCTCAAAGGGGAACACTGCTTCTCCCACTTTTCTCAATCGCGTTTCGTTCGTGACGTCACAGCAGGCCCTTCCTGAGGCCCCAGCGCGTAAGGTGGGGGAAAAAGAAAGCGGCGACAGACAAATATAATGAGACGGAACTGGGAAAATATGCCGGGAGGTAATTATAACGAGACGCAAATATACCGGGACTCTACTGTATATGTATAAATCATGATGTTTTATTCAGAACATGTGCATTTGTCAAGACGCGTCGGCAATAATGCAGTCGCCATGTTAAATTTCGAATTTCAACAGTTCGTGATAAAAAGTAACCCTTATATATGTAATCATTATTTCACTTTGGAAGCAGAAAACTGCAATTAAAGCTCCAATCAGTCATTTTGAATGCGGCTCTTTGACATTAATGTACAAGTCATTATTTCATCTCACCAAACATTTTCTACTATTCATTTGTCTCCATCTGCAGTAAAGTTCGAAGCTATATACGAAGGACGATTTCGATGGGAAAAGGCATTTATTCCTTAAGCAGTTGTAACTGTTAATTTATTGGTTGATAATATTGCAGACCTACTTTACACTTTAAGTAAACACGATAAGGACCAGCTAGAATATGTTAAACCGACGCACTTTCTGGGATTCACTGTAAGTTTTTATTCTCACGTTCGTTTTATTATGATATGGAAATAGAGTAATATATGACGTCATGGCTAGGGACTTGATAGTGCTGTTGAAATAAATGAATTCGAAGACCAACAAAACGGCATTGTTACCGGTCGCACAATTTTTCCCCGAGTAGCTCCGTAGGATAGCGCTTAATCGACGATAATTCCAGCCTCTAGCTACATCCCGTCGTTGTAATCGCATGATATTTTTATTAGTCGACGACTTGAAGTAGCGTAACGTCATAATTTCAGACGCTTACGGAGGAGACGCTCCGTGCGACTCTCCCAGGGATTCTCGTTGCAGACTGAATTTATAAACAGCGTCCTATACAACTATAGTGCGGTACTCTAGATTCCTTCGACTTTGGGTGAAATGCTCCCAGAATCCGCATATATATTGAGGTGCGGGGTGTCAGAGCGAGCTCTGGGAGAAAGCCTGGGTTTTGGTAATTCGAATCGTCTAATCGGATCGGTGTTTTGTTTCACGAGGCTGACGAATTGCGCGGATACGCATATAGGATAGTATGAACCCAACCAAGTCGACGATCGGTACGCCTCATTATTTCCAGCGCATTACCAGTGCAATCATCGATCAATGTTTTCTTTTTTCCCCTCTTGGAAATTGTTCAGTCGAGTGAGTCCTCGCTGGTGCGTTCGCATGGAAATTCATAAATATTTATAAACACTAGCATTCGGCATACTCCAAGTAGTTCGGACTACAATTAAACCGCCAGTGACAGTTGCCATTATTTTTATTATTTAATTACATGAAGTTGAAGCGCTTCGGTTTTGCGGCAATTACTTTACAACGTAACTTCAGTAATGGATATCCGGCATTATTGCAGGTGAAGGTAAACGAAAGCTTACGAGCGATTCATTTCAGTAGTACTTACTACTATAATATAATACATGATATGTGAATATTATACAAATACGCCGTATAAATATAAGCAGGATCAATTTATTTAACCACGTTAAGTGGTATGTAATACTATTAAAAACATTGAAACATATAAAATGGTGTTTAAAATTTCTATCTTTTGAGGGTGGTTGAATTTCCTACCACCAAGGAAGTACAATGGATGATGAAAATGACAACCAGTAACATAGCTCGAGAGAGCTTTCATTTGAACGGTTTTCTTCTATTCTCCTTGAAGGACCAAGTACGAAACTATTTGCAACGAGAAATATTGCATTCATGTTGAGGAATTAAGGATTCACTTTTCAAGATAATTTTCGGTTGTTCTTTATGAAATAGATTTGAGCCACTTAGGATCAGATTAGGTTTCACCGCATGAATTCAAAGTCGATAATATTGTACTATTTAAAATTGTTGTATGCGTCATAGTCTAGGATTACGTGTTCATGAACCTTAGGAAATTGCTGCAACCAATCTGTTTTATTTGATACTATAAGCAATACCAACGATTTACGTACATGTCGTTGCCTGCCGTGAAGACTCGCACGAGACTTTTTCGGAGTCACGAAAAACGAAGACCAAATCTTGACACGAAAACTTGACATGGGTCAAGATCATGGCACTAAATGATATGTCGGGGTTACTTTCTTGAAACCGATGAATGAAACCGCGTCGCGGCGCGTGGAGCTCCTTGCGTCTCACACCACAGATTCAATCCTTATGTATTTTCTAGTTTTATTCTTTCTTCCTCTTAAAGATATACAGTGGAGTCAAGACATAATTGTGTCTCGTTATATTTACGTCCCAGCATATTTGTCGGGTTTCGTCTCGTTATATTTACCTGCTGTATCTCTCTTTTCCACCACCTTACGGGTTGGGGCCTCAGGAAGGGCCTGCTGTGACGCCACGAATATGACGCGACTGCGGGGAGTCGGAGAAGCGACGCTCCTCTTCTTTGGGTAAGTATAACGAGATGGGAGAGGAAGGCGAGGGATCGAGTAGGTAATTATATTGGGACTTTACTGTTAAATGAATGGTCTATGATGGGCAGCGAAATGCGGAAGAAAAAGGTACTTGGGGCGACATCGTTCGGATTAGTTTATCCCTTCGAAATTTTCCTCAAAACGGGTGACATAAATTTCCATACGCTGTTGTAAATTTCTTCCAAAAATTTAATGAACTCGTAAATGAAGCAGTTGATTATACACGTTTAATAGATTTAATACCGTGTGTTCGAATCTAATATATATATTTCTTAAATTTCAAGAATTTTTTTTAACATTTAATTAACGTGTATATGAAATTTAATAAAAGAAAACAAGCAGTTGGTAACGATGGTGAATTAAAGATAAGAACGATTCAACTGTATTTTTTTTTAAAGTTCTATGGAGAACAAATGTTGGAAGCATTACCGAAAAAATTTTAGTTACATAGTTAGAGATATAATTTTTTTCATTGTATTTTTATTAAATAAGAATATAACTATTGCTTGATGACAAATAATTTGAGCCTTGCAACTGGAAATTTGTATTCCACGTTACATCGGTCCCTGGCCATATTTTTAGACTTTAAATTTAAAGATTTTATGTTTTAGTGCAAGACTGTTACCATTCGTTAGGAGCGAACTTTCAGTTTATTACTTATGGTAACATTTTATGTAATTGTTCATACTGTTACCACGTTCAAACGTGCATGGCAGCAGTTCTGTCAATTGGTTGTATTGTAGCCTCCAATTTTGAATTTCTAAAATCTGACTTTAGTTTTGTAATCAGCGATCCGAAAACCCCCGGAGCAACATGTTTCAAGCAGAATGGTTAGACTTTTCAAAAAAGTGTCTTTTAAACAAAATCTGACTTCAAATTCGTAATCAGCAACCATAAAACCTTGACGTACCACATTTAAGTGATTTTAGAAACTGTTTATGCATAAATTGATTGAACACAATGTCATACTTTATGACGAAGATTTTGAAAACATCGTGAAAACTATCTATCTTTGTGGTCATTATGAAAATGGACAACGTCATATTCAGTACACCTGAAACTAGAAATGGATTTGGTTTTATTTTACATAAATTCCAGAATTTGTTAGTCTAATTTATATCGACCAAGATTTACATTTTTCCCGCACTCTGGGAAAAGTCCAAATTGACGAACATCTTCGTTACCCGCATTAAGATGTTTTATACATTTTTCCAAGACTAATTTTTTCAGCGTGCACAGAGAAAATATTACTATAAAGCATAAATGAAAACTAGACAATGTTGTTAGTGACACAGCTATCTCAGTAAGCTTAAAGTTACACTTAATTTCATATTTTAGTTTAATAATCATCCTCCATTATATTCTGCTGTATTGCTATTTACTTGTTCCAAACAAAATGTTGCATTTATATTTATGCAGGGTGAAGAGCTGAGTTATATTAAAGCGTTGAACATAACATCAAATATAATTGCAGTGGAGAAGTTGACTTCGTTGTCAGGAAAAGCGATAATTTTTGTAAAGGCCAGAAGTGAAATTTGCCTCTCGTACCCAGCTTAACCATATACACGTTCAGCGATATTATCGTACCGTTATACACCACAATAGAGGGAAAAGACAGTTGGGGCGTTTCACAGAATTACGCGTGGACAGCGGACGGGTTAGTCCTCGCAAACTAACTATTGTAACTGCTTCCTTGTATTACAGCATGTCCCGCCTCTCGGGACAACCCAACATTAATCTCCTTTTCTGCATTCCGTAACTTTCAAATGCAAGTCGCGGTCATGGAAATATGGGATGAGTGCTAATTAATACTTTATAATACTCTCGAAAGGATATATTTTTGTTTAGAAACTTTCTGTAGTTACAATAACTATTATACGATGACTTTGAAAGAGGCTGACATTCCAAGATTAAAACCCATGTTTTAAATCGCATAGATTACATTTACAAATCTTGAACGATCATTAGATAATAATTTCATATACTTAATCGCACAGTGGTAATAGAAGAAGAA
Source organism: Trichopria drosophilae (assembly GCA_030407085.1). Taxonomy (NCBI): domain Eukaryota; kingdom Metazoa; phylum Arthropoda; class Insecta; order Hymenoptera; family Diapriidae; genus Trichopria; species Trichopria drosophilae. The sequence goes on along the minus strand of CM059582.1, from coordinate 171,365,257 downwards.
CAGCATCTTTATTACTAATAATACACAAAAAGATATAAACAAATATAGGTTTACTTCAATTAAAAATAGAGGATATGTTACTGGATATTCCATAATTACAATTTATTGCACATAATATAATTTTAAAATATTAACTCTTCAGGTACACTCTTAAAAACAATGTGTTTGACTTCGTCAATACTCAGTAAGTAAATAAATATTTATATTTTAATGAAATGTTCTATGTAGAGATTTACCTGGTTGCTAATTATCACTTATCTAACTATACTCTCTAAATCTGAATTAATTAAAAACTACTAATAAGACATTGAAAAGTAAGTCGCCAAATCAATTAGTAATCATTTTTGCTAATAAAACGTTAAATCCTACTACTCTATTACTAATTCTATAAACTACTGAAATAAAAAAGTTAATATCTACTTGTAGATCAGTAGAATTTTACTAATGAATTAGTATTTTCGTACTATTTGTCAGTAAAAAAACTTACTAATTCATGGCAACCCACTTTTCGCTATAGATAAGTCGTTTTTTATTCATTCAATTTTAGTGAGTACGTAGCTTATTTCGTGATACATTCGACCGGCAGCCGATAGGTCCGGGGTTCAAATCCTAGCATATCAAATCTCTCGAGTCTTGCCCCTCTTTTCTTTTTAAATGAAAAATAATTTTAAAAAATCGAAAAAAATATCCATATTTATGATAAGCATGATGATTACTTTTTTCAGGATATTTGCAACTTTTAGAGTGGGATGCATTAGAAAAAGTGAAAGTAGATATAAATAGGGTTTTAAGATAGGCTTGATTTCTTCAATAAATATAAATTTTATGGGCTCTGCCTATCACTTGAAAATAAAAAAAATTAAAAATTTCTTCTTTCTTCCTTCTTCATGAATTTAAAGACACTATCAATTTTTAAAACTAAGACTTTATTTAAAATTGAAAACATACAAAAAAATAAAACTTAAAACTCTTTAAAAAATATATACAAAAAATTAAAATTAACTTTAAAAGTATTAAAAACTATTTTTAATTATTGACTTCTGAAGAGGGACCAGACATGTCCGAAACGTTGAGTCTTTTAAAGTTAATTTTAATTTTTTGTATATATTTTTTAAAGAGTTTAAGTTTTATTTTTTTGTATGTTTTCAATTTTAAATAAAGTCTTAATTTTAAAAAGTGATAGTGTCTTTAAATTCATGAAGAAGGAAGAAAGAAGACATTTTTAATTTTTTTTCAAGTGATAGGCAGAGCCCATAAAATTTATATTTATTGAAAGTAGATATATTTTTATTGTAAAAAAAGATTTTGCTATTATAGTTTTATATGATTAAATGTTAAAAATGGAGTGTAAAAACGAATTACGTAACTGTTTGTCATGTGTTACGTTTTAATTCACCATATTAGAAATCCGTACATGTTTTATCTAGAAGTGGCACATGTTACCAGTTGATACTCACTTGATACTCCTCAGGTAGAAGTGTAACAAATATATGGGGACATTTAATAAATCGTTACGAAAAGTGCAACAGCTTGTGTAACTATAGTCAAATTTTGAAAAAGTTATTACGCATCTTTAAATAGTAATGAATTCATAAATAAAATAAGTGTTTCTTTTTCCAAATATTTCTATATATTACATAAATGCGAAATTGATTTAATAATACTTATGAATTAATAAATACACTGTATCTCCGAAAAAGTGTAACGTACAGAAAATTATTAATATCAATGAATTTTGTAGGTTTTTTGAGCTACCACTTTTCCTATTATACCAAAGTACAAAAATGATTTTTTGGATCAGAAAAAGAGGAAAAAGTAATGTTTGGCAAATTTGGCGCCCTCTAATTTTTACACATGACCTTGTACAGTAATGGCCAAAAACATAAAATGTAGAGAATAAAATTTTCTACAACTTTTGTTTAAAACTTTTTTACTGCCAAATTAAGAAATAGTTATTTTTACGATATTCTGTTCTTAATTTACTAATTGTTTTCAATTCGATTTTGTATTTATTCAATTACAAGTTTGATTTATTAACAACATAATAGTTGCACCATACGTTACAACTATAACATGAAATAAAATGAAAATTACAAGGATCAAGTTGTGGTTAAAATAACTGGTTATAAAATGTTTAGTATACTTAATTTGTTTATTCCATTAATTATTATTAAGATATTCATTCGTAAACGAAAACGTTTTTATTCGCCTAGTGTACTCATAGCTTATTTTTTAGCATTTTTAAAATTATACAAGTCCAAGTATTCAATGAGTTTTTTTGCAAAAATTTTAACTATTTGATACATAAACATCACAATGTTGTTATTTTTGCGATTTCTGTTAACATGCAATTAACTTTCTTTAATAAATGCTAAATTTAATATTTAATATGATTTGATATTGTATTTAAATGACATTAATTTGCAATCAAATGTAATGAGATTCATGTAGACAGATTCATAATTACCATTCATAAAAACCCCATTTTTTAACCAATTTCTGATTACAAAATATGAGTTCTTTCTTTTAGACTAAAATTTTTTGCACGAAAAATTCGTTTCACACATTTTTTCACTTGTAAAATTCAAATTTATAATGTTTGTCGGATTTAAAACAATTTCAGATATATAAATTATATTATTAGAACAAATTATTAATAATAAACAACTCCTAAACATTTTCTCAAAACAAGTAAATTCTTTTTGTATAACAATAACCATTTCGTTTTTAATTATTTAAATAAAATCCATAAACGGTATATAATACAGTACTTATAACTAACTTTTTTAGTAAAAATATAGTTAGTAGTATCGTATTATTTTTTGTCTATTATTGGAAATCCTTTTTTCTATTACTAAATCATTAACTTTAGAATAATAAATTGTGTACTAATAATTAGAAAATTCTGAACCGGAATATCTTAGAGAACGATTAAGTATAATAAACGCAACGAATCATGTTAACACACTTTCTGATTCTATTTAGAACAATTTTACATGCTATAATTAATTTTGTCACTATTTTAAATATTTAAAATTTTTCAATCAGTATTTAGAACAAATATTGGGCAGGAATCAATTTTTGTTGTGCCCAGTAAAGCGAAAATATATACAATTCTTTTCACATCATATTGTTGTGTTTGTTGTGTTCTAGACAAATGACAACAGATTACATATAGCAATGACAGATAATAACAGATGATAATTGACGACGTTGAATTCATCATCACCTTCATCACGACCTCAAGTCACTCTTATTTGACGCCATCATCTCTTGCTATCCGTGACTTTACATAAACTCCATGCCAATGAATCGTAACTCTTCGTAAGTACCTCAAAACTATTAAATGCCAATTATTTGCACAACTATTCGTTGACAGTAAACACGCTACATATGACATCATAACTTATTTCCGTTTTATTTATGACATTGTATATTTTTTTAAAAGTTCCGTATCGAATCAGCATGAAAACATTTTCAAACCGTCCATGTCGAATTTGGAGAAATGTTGCCATCGACAATGAAGGGCTTCGAAGGTTCGATGTTGTGACAACTAGCCAACCGGGCATAGTTTGCGTTGCTCGGTCGATCGAGAACGGTCGTATCTATTTTCCCTGCCCAGTTGGTAGAAGGAAACTTCGGTACCCCTACTAGCATAAACAACCCGATGCTTCGTACCTCGTGCCAGCTGTGATTTATTGCGAAAACAGCCAGGTCAGAAGTGACCGACTTAAGTGGACGACAATGCTACCGGACGTTTACGAATTAACTATACCGCATGGGTACAGTGTCGGTTTTGGGTAATGGAATATTGGGAGTGCTGTACTGACAATTCGACCTGCCCAAACACGGCACAAAGCGAGATGTCATTCACGAACTATTCCATTCGATGGGAGTCGCTCTAAGCTAAAAAAATAAGGAAAATGTAATTTAGCATTGTTTGTTTGACAATCGAATGTTGTTACACAAAATTTTGCATACTTATAGGATTTTAATTTTTTTTACTGTTGTTGGCAGGCGAAAAATTGTATCACTTTGAGTATACCAATAAACCTAATTTTTCTTGAATATTGCATCTGTCAATTAATGTCAGGTATTTCAAATTGAACGCAAGGTTCTAACATTATAGAGCACGCCCCGTCCTAAGTTCTTTCAAAATGGAGGAAGATTCTCTAAAGCTATAGCCCCTCACTATCTCTACTTCCGCATCTTTGTCTATATCCGTGCAATGGGTGCTTCTGTGTGGGTCAGCGAAACAATGTAGTGGGGGAAGGAGAGGAAGAGAGTGGTGTAACTTTGGACAAGCCAAATCTATAACTTTGGATAGACATATAACTTTGAACCGCATAACTTTGGGCGGGGACTGCTGTGTCGATAAAAATCTGACATATATACAAACAATATTACATTCAAGAGAAAGGTCACATAATATGAGTGCGAAACTAAACATGATTTATTGCTATAAATCCTGTTTATTTGACTTTTAAATACCCGACAATCTGCTTATGGTGCAATTGATCTGCTTTTACGAACTAAGAAGGAATCCTTTTCAAAATAATATTTTGACTAAATATTTACAATGATGATGTTATTTGTCAATAATGTGTAAATATACAATAGTTCTGTTTTGACTTAGTATTTACAATTAGTAAATTAAATCTATGCTACATAGATTACCATCTGGAGTAGTGATTGGCATAAATTAATAATAGTAAAAGATATAAATATTACTGTATTGTATTAAACTAAAGATGAACGCTATTTTTTTACATTTTTTTGCAACGTTTATATCTCTGAATTACGAGTCTGCTTCTTGCAATTCAGAGTAAATATAATTATTTACAATTTAACAATGGTAGAATTATACAACAAATTTATTATTGCGTTCATTATATTATTTTTAAAAATTTTAAAAACCATTTTTTCAATAACATTATAGGGATTTATAATTAGAACACAAAATACATTTTTTAAATATACTAAAGCGCAGCTAAAATAATAAGAATACCCAAAATAACAATTATAGTAATATTTATAGCAAATTATATAATCATTCTAAATTCGTCTTAGTCGGAACTTTATTTGTTTTTTTTTGTAAGCAATTTTAGTAATTCTGATACTCAACTTGTAAATAACTTAAATATTATTTTAAAAATCAATATTGTTTAAAACAATCAAATTTGATATTTATACCTGGTAAAATAAAGGAACCCATTTGAAGACATTGCATCAGAATATTTTGCTTTTATCGATTTCGGAAAAAATTACTTACATTACAAATAAAAAATAAGAAAATATTTCATTTCAAAATTTTCGCGTTACAAAAAGACACGATATTTTGAAAGATTTACTGACAAGCGTAGTATTTTATCTCATATTTCAAATGTCAATCAATTTGTCGAAATCTATAAAGGCGTTTTAAAAGTATCGAGTTTTGACGTTATATAGAGCAAAATATAATTATACAAATTTTTTATTAATAGTACGAAATTATTGTAATTTAAATATAAAATTACTTTCAAATTATTTATTATTTGAACAAAACAGATTTATTGAATAAAAGAAGCACAAACATGAAATTATTTCGTATGTCTATAGCAAAGTAAATTATGTAGCCTTAAGAATAATTGTAATTTTGACTTTTATATACATTTTATAAAATTTAGTGGATTTTACTTCTGTAAGTCTTATTCAAAATTTCACAAGCTACCGAATAAGAAATATTCTTCGTCGAGTTAGCTAAAACCTTTTAAAAATATCAGATTAAATAGAAGTCTTCATTCTATAGAAAGTTACCACCCTTTGTACGGTTTCTTAACTTCAGGTAATCCGGAAAATAGGGTTATTTTTCAACCATTTACGGACAGAATTCACAAAGTTTCTAACATGCCACAGCCGTTTTCCACGTGGACAGAAGAACTCGGTATTTTCGTTCGGTTTAAAATTCGCATTCAGAGCTAATATTTTTGCTTCATTTTGATGAAATAGTACAGTTGTAATCATTTCAAATTCCTTCCAATAACAATGAAATAAAAAATTTTGTCATTTTATCAAATAACTTTCTCCTATATTTATATAAAAATGGTTTAAATCGATACCAATTTAAATTTTATTAAATTAGCTACATTTTTGTATCTGATTTGCCGTTCGTTATTTATATTTCTGAGTCTGTCTCCATATACGATTAATAGTAGAAATTATTATTAATACATTAACTAAAGCATTATCTAATAATTTTTTTTCGTTTAAATTAAAATTATTAATTATCGGAAATTAAAACGTGCATTAGCTATCTTAAAATATTTTTTGGTCTCAATAGCGTATATAACTTAAAAATTTTTATAAATGGAATTGTTAAGAATTTTTTAGATATTGAATGATAAATTAAATAAATACGGATTTAAAAAAATCTGCGCCGACTTTACTTCTGAAGATTTTTTTTTGAATCGTCACTATAACTTTTTAGAGTATTTTAAACATTATTTCTCATTTAATACAAATATATTCACTTTAAAATTTAATAAGTAAAAGAACTTTCTTTTTTAAATAATATTGTATCAAAAGAGTTGTAAACCAAATAATATTTATATAGATATAACCAGTATGTCTTTGTTAATATTATTGCTATGAATTTCTAGGTAAAAATGAGTTATATACACAATTGCATAGCATTTTTATCTCTGTATATAATTGTATATAAATGTTGTTAAAAAAGGTATTTGAATGAAAAAGTATTACTAATGTTTAACAGTGCTCATATAAATCATATTACTACATGCACTATTTTTTGATAATTCATTTGCATTATATAGCTCAGTGACATTTTTGGTGTTTTTATGGGTAAATATAAAAGATGCTAAAAAGTTTTATTTGATTAAATTTATTTATGATTATATACGAGTGTGTATTATTGTATGTATATACTATCATTTACTCATGTATCCAATTAAATACAATTATTTACAGTTGTATACAATATATACAGTCATATACAATATACAATACTGTACATACAAAATTCATGTATATTTATACACCGTCGTATATTACTGTATATTCTATACAATTTTATATAATTTCCATATAATTGTATATCAATCAATTTTACCCCTTTTTTTTCTATTAAAATTTACGACAGTATTACATCCATTACATATTTTAGCAAACATTTTTTCATGCACTGTTGGCTTGACTTCAGTACTATTATATATTCAAATTTTCCTCGTTCACAAATCCATCAGCATAGTAATTTTTTAATACACAGGCTATATCACAATAACATCTGTAAAAGTGCCCCCTCCTACCTTCTTGCCCTAGACTATTCGAAAGGTAACCTCAAAATATGCATATAATGCCAAAATTAGAATCGCAAAATCCGTATATGAAGGTTGGAATACATAAGGCTAAAAACCGTTTTTTTCCAACATAATTTTCTTCCGATGAGTCTTTACATCGGAAAGTGTAAAAACATTGTCGAAGTCGAATTTTATGTTACAAATACCACAATTCGTTGCTAGACACATAATCTCAAAATTAGCCCAGATAAAAATTTCTGAAATTTTCGGACAACGTTAAACAGTAATATTATCGTAAAGAGCGGTAAAAACGCAAGAAACGTCTAATAATTTCAAAATCGGGGTGTAAGAACGTTCTCTAAAAATTTCATTAATTTTATTCTGGTTTAATTTTGAGGTTATGTGCCTTGTAAATAATTGTGATTATTTGTAATCCAAAATTCGACTTTCATGACTTTTTACAAGAGTTTTTCATCTAGAGACTGGAAGATTATACCGAAAATATCGAAGATAATATCGAAAAATCTGATCATATCGAAAAACACGGTTTATAGTCCTGCAACCTTTCCATAGGGTTTTTCGGGTTCTAATTTTGGTTCTATATAATTTTCGGTTACTTTTCGGATCGTCTAAATCAAGTAGGCGATTTGCGATGGTATATACTATTACCATTCTACTGGTGTTAGAGTCATTGTTTACAGTACGGTGGAACATCGGCGATGAGCTGTAACATCTTATGCACCAAAGTGAACACTAAGACATAATTTAATATTTTGACATTTTTAAACATTCATTTCCTTACATCACTCCTCAAGTCTATTACGGAATTATGATAATTTCACAATTTAAATATTTCATTCATAACAACAATTTCAGTTGCATTAAATCAGTCATAAAATAAAAAGAGTAGATGGAAGCTATAACCAAATTGTCAAGACGACTGCCTTCCAATCACACGACTATCAATTCAGATGGTAGCGCCAACTACAATAAACATGGGGGATCGATATAGTACGATCTGTCGATATGGGGACACTTTCCCTTATACTATATTTTAGTATTTTTATTAAGAAAAGTCTACACTACTGAGTTTTCACTTAACAATAATAATATAAGACAAGAAGAGTGGTGTACCTATATTTTAGAAGTTTAGCAATCCTATTTTCCAGGGAGTTCCATTTTAAGAGGAATCCAATCTTTTGCATTTTAGACCTCATTCTTTACAAAAATACAAAAATCATTGTAGAAATTTAATTTCTTCGACAAATTTTATCGAGATTTTGACTCATATGAGAAACTGCTGAAAAATTGTAATGTCAATTGTACATTCCATATTTGGTCGTCTCAAGTTTTCAGTGAAATGTTATTACTTATTTTGCATATAATAATAATAATAATAATTCAATAATCATGTTATTAAACATATAGCTTTGAAAGCGAAAACAATAGAATAGTACATAATATTCCTTCAGCCCAATAGCGTCAGCTTTTGACTCTACTTTGACACAACTATTTTTCGGGATCAATACGATACCTATGATTCACTTCGTGAATGGAAGCTCTGAGACGGTCCTGGTCAGATCTTCATTAAGTTGCCGGATGTGGTCTAAATTCCAAAAATCAAAAGTTCAAAATTTCAAAGAGAAGTAAATTAAAATGCAGAAGAATCACGACATTTCGAAACTGACATTTCGAATTTCATCCGGGCATCCGGATTTTAATAAATAATACCTGTGAATAGCAGTTTAATGATCAGGCACTATCCGCGAATACCTGATTAGGCAGGCCTTATTTAATCTTGACCAGGACGACATGATCAGGTATAATTTACTCTTGACAAGGCACGTTTTAATCAGGGTCTAATCAGGTAGTAAACTCAGGTGCTTGAAAAGGAATGCCTTATCACGGTCGGTATAGGCCCTCGTCAAAGTTCAGGCTGTCAAAAAATATTTCTGCTGTATTTCTCTGAGTCAAATTTTCTTAATTAAAAATCAGCATACAGCAAGTTAGTACGATTTTTAAGCTAAGTCGATCTGTAATTGATTAACACACTGATCTATTCAAAAAGTCCTACCTACAGTTCAATGAAATGTAGGTCGCAGTGTAAAAAAATGGAAAAAGAAAATATTCGAATAGTCGAAAGCAAACTGTCAAAAACGTTAAAACTTTCAAAAAATTATCGAAGATCGATGATTATCTGGGGCAAATCCCACGAATATAAGCGAAACAGAAACTCCTTTCGCTTTCGATCAGGCAATCGCGAAGGTGCGATTTTCGAGGTTCTATGTGTGCTGGATGAGTGCTGGCGTAAACGGGGTTGGGACATCGGACTATACGCGGGGCTGGTCGTAAAATTGGACGAAGCGAAACTCCAAGAGGAAGAGAGAGTGACAGAGAGTTAGAGAGAGAGAGTAAGTGAATGATGTCGGTGACATCCGACAAGGTACAGCCCTCCCCGTTGACGCTATTACTCACTCGACACGCGAATACCATTCAAAGTTCGAAACCGTACGATCGCGACCCAATTCCAACCCGCAAAATCAGCTGTTCGTATTTCGGTCATAGCTTCTGGTTCATAATTTCGTATACCACTAACGATTTTAACCTTCATACGAGCGGGTGTTATCTAAATGTCGCTTCCGACTAGAAATGCGGTTACGGCCGTGCTAAGTGCTTTGCACTCGATCTGCCGACATAAATGTCGAATGCATTGAATGATTTACAGGTAAAGTCGAATAAAATTGCTCGCCTTTCCAAAGAAATAAAAAAAGCGAACGCAAAGTACAATACTTCGATGAAGACCCAGCTACGTTCGAAAAGTTTTAAATTAAAGTATCCTCAATTTTTATTTCTTTTTGTATATTACGAGCCAAATGGAATGAAACTGTACTTTCACGTTTATTGGCGATTCTTCATCATAGAAATCCTCATTAAGTGCTTCGCGGTATTATAAATAACCATCGTCTTTTGACGTATATATTCTTCTTAATTTCATGTCATACAGTGATAAAAATCTGCACGCGCAATTGAATGATGCTGAAGTTTGGTTACAGATACATTTGAAATGCAAACAATAATGTAAATGCTTAATAAATAATAACATCTTTAACGTTTTCTGGATATCCTACAATATAGAATAAAAAACGCATAAGCACATTTCGTACATAGGTGATACCATCTGTAGAATATATGTTAAAATGTTCTCTTTTTATGATACCAAATTCACATTCACGTCCTCCATGTGTAAATTCAACCCGGGCAGTATCAAGGCTCTGGCCAGTTTTTCTGACAAGATTCGGGCGCTAGACGGAGACTATCCAATATTTGGCATAACTTGGGTTGCATGATTCGTCTAGTGCACCGATATAATACTGTCTAAATGCTGCTTACAAGTAACACTGCCTAAGTGTGACGCGATATTGACTGGAACTTGGCATATTTTAAGAACTCTAAAAAATGTCGTGTTGAAACGTATCCTTGAATTGCTACATGTGAAGTAAAACTCATTTCCATAAAAGTTGGTGCCTGAGAATTTTTTTGGTTTGCTGATTTTGAATCTGACGTCAATTTACAAAATTCGAAATGGCGGACCAAATTTTAGAAAACTTTTTGACTTTTCATAATACTTGGTATCCAGTGGTCTTTTAGGTCACTGATTTTGATTCTGAAGTAATATTTGCAAGATTCAAAATGGAGCATCGACAATTTGGGGTCAAAATTTGATAAAAGTTTTTTCATAAAATGTAGTATGTAGAGGTTTTTAGGGTCATGATTTTGTATGAAAAACAAAAAAGCTTCGTAAAATTTGATTGAATTTTGTAAATATGACCTCAGATTAGCCACCAAAAAAACACCAACTTTTATGGAAATAAGTTTTCCTTCATATATGCGCCCAAATTATTATATATTTTAGGGGGTTTCAAGCAATTCAGGGATCAGTTTCAACCCTTAAAGCTTCTTCTTAGCCGATAAAAAAAATTCGTATCGATTATTTTTCAGAGTTTTAAAAATATGTCAACTTGCAACCCAATCGGCTTGTCACACTTTGGTAACGTTAGTTCTTAGTACCAATCTAGTCTTGCACTAGAAATATTTGAACCACTCGATTCTCGACACACATTTCATGACTGGCACGGAAACAATAGTATTCAATGCACGGAACAAAATTTAGCGTTGGAATTACACCGAATTCTAGAATTTTGAAAAGGAAATTTGCGAAAAGAAATAGAAATTGCGAAATATAAGATTGTAGATATTTTGAAGTTAATGCGTTTAATCTAGTAATTCTAGTAAGTGGTTAGATTTTGTGCAGTGTTTGTCATCATTACATTGCAATATAACATTCCGGTTACTGTAACTAAATAAGAATTATTGTGCAGTTTTAACTACAGATTACTGTTTTTCTCTACCGATTTTCTAATGAAATCACTAAGTTGATCAAATCTGTAAAAAATGAAGAAGAGATACTTTACAAACTGGCGAGGTAGTCTTGTAGGTGGTAAATTTACCATGCGATCACGGAGAATCACGATGTCCAACGTTGTTCACAAAATTGTCTATGCTAAAAGATATGCAAATTCATTTATATTTTATGAATTATAGATACGCTTGTTACTAATTTATATTAAATAAATTTTGCATCATTTTCAGTTCCCGTGAAACAAGTGGAAGCACATAATATGTGTAGGTGAGTGAGGGTTAAAGTGTTATCTATTAGCAAACTTTTAGAAGCTAATTCATCCTTAGGAGTAGAGTTGCATAAGACCACAAAAACTTATAACCATCCCCTGGGAGAAATGAAAAAATTTTTTGTACAATTCTTTTGTTTAACATTCTTATACAACATGTTAAAGGTACACGGGAAATGGACGGTTAAAGTAAATATATTTCAGGTTATGATGGTAACAAAATATGAATGCAGTATTTGCAAATAGCAATTCGTCGTATATATTTCAATTTAAACTTTACGTGAACAACACTCATAAGCGTAAGAGGAAGACGAACCCAGAAAAAAAGAACACGGCATTGGCAATAACATAACTCTCCCACGCACAAGTTTTTGCCAGAAAAGTAATTTAGCCAAATGCACACATTTTTCCTGTGAACCGATTTAGAAATGAGTAGGTACGTTACGGATTTTGGAGCCGCTGATTACAAATGTAAAGAGTGTTAAAATTTCAAAATTCAAAATAGAGGATCCAATATGGCGGACAAAAATATGATTCAGTGAATTGACCTCTATCTTATTTCTCAAGTATTTTTTGGATCGCTGATAAGGAATTTGAAATAATAATTTCAACACTCAAAATGATTGAATCAATTTGGTGGATTAATTTGTCAAAAATTATCGAATTTTCATCAAAATTGTTATATAAGTGTCTTAGGTTAGCAGATAACCATTTTAAAGTTAACATCTAAACATTCGAAATAGCAGATCCAATATGACGGACTAATATTTAACAAATTATTGAATTTTCATAAAAATTGCTGTTTGGGAATTTTTCGCGTCGCTGAGAGAAATTGTATAGATCTGAAAAAAATCGAAAAATTACTATTCTGCAACAGGAGTTTGAAAACGGACATGAATACGATTCTGGTGAATATTAATTTTTATAAATCATTCAAAAATAGAAAAAACTCATCAATTTATATACTTGCAAGCCAAATGTTTTTCTTGAAAATCATCATATAATCATGAAACTACGAAACAAAATTTCAAAATCCCAAATGACGGATACCATAAGGTAGATCAAAAAATTGTGACATTTTAATCAAAATTGATATCTGGTGTTTTTTTAAGTTCACTGCTAGAAATTTCTGTAGCAATTTTCTGAAACATGTAACCGAAGCTTTTTATGGTTACCGTTTCAGAATTTTACGAAACATGAACAGAAATTTTGGAAACAGTAACCGTAAAAAGCTTCGGGTACGTGTTTCAGAAAATTTTGTTACAGTTTCAGAATTTTCAATTACCGTAACAGAATAGTATAAGGGGAGTAACATTTGTATGCTTTATTATATTTTTTTGTGTCGTCTATGATTTATTATCCTTTGCTTGGGGAAGGCTACCCTGTTATTAAAAATAGAAAATTTAGTAAAAACAACCCGGTTTGAAAATCAGGGTAGAAAAAATACGATATATACATTTATTGCCTTCCTACTAATAAGAATCAACATTATACAATTTAACAATTTTCGGATGACACTCGTTTTAAACAGCCATTTTTATGAAAATTCAATAATTTGTTAAATAAATATATGACAAATTTCTGCTCTGAATCTTTTATTTAGGTTATATTTCAAGGTCTAAAGTTATGTCGTTAAAATGCTAAAAACAAAAGTGTTTGGACGAATATATTCATCCTGACCTATATGGAAACAACTTAGTATGGACGAATATTTGCAGGTCTGCAGTAAAAATCAAGGAAATTCTTTGCAATTTATATTAATTATTTTATATTAACACCATACTCCAAGCATAAAACTTTACGGATAACTCAAATACATTAAATTTTCTGATCAACGCTGACTCCAAATTTATCCTTCAAGCTTTTGAAAGCACAAAATCTAAAAATCCAGCAATGAAACAAATAATGAAGAAATTTTTAAATCTAAAATCACCATACCAGGAAATATTTTCTGCTTCATGAAAAGTGCTCCTCTATTTTTGAAATATTTCAATCCATACTCTTTTTTCACAATATTCAGATATTCCTCTTTTATTTAGAAGCTGATAACTGTTCCCCTTCCTCCTCGTATATCTTTTATAAAGAGTGCATGTGCAACACAAAATGGACAATGAACTTTACGATTCAGTACTGTCATTGCTCTTAGAGTCGCATCTGAAAGTTAAAACTTACACCGGGGCGAGGTAACGCAGTACTGTTTATCATTCAGTATGTCGCATATCCAAGGACGAGTTGTTGTAGATTGGCCGATTATTATCTATGTAACATTGTTGTGTTCATGACCAATTCCATATAAAATCATGCAACGAAAATGAGTTTGAAATTACAAATCATGTTTTATATGACTTTTATTGTTCTTTTGGATAAATAAAAAGATAAACAAAAAGATAATAAAAAATATTTGACAAATAATAAATTCAAATTTGGAGGCTTATATCCTGCAACATTGGGTAGAAACCAGAGTACGATCCTGGAACCTTTCGATTTCCAGTCGAATGCTGTAACCAACTGAGCTATATCTCCCCACATCCCCCCGCTAATTTTTAATTAGTCCCATATTTCGTATGTCTTCACATTTTTCATATTGCTGCATTTGACTCTTTCTCACCCAGATTCGGTTCAAATAGAAATTAATAGAATTTTGGGCAGGGTCATATTTAACAAATAATAAATTCAAATTTGCAGACTTATATCCTGCAACGCAATTAGTGGTGATTGCGTAAATTAGGATCGTACCCTGGTATCTACCGAATGTTTTTCTATGTTTCCCGTTATTTTTTTTTTTAATTTATCAAAACAGAAAGAAAATTTTCCCGAAACATTTGGTTGGGGCTAGGCTAAAACGCCCTGAAATCGAAAAGAATTTTTTTCTACAAAAACGACAGGTATTTATATCAACGTCTTCTTTTCAGTAATAAAAATGAACGGGAAATTTTGAATATGTATATTAAAAGTCGAAACTTTCAAATATTAATAATAACAAATAATTTCTGGTATTTTATCCAAAAGAACAATAACAGTCATAAACATGACTTCGAATTTGTAACTTATTTTCGTACTATAATTGGATATGGAATTGGTTCCGAAAATTAAATAACAATGAAATGGACGGAAACACATTTGTTACTGTGTCAGTCTTCAGTATTAGCCACTTAAGTTAAAAAAATGAAGAACGTGATACCGATATAATTCTTCGTAAGTTGTAATTAATTTTATTTAATTTTGTAATGTTATCTGTGAATACTACTGGAAATTAGTTTGCGTCACTTCGCCCCGGTGTCTTGTTTTGGAAACATGGTAAAGATGGAAAATGTTGAATTCACATTTTTCACAAAAATAATTACGATTAATGTAGATTTCAACCGTATTTTTCCGTTCTTCAGAAAAAGTAACATAGAAATTTTTATGGTGAAAAATAAAAAAAAATTGATTTTTGTTTAAAATGATTCAAACATTAACATGTATTAATTAGTGAATTATATATTTCCAGTAAATCAGAACATCAATGAAATACTTAAGAAAACTTTTGTAAAGGATTAACAGCGCAAAGAATTTAAACGAATCATAATTTTTGATTACAGTAACATTAAAGTTAATAATAAAGTCAATAACATTTAGCATTAGAAACTAATGGCACTAAAAGGAAAGCATTTTTTCTCAAAAGCAATAAAAACATTTATTCATTATTTAATTCACGTGTGTGTAAAATAAATGTTACTAACAATAAATAAACTACTGTTTATCATAATAAACTTATAATTAATTCATTAATTTATTTATACTTATAAAATTCAATATTAATTTGATACTCAAATTAAGTATTTAGTGTTCTTAAAAGTGTAGTTCTGGATCATATACCAGTTAAAGCTTGCTTAACGTAAGGGTAGCAGATTTTCATTATGAACTTAATATATGATACTTTGACCTGAAATTACCTTAAGTTAACAATCCATATAATTTACGACCAACAATCGCTGGCAACCATCTGTCTTTTTTTATACCTCTCATAATTTTACATTTCGTGATACAATAATATTTTTACTTATATATTTCTGCTTTAAAATGACTTTTCGTTTGTATTATCTAATATGATATAATCTTCAAAAAAGAAGTTTTAATATTACGGTGTATTAACTATTAAGAAAGACCTGTTTTAATAATTTTTGCAATAGATGTATGTTCAAGTTTTTTACATGGAATTTTTATTTAAAATTATTTAAAGTATTTATCACCTGTCTATTACGTTTTGATTGTTCAATTCTCTTCGCAAATTCATCACATTACTTTCAATCCTATTACTTTTATTATTTATCCATTATAAAGAAACTATCACTGAATTTAAATTCCGAATACCCTAGTTCCTGTTTTTTGAAATAAAGTCAGTTTTGGACAAACTTGCAAAAAAAAATACTTGTGAGAAGTATGATAAGAAGAATGAGTGCAAGCAAAGAAGTCCCTAAAATAGGAGTCATAAATTTTCTTGCCTGCTGTAATCCTGCTGTTTCAAACGTATGTAAACATGGCCACTGAAATCTTGAGTTAGCCAGTAAAACTTAATAGACTTTGGCAGGAACTTTTAATAGTAGTCATTTAAAAATGTGTACCTGGCGAGAGTCCTATTCACTTTTAACGATATTTCTAATCTTCAACTGACGAGATTATCCAGCGCATGCCTAAAGAGGTAACAAGGACTTGTAAAGGAACATTCTGTCCTTACCCTATATTTTTTCTTGAAATCATTTTGCCTTCTTCTTTTGCGTGCCATTGTATTCGTGTTTACTTCCTTGAAATTTCCGTTAAAACTGTATATTTTTTAGTCATTACTAGAGTACAGAGAGGTTAAAATAAAATGTTACATATAACGATTAATCTAAATTTAGTGTACAATGAAAAACTGTGTTCAATTTGACCACCACATGATGGGTCTGTCAAATGCATAAAAAATAAATAATTTGAAATATTGATAATATTGATACTGTAGTTAGAAAATATATATAACTTATAGTCGGGGCAAATTTGAAGAAAAATTGATTTTATACAATTAATATCAATTAGTAATATGCAATCTGCATAATATATCTGATAATTAGATCAAATAAATCGATGCATTTTTGTATGAAATGCATAAGTTCATTTTGTCATGTCGCGTCAGTGCATTTAATTGAAATAAATATCCAAAATGTCATTATTTATAACAATACCTAATGTGCTTTATCCTGAAGATATTGTGAGTATTTCACACCTGGAAATATTTACTTTGAAAGACATGTTATGTTCACAAACAAATGATTGTTTATAATAATTTTTTTAATTTAGTAGATATACCATTATTTTAACCTTTTTAGAAATGTACATGTGCGGACTGTAGGTTCTCTTCGGTTGCTTTCTTCCCCTGGTCTATACGCAGTAGTGGAGGAGTAGAGTGAGGGGAAAGTGAAAGAGGATGGAAAACTGGAAATAGTGAAAGTACTAATAAGGGAAGGTTCACTGTATAGTAAAACAATCTGTTAAATGTAGGTAAAGAATATTTTGTACGTTAAACTATTTTTATTTATGTTATTGTATTCTAGAATAACTATAATAACGTGCAAAAAAATATAACGAAAATTATTTAAAAATCGGTGATTTCATTCAATTAATAATTGTCTGTACATATAAAATATCACAACTGTGAAATTTAATAATAGAAACATCGAGCTTGAAAATTGATTCCACGATTTATGAATCTATAAGTATTAATTAATGAAATATAATCAATACATCTAAATGCTACAGTTAAATATCATTCGTAATTGCAAAAGACTTATATATGCAAAACTTGGGAATACTGTCATTTCCACTAAACAGAAAGTTACATTTTTTATACACATTATGTCCGAAAGAGAAAAACGATCTATTTAAGATCGCAATGAAATTTGTATTTTCATGAAAATTTGTTCACTTAGAAAAATATTATAACTTCTATATAAGGTAATTCTTTTCAATTCAAACGACTAATTGTCTTTACCGCCGGTAGGTACGATCACTAACTTTTCCAGCTGTATCTGGCTCTGGACATGCAGAGAGGTTTCGAATTACTATTTAAATCACGTTGTGTTGAGAAAATATGATACATTTTTTTTTCATGTGTAAACGGAACACGATGAGTTACGAAAAAATTTGTAAGTAACCTTACAACCACGCAGCAATTTTCTTTCCTAAAGTATTATTATAAATAAAATACAATATGAAGCTATGATCTTTAAAATATGTAATTCAAAAATATATATTATAAAAAACAATATGTATAAATTGCTATAGTTTATTACTGCGTTTAATGTTAGGCTGTATAGAACATTATTACAAATATTATAACTCACAAGTAAAGATAAAGATGGTAGAATATTTTGAAAGGTAAATGTATTAATCTACTGTATAGTAACTAGATAGTTCTTGCAATACTTCTTATCCTTGAAACTATACACTCAGAAAAAAAATTACTTGAAATGAGAATTTTTTTACTACGAATCATAGCGTGAAATGATGACTAGGCATGGTAATAGTTAAAATCACTATTCTGAAACAGTAAACTATTGTTTAACTATAGTTTCATTATTCAAAATGCTTCTTACCATAATATACAAATAGACTCAACTATTTTGATATAGTCATTTCAGAAAATTACTACATTCACTGAGAAAAATTGTATAAGAAACTGTCATAAAAAACATGGAAAGGAGTCAATATTTACTTTTTACAAATATTTGTAAACTGTATATATCATAGCATATGAAAAACCCCCTTTTCTCCCTTCGTTCTTTGTTTAAAATAAACAAGGAAACAAAGGGAAAAACAAAAAATCAATACTGCGCTAAGTTTGTGAATGCCACACTCTAGTCAATTAAAAAATGTATTATGCAATGCCATTATACGCACAAATTTCAATATCGTGTAACTAGTCTATAGATTCACATGCGTATACGACATGAATTTATGTATTATCATATCGTGACACCCGACGGCCCTTCTTGTGACCAAATGAAAATCCACTTCAATAACGAGAGCCATGGGCTCGAAGAAAAAAAGCTGCGAACGCCGCGTCGCCACCTGGCGGCATTAAATCACACGGGGCGAGACAGTCTTTACTATGGATTTATAGTAAATACAAACTTTAACTGTGAATAATGGTAAATATAAAGATATACTACGGGATATAATGTGAAATGAGGACTACACTAGATCATAGTTATTTTAACTATATTTGTCATATTTATTTAACTCATTCTACATAGTTGATTTTCTTAAGTGCACAGAGAAAAAAAAGTGTTAATGGAACCACGAAAAAGTAGTAAAATCGATTTTAACCTCTTAAGTAGTAGAATTAATAATATGTAAGGTTAGAGTTGATATTTGCGGTTATGTACGAACGCTTTAACAATCGGAAAATAGTAAGTAGAACAATTTTATTGTACTGTTTACCATGGAAATTGTTAATGCAACAACTTTTTGGATTTACGCTATTTACCAAAAAGGTTCCGTTAACTATTTCCTTTCCCTCCGTGTGTGAGGAGATAATTGGTGTAACAGATTATAGTAAAATCGACTATGAAAGTGGTAAATTTACCTATTTTTCATAGTAATTTTAACTATATTTTTTCATCTATGTGATATAGTCAATTTAACTATGGATTTTTTTCTCAGAGTACATATATTATTTCGAATGTATTCAGTAAAACTATTTTTTTCGATGTCTACTTAAACTATGAAAAATCTGTACAGAGTTTGCATAGAATTTCGATAATTCTAGGAAAGCTTGTTACCACTAGGTGCCGTCGCGACTCTAGGATCTCTATTTCTCGCTATCATTGTTCCCGTTATAGAAGTGGATTTTCATTTGGTCATAAGGCAACCAGTCGCCAACTACTGATATTCCATAAAGTATGTCTTATTTGAACAGCTTTCTGCATAAATTTCTAATAAATATGATTTTGATACTCGAGTTTGTATCATAGCATTGCATACAACTTTTTGTTTAATCGTCATTTTAAAACTTTCATCCTTAATTTGAGAACTTCTTGAAATAAAAGATTCTTATTCTATCAATGGAGTTTTCCTGGTTTAATGAAGGCATCTACATTTACGAAATAGTCTCTGTACAGTCAAACTGTATAGTCACTACTCTACTATCACATCGTTACATTTTATCATAGTTCCTTTACAGATTATCTAGTTCGCGCCATTACAACTATCGAGTACAACTATACAGGTTCGTAATAAAGCCACAATTATTTTCTACACGGGGTTTTTCATATTTTATACATCTGATTATAATATTCACATATTTAATAACAAATGTCAAGAATAAAACTTCTGATACTTTTATGTCACCGGAGGAGAATTTTACTAAATTTTATAGCAAATCATTTAATAGCATTGGAAAATTACGAAATGTATAACAGAAATCTGAATATGAATTAACGAGCCAAGGTGAAGCTAGTGCAGTTTGTCGCCGCCAGGCGCAGGCGCGACGCTAACATCCCTATAAAGACACCCGTGATTCCTGGCGTAGAAATTGAATTCGGATTCGGTTATAAAAGATTCCCTGTTCACGCTCCAGTAGTGTTCAAACATGTTATTTTCGAATAATAGATTAAGAAATCTTCACATAACCTTATGTTAAAGTTACGTTAACACGAGAATCATCGGCCAAACTTATCACATGGAGGTTATACGACAATGTTAAATTCAATACTTAATCTCTTTATAAGACGTGTCTTCCAGTAACAAAAATGCATCAAAGAAATTTTGTATTGACCTTATATTTTTCTATTATTGCTACTAAAAGTTAATGTATTTTGTATTCTAATATTCGGAAATGGTAACCGATAAGAGCTTCGGTTACATGATCCAATGGATTCCTAAAAAATTTATTGACATCGTACAACATTTTATTAAATCAATTTCAAGTTAATATGCAACAGAGTGTTTGTAAAGAAATCATTGACATTATAAGAAACAGATCTCTGGTCACTGTGAAAAACCAGGTTTCTGAAAAAATGGAAAAA
The DNA here is from genome assembly GCA_030407085.1 of Trichopria drosophilae. Lineage (NCBI taxonomy): Eukaryota > Metazoa > Arthropoda > Insecta > Hymenoptera > Diapriidae > Trichopria > Trichopria drosophilae. Next base: position 171,344,230 of record CM059582.1, on the reverse strand, counting down.
CTAATGAAAAATAACATTATGATTAAATATTAAATTCCATATGCATTTAATTTAAAAAAAGCATATGTATATCAATCTGTAGGAGGAAAAATAGGTAACTCGATGGTGTTTTTAAAGAAAACTTGCAAAAGGCGAAATGTAATAATAATAATAATTTGAGACACTGTAGATTCAGCTCTTTTTCATGCAGTGATCTACCATAAAGATGCTACAAGATGATTTTTGAAGTAACAAAAACAAGGTAACTGGCCTGGATTGTCCACTTTTGACATTTAAATACTTGATTAATGCCACTCTAAAACTTCAAATTGTCAAAAAAAAAGAATTTTTACGCATGCGTTAAACAGTTAGTCATCATTTTTAAAAATCACGTTAACATAACCTATAAATGTAAATTTTATCTGCATTTACCAAAAGAAGTAAATTTACCTATTTTTTTCTTCGCTAATATGTACATATAATAATCGATTCAGATGTAAAAAACGAGGTGCCAATATTAAACGAATCGCTTCTCTGTTAAAATGCATTCTTGACATTAAATAAATATCTTCAACTTTGGAATTGAATAATAAAGTTTCTCAACCATAAATTTTTTAAATTCTAGATATGCTGATATAATTAAGATCGACTTTGAATTCTGCATGAAATGTATTAGACAGAAAATTTTGGAGCACACAATCAAAAATCGGAGTTATCATTTTAATTTAAAAAATTCATTATATAAAGATGTATTTTTCTCTGGAATTCCTGGAGAATTTGCTATTGATACGCGTCTGCCAATAGGAGAGCTCGCGTTTCGCTGACTTCGCGGGAAACGGGCGGCCGGACTAAAATCGACCGCATACCTTCGAAGAGACTATCAACGGTAAGGCGAAACTTGCAAAAAGGCAAAAAAAAGAGCACGAGGAACGATCTTTGTTAAAAGAAAGAAATGTACGCATTTTCAAAAAAGAAATCAAAAGAAAAATGTCTTGGGAGGGAGCGAGCATACGGGGAGAGGACGAGAGAGAAGGAAAGAAGCGAGAGAAGGAGAGAAGAACGGGTGCCGCGCTGAGAGCAGCGCCGTCCGGTGGCCACCTCGTGAATCGTTGGTTTCGCCCCCACCATGTCAACCGAGTACTCTCCGTCTTCGTCGTATTAACGTAACTGGCCTATGCGTCCATCCTCCCAGACGTGTGTGTCGGTGTCGCGATGGCGGAGAGCCGTGATTCGTCGTTCGGCCGTCGCGGCGCCAGGGTCGGTGGGCGGGCCTTCTCGGTATTGGCCGCCCGTAGTGGGCGTGTCGCCGCGCCTCCCACTCCGCGTCGCTCGCCGGTGGTGATTGACAGTTGGCGAACGACTGCGGACGGCGCAGGATCTACACGCAAGGCGCTTAACGCTCGCTCGCTCCATCGGTCGCCTGGATATTATTCTTCGGCACGAAAGAGTCGCGAAATCTTCGGTGTGCATTTCCCCCCTAAACAAAATAAAACGTGACGCGAAAAACGTCTCGCGCGCGTTCATCACCGCGTCTCTCTCGCAACATCGCGACGGCCACCCCCGCAATTGTCGAGTGTCATTGATGTGGTGTCGATGATGGTATGATATGTCGAGTGTGATTCAGTGAGGGATTCGCTCAGCCGGTGTGACAGTGCGGAGGACAAGTTCGGCGCGTGTTCTCTTCGTGATTCGTTATCGGCTCGCGTGTGGGGTTGTAGATTGATAGATAGAAAGAGAGAGAGAGATAGCACGTGTTCGGTGTTGTGCGACGGTTGGATACGATTCGTCGCGGAGGGTTTCCGAGAGGAGAGGATGTCGAGGAAGGACGAGACGTGCTTCATCCGGGGTGTCGCGATTCTCTGCTGACGTCACTCGTGCGCGTCTCGGATTTGACCTCGACTCGAGAGAGAGAGAGGGACGATAAGAGTGACCCGTCATTCGAAAAGGTTCGAAAGTGCTCGGCCGAACTAGAGTCGAAAAGTACCTCAGCTGCCGTCGGAGAACGACGCTCCCGCCGGTGCCGGTTACGAGCGACATTTCACCAAGTGTACTCTGGATCGTGAAATTCGGAGTTCCTAGTGGACATCGGCCCCGAGGTAGCCGACAGAGTGCGGGTAGTGAGGAGTGAGGCTTCTTTTCGAGATTGTGAGAAAAAACAGCCGCTACGGTGGCTCAGCACGCAGAGTTCGCCGGCGCGGCCAGGTTCATGGCGCAGCCAAGGGTACGTCTCATCAATTTTCATTTATCAATATTCACCCCCTAGAGTGACCAACCCGGGTGACGTTACCCTGCCAAAGTAGAAACTCCGAGGATCCCGCCGATGAAGTCGCGCCATCCGTCGGAACGATATCGCGCGGGAAAACGTTGCTCCGAAATTTTGGAGCAATCTTAGGAATCCCTTTGGAGATCAGTATTAGGTCGCTCCTAGTCACGTGAAAATTGTCTTTTTTTCTGCTCCATTCGTATTAACAAAATATCTGCGAATGAGAGAATCTGACTAAGTCAAAACATTTATTGATGTTTACAGTTCCTCATTTCATGATAGATTTAGGGTCTCGATGATTGATAAAGTCCAGATATAAACCACTAATTGTTTAAGAAAGTTTCATTTGACTCCAAAATATGTTTTTAGTCAAATTTGTGAAAATTAAGCTTATAAGTTGTGATAGTTAATGAGAATCATTTTGGAGAAGTCACACGTATTTTGGAGCAACGTTTACAATTCGGAGCATTACTTAATATTTTGAAGCAGTTCAGTTTTTTTGAGGAAGTCAGTTTGGAGTCGAAGTTATAAATTACATTCATGATCGGGAAGCGTCGGATGAAAATTTTATAAGGTACTTTTCAAGATGAAGTACGTTATTGAAATAAAAGAAAGACGTTTTCAACAGTTTCTAAGAAATAATAAAAATATTTTTTTAAAAATTGTAATGCAATTTTAATAATAATTTTTAAAGGATAATAACAGAATTTAAAAAATACTAAAGTAACTTTTTGGAGTTAAAAATCACTAATATATCCATTAATGAAAATATTGTTAAAATACATGAAATTTGAAAATAAATATTAATTCACATTTGGCAGGAATTGAAGGTTTAACATTTATGATTTGTTATTTTGAGTAAATCATTTTTAAAGTTTTTTATTGTGTTTGTTGAATGAAAATCAATAATGAAAAATAAACACTAGACAGTATTTCCGTAAGTGTTTAGTTTGGAGATATGTAAACATTTATTCACAACTTGTAAAGTAAATAGTAAGTCGAGAAATATTACTAAGGTATAGAACAATATTTATGAAATAATTTTTTTATATCTGCCGCAATAAGTTAAAAATGTTTTAATGATTTTTTTTATTTACTAATCTGAAAAGAATGAAAATACTTTTACATTTTTTCGGAGCATTTATCAATTGATGTATTAAATTTTTCCATTTAAATTGGCACTTTTTGTTAAACGTAACATTGACAGGGCAATCAATTTCCAATGAAAACAATAACAAACAAAATACAAAACAGAAAATGTGTATATTTTGATACAGAATAGGTTATAAATATTTATTTACATTTTCCGAATGAAAAATTCTGATTTCACTACGAAATTCTAATAATATTTTGATTATTAGATCAATGTAACATGTCATGAAAGACAGTTTGAACGACTTGTATATCCAAAAAATATTTTTTGTTTTCTCGTTATGCGATCATGATTTAAAAAAAAAATTATATTAATAAACAATATTAAATTTCTAGAAAATGATTTAAAAAATTTATTGGAATCGACAACAAATATGAAATATTACTCATTCGCCAAAAATGAATTTTACGTTTGTCGATTCAATAGATGTAAAGACTTTACAATTCAAATTTACAACGCGTTCTGTGAATTCGATTAGGCTCGTATCGTTTTCGATTGTTTTCTTTTTCATTCAGCAATCATGTACCTCAATTACGTTGTTGAAGAATTACAAATTATAGTACTCAATGTAAATAATTAATGGATCGGTCCGATTATTTACATATGTTTAGCAGAAATTATACTTTGCAAGTTACATGTTTTCGTAAAATATTTTAAAAATATTTAATAGATTTTATTGAGAATAAGAAATATTAATGAATAGTATGCATTGAATGTTAATTATATATTAACCTTTACATTTTATAAAAAGGAATAAACGAAATAAAAGACGCAATACCTTCTTCAATTTGTATATCCAAAAGTTTTTTGATGTGACACAAAAATTTGTATTTATTTTATAGTAAAAAAATGTCTAATAAAAAACGAAATATTTAAAAAATATTATAATATTGGATAGCAATATAATGTCAGATGCTCACGGGATACTAAGTAAACAATACTAAAAATGTAAAAGTTTTTTAAAACAGGAAATATTCTTAAATTATAATATTTTTAATCAAAATTACATATGAAATTGTTGAAAAATTGACCAAAAAGTATGATTGATATAAATCTAATCCAATTTCAGGATCTAACAAAATTACAATTTTGAAATTTATTACAAAAAGGTTTCTAGTCTAAAATACTCAAGTCAAGACTTAAGTCATAAAAAAAGGTATTAGGCACCATAAAGATCTGTAAATATAGTTTACGGTCAATATTTCAGTTCGCGTCATAAAATATTATTTTAAAACTGGAAAAAAAAATGGAAGTAAATGGTAAATAATTAATTAAAATGCGATTTGCCAAAATGTCACAAATTATTTACACATTGCAACTGTTGAAAACTTTTTTAGAATTTTCATTTCGTCATGAACGGACAAATTGTCATATATGTTACAATTGTAGAAACTGATTACATTTAAAACACAGAATAAAAAATAATTTGTAGATTAAAAATTAGTAGGCATGCACATTTTAATGTCAGTTATCTTTTGACACTTTGCCGAGTCGTTTAGCATACTTCGTAAAAAAGTTACAGGTGTCCACAAAACACACATGTACATAAAGTGGGCACATAAAAATAAATGATCCATAATTCACGTATATGAAGAATGTGTCATTGCAGACTTTTTATAATCAGAGTAGACGTTACGAGTTGTACTTTTACGCTTTTGCAGATCGTTTAACACGATTTGTAAAAAAGTTACAACCGTCTACACACACACACGTTAATATTTTTGCTTTTACGCGCAGATAGAATTCTAGATATTTTCTGTTTCATTGCCAAAGTAGAATGTAGATGTTGATTTTTAGATACTATTGTAATAATTAATCAGTCATTTTTTATGTAAATAATAGTCAATAAAGAGGACGTTGGGTTTTAATTAAAATGAAGTCAAGGATATCTGACATGAAGTTATTATTTTTTAGTAAAGTTGTGAATTTTCATGAAAATGTTCCGAAATTTTCTTTAGAATTTAATTAAGATTATTTTAGTAATATTAAAAGGATAGTTTTTATGACAGATTAGTAAAAAATGTAACTTTGTTTGATATTCATAATTTTAGTAGATAATTTTTATTTTTTAAAAATGTTCTATATATAAATAGCAAAAAAATACCTTTAGTATATTAAGTAAAGGAACAATTTATTATTGACTAGAAATAAGTTAGACATTAATTTTTTTTTTCTATAATTTGACATGTAATAACTCGAGTAACTTATGAATTAAAACAAAATAATTTTAATATTTCGATGAAAGACATAGTGAAATTTTTTGTATATATTTCTTGTAAATTATATTCCTTATTTAATTATAATCATCTAAAAGTAATAAGTTTAACTAAATTATGTATTAAAATCGAATTGTTAGGCTAAAATATTTATTTCTTGATTAGTAATTTAAATAAGAATAACATTGAAATTGATTTTCTAAAATCAGCAAATAAAAATTAATATTCTGTACATTAAAAGTTAAAAAATAATTTTTCCCTAAAACGAGTGAACAAATTTTTAACTCCAAAAAGTTATGTAGACAAAAACTGAAGGGATTTTCATCTGCGTATTGGTTTATAATACTTTTTGATAAAAATGAGAGATTTGATAGAATATTTGTTGTCTAGCGAGAATAAACCATATCAGCAGCATCCATCTATCGGTAGTCTCAACAAATAATATAATACTTTTATATTAATTAAGGATTACTGAAATATTTACTTAACATATCACGATAATCCTTTTAAAATTGGTTAGTAAAATAAAAATGAATCCAAACGCGACTTGTATTTAAATAAATTGTTCTACTAAGTAGACTTTAAAATATATGTTTAAATATATAATTTAATTCTTTCAATGAAATCAGATATCATGACACAAAATCAGATAGCCACTTCAATAATGGAACATAAAAAAATTTAATTTCATGGTCTCAAAAAATTAAGACTCGTTACAGTCATACGCCATAAAAAACAGAGGAAAAAACTTGTCTAAACTTCATAACCGTCACGTAAAGTGCCACCGACAATATTGAAGTAATAATTGGACAGAAATTGAAAAAAAAACAAGTTTTTCCAGTGTGTTGACATTTCTAATGTCGCGTAATTAAAACGTCTTATCTTAACGCACACAAATTCACGTTCGTATATCGACGGAGGTTTTTCTGAATGGAATGATGCTCGGAAATTATAGAATTCTCGTAATGCATTAAGAAGCAGACTGTATAGTAAAATTTGCAATCCTTTGGGATGACAAGAGTATATGGTGAGGCTGCATCATCGAGGCTCCGGGACATGCGTCGGTTCGCAGAATCTGGAGCCCCGATGCCTCACGCTGTAAGGAACTGCCGTCACGCGATGCGCGCAAGTGACAAGAATTTCAAGAATCATTTAACCCTTGGCAAAACGGGAGACCATGCTTAAGATAGGACGAGATTTTGCCCGTCGAATGAAACGTACTCGTATATATTTATATTCTTTTTCAGAAGGGGAAGGTCGTTATTTTTAGCAGCTTGAATCGTTTGACTGAATTTTTAAGCTCACGAAAAATGAATGTCGAATTTTCTAAAATAAAAAAAAGTGTACCGAGTATCTGCCCAAAATATTACTTTTTTGCATAAATTATGTTTAGTAGGTAAATTGTCAGGTGAAATAGATTTTATAAATGGAAAGATTTAGGCAATAGTTAGAAATTCGTGAGAAAAAGACCGAAACGTCAGTCGGGTCTTACAGAACAGTTATGGGAAGACCAAGGGAATGTTTTGGGTTTCAGAATTCCTACGCGGTGGAAAATAGATTTCAATGCCGAAGCAAACAAGTTTCGAAACACTTTTTCGATCGTCCTTAGTTTAAGGAATCGAGTAAATTCTTTAGTAGCAGCAAACAATATTATTTTCAAATTATAAAATATTTTTGTGTTATTTCGTGTTTTTGAAAAATATTTCCTAACGTCGGAGGCTGACGTAAATATTTATTCCATCATTTTAAAAAATGCTTAAATTAATTTTTATTTAATAATTTTTTTAATTACTTACGATGACAATGATAAAATAATTAATTATTGTTGTACAGTAAAAATCGTCACTGTTCATATTTGTAATAATAATGTAAAAAAATATTTTATCATCATACATAAAATGTATTTATTTAATATTTTTGCATTAGAAATATCATTCAAGACAATTTCACCAACTGTCAAAAAATAATACTTATAAAAATAAATAAAAATGATTTTCCTCCCACAAAAAAACAATAAACTTGAATTAGACACAGTCAAAATTTTGGAAAAAGTTGAAAATATTTTTTTTAATATTCTTCAATTCTAAAATTGAAACGAGTCTAAAATTTGAAACAAAACATTTTTATCCTTTCTTAAGCTTATATAGTTCTGTTTTGAGCGGTTTTTTTCTTAAAGAAAGGATTTAAATGAATATAAATTTTGCGAATTTGAGACTTAAATTTATTTTGAAACGTAACCACCACAGGTTATCCGCATTCGAAAGCTGCCGAAAATTGCAGCGATAAAAAATCGGCCGATAGAGCCGAATGACGCTGCGATTCCGATAAGGAGACGTTGGGTGAGTGCGATGCATCTCCGATAACGAAGAATTCTGCGATGATAATAAAAGGGAAAATGCGTACAATAGTTACTTTATTATTATCAATAATTCGATAACGAAACTGATTATTCGGTGCTGCTCTTCCGCGTGACGCCATGAGCCTCGTGCCGATACAACGTCTCCAAACTTAAAAACAAGGAAAAGTGATTTCGAATCTTCCGATAGGATAATATCGAGTGTCGGAGTTTACTGACTCTCGTATTTAGCTAGATAAGACATTTTTTGTCGATTTATTTACCTGTATTATTTTAGACGTAGCAGGTAATTTATTTCTGTTTAATTTCTTTAAATGCGATGATTTTGGCAAATTGTTAGTAATATTATTTGTCAATAACAACTAATCTTTATGATTAGGTTAAACAAGGTTGTGGAATTAGTAACTAATTGTAAAGTTCCTTTAGAGACTTGATTAGGGTATCTCATATAGTGATTGCTTCAATAGTATTCTCAATTCTAGACGATAATTTAGAAGAACAAATAACAAATAGTTGAATTAAGAAAATCGTTGTATAACGAAATAATTAGTCATCAAATCTTTGAAATTGTTGCTGTAAGCCAAAGAAATAGTTACGCTTAGTTCAAGACTTTAATTAGGTGTCAAAAAATTCGTCGTCTGGATCTCAGATGAGGCTTACCAACCTCCATATTATTATTGCTTTGGCTCTTACAATTCCATCGAACCAGTCTAACTAATTTATTGCTTGAAAATCAGAGTATTGAGCAACTGTTTAGGAAACAATGTTTACAGCATACTGCCAGGTCCACGTAGTTTGGACAACTGATCAGATACTTAGTACAACTGCGTATCTTAGTCATGCAACTATTTATTATTGGTTACAACTATTTGACTGTCTGGAGCTTAGAGCCAGTTATTTTGTTGAACTACTGGCAGGAAAACCAGATAAACGGTCAGAAAAAAGTAAAGGGTTTTATTGACTTATCTTTGTTTATGTTCTGTCAAACTGCACTCATCAATTTCTAACCAGTTTATGATATTAAATATGTATAAAGAGAGGACAAAAATAATGGAAAGTTGTGAGGTGAACTGGAAAAGATGTTGACTGTATGTAAATATGTAAGCAACGGAACAAAGAGAATATATTGTTGTCTAATAAGACAACATGAAATGCTGAAACTAATTCAAAAGTAAACATCTTCTTTCACGATGGAAACAGTAATGCGATGTTTCTACACGAAAACAGGATTAGAGCTATCAGACCCAGATGAGAAATTCGTCGGTGCAACCAATTAAATAGTTTCATTAAGAAATAAATTTGTCAATGTCATTATTTCCTTGGTTGTCCTAACTAATTTCTTTTATCGACCTGAAACCACTAAGCAGTTGGTTACTCCAACTAATACTTTTTTTTTCTGGAGTGCTATTGCCACTAATGGATACGATGTCAATAACCTAACTTATATATTCCAACACCACATTTCCTCAAAACATAATCTCTTAGTATAAGTATATTCATCATTTGTTTAGTTGAAAATCCTCCATATTATAATCTTATGCGAAGCACACTTAAGAAATATGCGATGAGGAGATGAAAGTCAGACTAAAATTACTTTTGAGATGAAAAATGAAAACGAAAGAAAGAAACGTGTGAGGAATATCAAAAGAAGACGAAGCAAAAATTAGAAATTATTAACTCATGGGTTTTTGTGGTCGCTGAATTCAAATTTGAGGTCAAACTTTGAAAAATCCAATATGGCGATCGAAAAAGCATAAAAGTTTTTTAATTTCCGCAATGTTAAGTACTCTTAAGTTTTTAGGGTCGTTGAGTTCAAATTTGAGGTAAATTTTTTAAAATTCAAAACGGCTGTACACTCGTAATGTTTTTTAACGAAACTACACTACTTTTTTTACTTACTGTGTATGAGTCATGTACCAATTTTGTGAATAATTTTACTTCTAACATTTCAATTCTGAATTTCTAAATTTTGTCAGATTTGAATTTAGTGACTCCAAAAACCTAACAGTATAAAGCATTGCAGAAATTGAAGACATTTATGCTTTTTTTACTGACATGATAGATAAGCCATTTTGAATTCCGAAATTGTTATCTGAGAATACTAAATATTGCGGGAATTAAAAAAACAATGGCCGTTTTCAAAATTGGACTTCTGATTTGTGTTTAGAGACCTCAAAAACAGTTGTATACACAGTTTCTAAATATATATAAATAAATATATATATATATATATATATATATATATATATATATATATATATATATATATATATATATATATATATAGTACTTATATAAACATAGTCTATACTATATTTGGACCTCACAAGTACGACCTGGGACACATATATATATACAATACAATACTGTCAAAATACATTGCCATTGAATTCGCAGATTTATCCGTAGATAACTGTCATTTTTCACGTTTTCTACGGAATACGTCTTCTTGTTCCTCATACAGGTATATTTGTATGACTTCTACACATATTGGATGTAGAAATCATGGATCTGAAAGAGGAGGCTTCAAACTTTCGGAAATGGTATCTGCCAAATTTTTGTCAGCCCAATTTCATTAAAAGATACAGCGTTGAAAGTTGACAAAAAATAATGGCCTTCTCGTCCAAAAAAGGGTCAATAAGAAATACAAAGGTACATAAAAAATAAAAGAGAAAGTTGATGAAGCCAGAAAGGAAAATAGCTGTAGGAAGAAAGAATACAAAATGGAGATGAGAAAAGAGGATAGAGGAAAAATGAGTTAGGAAATAGGGTAACGATGGTCCGCGTCGGTAAATTCGGACGCGTCTTTGGCATGAATCTTCGCCATGACGTTTTGCAAAGTGCTCAGTGCTCTCGCCTCGGGCACGCGAACGCGTACAAAGTGCTCATACGGGCATTTAATTACGCTGACCCGAGAACGCGTCGTTTCGTATTCCTCGCACTCATCAAATCATAACGAGAGAGCTTCAAATAACACGTTGCTCCATTCGCGTCTCAATCGCGCGTCTACCCTTCCTTTCTCCTTTTCTATCGCTCTCTTGTTCATTCCTTCTCTCTTTTATCCCCTCACTCATCCCGTTTATATATTCTTAACATTCTTTAACTGATTTCATCCGTCTCACTCTACGTCTGTTGGATGTTCGGAATTTGTGATCCGTATCACTTTCCTTGTGCACGCAGAGACATATATTTTACCTCTCAATTCACTTTGCGCGAAACTCCGATCTCGTTCTCTTTTGTCTCGGTCGTTTTCGACGTCTTCTCCTTCTTCACAGCATCTTGAACGAGAGCCGGAAAAAAATTGCCGAAATGTGCGTGAGATGCTGCGTGTGCGTGCAAAGTCTCATCGCGTGTCTTAGAAGAGTCGCTCCCATCCAGTCTTCATCCTGGCTTCCTCCGATAGACGGCGAATATATAATATTCGTTGGAGGATCTCGGTAACTCGCGTAATGCAAACGCGGGTCGACGATCGCCGAGGCATTCGAACCTGCGGGATCGACCTGTTGAAAGTGAAAACGAACGTGTTTTCGCTTTTTCCCTCCTTTTTTTGGCCCGGTTATTATATCGGCGAATCCGAGGCGAATGAATCGGCCCAAGAAACGAGGATGATTTACGGGTCCTTTCTTCAAGGAGTTAGGGAAATTTGAAGCCGAACGCGTGCGTGTGTACGCGTCAGTGCTCATGCCAGTGTGTGTATATAATGTCCAGCTCGTCGAAGGAAATTACTTTTATGGGCTCGTTTTTATTGTTTCGTTTCTCGTTAAGCGTTTGTATGCAGAGCGCTTCTATTATTTCTTATCGCCAGCCTTTTATTGTTATCATTCAGTCAAGGTAGCGGATATTTGCACTTCTTTAAATATCAATGTACTGTCCAGACCTATTGATCGTCAAATAGTTATCGAAGCATTTAATACGAAGCGACAACTTTTTTCTTCTCGACAGTCGAATCTGTAAATTTTTTTTACTAGATTTTGTTGAAGATAAAAAAGTCGTTCCTGGTGATATTTCAGGAATTTTGATCAAAACATTCCGTTCAAACTGTGTCCTTTTGGTCCAACAGATGTCCAATTGACTGAAATGATGTTAGAACATTTCTCTTCAAAATTAATTCAATTATACTTATATTATTAGTTTGGAGCATTCGTTTTGTCTAACATAAAAAAATCACGCAATAATAAAAATCTTACTCATGAATCTAGAAATGGTCTATTTCCCAACGTTTGATAATCACTTTATCGATAACTGCACCAAAGATTACACCAGGAAATGTTCGCTAATTTCGCTGTCGGTTTTTCATCAGGACATATTTCTCCTTTCTGACCATTTATATTGGGAGCGAACTATTTCGATGCTTCAAGTTCACCTAGAACTCGGCGCAAAATAGCAGTTCGCAATTAACTATTTTCTACCACTGATCGAAGATGCTGTAAATTATTACTGGAGTGATATCTTCATAGCTCGTCCACCACGATTCATTATCGTAGCTTCTTTTTCAAGCCAATCGGTGCCTGTTTCTTCGCCGATATCTCGATACAGGATAGAGAGAAAGAAATGGAAGCCGATCGATCACGAAGCTCGAATATCGATGGAGAGACGGGTTCATCAACTTCCACATCACGGTCGAGAAATGGATTGCAAGAGAAATGCGTATATCGACCGTCGCTAATGTTTATCGTCAAATATTCAAAGTAACCTTAGTTGATGTATTGAGAAAATTTTTCTTTTTAAGCAAAAGTACTTATTGGAATAAAAATGTTGTAAAATAATTTCTTTGTGGAGCACTATGTGGCGCATTCATCTACTTAATGAAATATGTGGATCTTGAATTTGTGCTCCACCTATCGCTTATTGGTGGAACTATTTGACTGTCTTTGTGTTTTATCGCGAGTGTTTCCACTCGACAATTATTGGTCAGAAGCTCGTGACAGTATTCCTCGAACATCTGCAGAATTCATCGAGTAATGAAGAGTGACAGTCACGCAATTTGGGTCTACCTGTCCGAGTAGTTACCGATCCTTCATAAACTAGGATAATAGCGAAGACTGCGAAAAAATGACTTACGCAACTCGACAATTCCCATGCGTGTTTACTGCGGAAGAATTTGACAACCCGTATTTTTCTTTCGGTGTCAAGAAAAGTTAATACGGGCTGTTTGGTGATAATGCTCGTACCGGCAAATAACCTCGTTGCGGGCACGGGAAATTCGAGGTTTATGGCGCAGATAATAAAACAACTTTATTGAAAAGTCGTTATAGGGAGGAAAGTGTAACGAAAATGTTATTTATGATGCCTATTTCAGATAGGACGGCAAATTTACTTGTTTCAACAAGGTTGAAAATGAGTTGAATTTCTACAAGTTTTACTTTTTTTCAAGTCGGTAGACAGCAGTTTCTTACAGCAAGTTCTTTACAATCATTTCAATGGTTCGCATATCTTATGTGGTATCTGGAAGCTATAAATAATTTTCGTAAAATATTTATATTTGTAATAACATTAGACTATTTTACTGATACAATATAAAACTAATTAAATAATAATCAGGAAAAATAAAACCTAATTAAACCCATCAGGCTGACTGCTCATTTGAGGTGAACCTTTGGTTGGGAAGGTTGTCAGAATAATTTTCAAAAACAATGGGAGCGACAGCAAAAGGTGAAGTAGACGAAAGTGGCAAGATATGGCCGCAAACACATTAGGAATTTCGCACAAAAGCCAAACTTGGCTTTCGGTCTCGCAAGTTCCGGGGCATCCTACAGACATAAAGTTTAGTCGAGGGCCGGCAATAACGATATCGACTTCTGAACACGTATACTAGTTAGTTATATATATGCGGTTCTTGAGCGTACGCATCGTTACAACAGCGAGCAATTTCTACAGTCATTAACATCGCCAGCTGCTTCGCGAACTTCGTCAGGCCGTTGATTAACGATGGCGAATATTTAGAAAAGTTTCCTATTAGAAAGAATATTCAATTAATCACGTGGGATGGGACAAATGGAGCATTGTTGAATGGTCACCCGGGAAAATCATTTTTTTATTTGCCAATGATGTAAATGTTTATAAATGACTTTTATAACATTTGATGTTTTTTCAGTACGACGATGGAGGTCTCCATGGTGGTTACCTTGAGGGTGGCGGGGGCGGCGGTGGTGCCGGCCTCTACGATCCGCATGGGAGCGGTCGAGGGGTGCCGGGCCTCCACCACAGTCCACACTTAGGGGGCATGGGGCCAGCCCACCCCCAATATCCACCACCCCCGCCACAGCCGCAGCATGTTCTCGCAGCAGCGGCAGCAGCAGCGGCATCTGCCGTTCCAGACGTCCACAAACGTGACAAAGACGCCATTTATGGGTAAGCATGCAAATTTATTAATTTATATTTAGTTTGTAACTTGTTTGGTAACCTCACAAAGCAAAATATTATATAAAGTACTGAAGTTAATGCAAAAGCTTAGTTTGTCGTTATTTCAAGTTTTCTGAAAGTCGAAGTCTATTAGTCATTGAAAACGTTGAAGTTCATGGATTTTAAAGTCCAGTCAGATATAGATGGCACCCCTAGTATCCATAATTGATAACATGTACCCTTGTACACTGATTCTACTGGATGTTCACATGTTCTACTGGAATATTTCAAGTGAAATTTCACAATAATTGTCTTAGGCAACCATAATATCGAAAGTCGACCATTTAGGCCTAATGTTATTCGTTCCGAACTAATGTAGGAACTTAATTCCAACGACGTCATTAATGAATTGATCACGGGTTACAAAACTCGAAAGATTGAACGCTTTCCTAAACGAATTGGCTTGGTAATAATTGCTTTCGAAGGCGTTACATGTATATCGCAACTGAACGACAAGTGTACCAATGATGCCCCGGGGGCAAATTTCCCCTCTCGGAGTTGTTTGTACAGTTTTGAAAGGGGGGAAAATTACGGATCGCCTCTTTACTTTAATAACATTGATAACAACCGCGCCATTATTACTTGACGAGCGGTAACGAGTAGCACGCGGGGGCATTTCCGCATTTATAAAAGACATTTCAATTACGAGTGCACCGCACGATTTCGCGTGCAGAACCGAGTTACTTTTGAGCATGCGCGAAAATCCCGCCGATCGTTGCTTTTTAGCGGTGGCGGTTCGAGGTGGCCGATCCAAGTTGATTTATCGTCGCGGGAGAAGACGCCTCGATTTCTGACATCTCAGCCACGGGAGCTTATTATTTCGCGGCTAACCTGTAATTTGTCCACTCGTCGTGTGGCCGGGCGTGGATTCGAACTTTCCTGGAACGCCTGGATACTTAGTCGTCAGCTCTACCCTCTCCATCGGTCGACCATTCACTCCCCACCTCAATACTTTACTTTAACTTTTCACAAGTAACGAAAAAAACATTTCGTTTTTGATAAAATATGAAAAATATTTTTTGTAATGTAATAAAGATGGCACAAAAAAAGAATAGGAGAATGAGCAACACAAAATTATGTAATTTTTAATTAAGATACATTTTGAGTTCTTTACACTCTGTAATTTTCTGTCTTTAATTATCAGCAACAGACTCTTACTGTTTATCGTGGGAAGAAACATGAATTTTTAAAGCCAGGCTTTGAAGGCTAAGACATATTTACTTTTTGTAAATCGTTTAATAAAAGAAACATAATTCTTCTTTGATAATATAAAATTAAGAAGTTTTCATTAAATTAAATGTTAATATTTTTCCAATTAATTAATGATATATTGTTTGAGCTACCCACGTTATTTGTTCATGGTGATACATAATTGTAGATAATTAAAAGGGTATAAATTAATTCCGTAATTGCGACCACAATGTGGAAAGGATTAATAAATTTTTGTTATCGCGTCGATCTGGGGAAAGGGAAAATTGCCGTACTCTCCATAAAGATTTGTGTTATTTTAGTGATGAATGTTCTTATAAACATTTGATATATGACTGCGTTAATTCTTTCACGTTCGTTTACCGTTTAATGCGAAACGTGAAAAATATTACTGCTGATAGTTCTTCCGTGAAATAAAATTCGTTTCATTACCGCACGATATATTACGCCAGATATTACATTTATTTAAATTCTTTTCCTATTTAATTTTTAAATAATGCCTGAATAAAATCATTGAGGAACATTGCTCTGGCCCAAAGATCTATAAGTATACTGATCATAGCCCATGTGATATCCATAGCAAACTCGAAGATGAAGTGGAGGAAATCCAATAAGAGAACGATTGAAAAATTATGTGTCGAGTTTTGGATAGCAGGGGCCATTTTTGCGTACTCCGCTTTATTAAACTGAGTTCTGCTTCTTAAGATGCAGAAGATAAGCGAATAGAATGACGTGGCGCTTGCCTCTGTCGTTCGATCTCTATACGCCCCTGGCGCCAGGTTTCGAACGGTCACCTGAACCCCTGAACAGCTTTACGTGCATACCAACGCATAAAGGTGTACACCATGTATGACGCAGCCTTTTCAGACACACTCGACCTCTTTTGCCAACGAAGGTGGTCCTGCGGAGTCACGTGACTAAACGCGATTATCACAAGATTTCCATGGACGATTATGAAGAACGTCGTCGTTGAAGAAATTATGAGATAGCGGGCACTATTCCCACGAGAATTGATTAAAACAGAATATTTATCAAATAATTTCATCCACTGGAATCTCCTCGACTGATTTGTCAGGAATTTTAGGTGTCGGTAATTGCGCGAAATTCGGCAAATCCATTACTGCTAGTTAAAAAGTGGCGGAATTAAGAGACGGCATTTATTAAACGATATAGAGTCGATAAATCTCTCTCGGTAGTTCTTGGAAAAGGTGGCTATTAAGACGCGTCTCCCAATAGAAAGAAAACGACGAGCCCTTTAAGGGCGGCATCTGCGTGCACACGTCGATCCCGTCAAGGCGCAACCACGAAATTACGAGTGAAACTGCGTTAACGGGAACGAGCTGAACGGAAACCGCAAAACCGCAGGTTGCCAAAGAAGGCTCAACTGGCACGTCTCATCGTCGTGGCCCTTTTTCGTTTTGGCCCTTCCGACACCTAAGTCTTTCGCGAATGATATGTCAACCTCTCTCGCGGGCGCCTCTGCCAGGGACAACAATGCTCTGATGCCCTTCGCGGAAATGCGGCGGTGGCATCGCGTGTCGAAAGGACTCTCGAATTAATTTAATTTCTTCTCGGACGTCGGCGATTAAGGCGGTGCAACTCGGAGAATCGGACATTGGGGTTCCTCCAGCTCTAACATAGAAGTTTTTGATAACCTGCACGAGATCATGGACAGCGACATGGCTGACAAGAGTCCAACTTGATGGATTAACCGCCTCGACTCTGACGTTGATTGGACAATTGAGCATTATTGAGAATTAATCCATGGCTTATGTATGAAGTTTTGGCCGGCAATTGTTGCACTCAGGAGGTTTGAAAGAGCTTTTGTTGGATTGTTATGCCGTGACTGAGTTAATCATCAAGGATGATATTTGTCAACGGTTGATATTATTAACATCGTTATTAGTGATGATCACCCACGTTGATCCTTTGCGATCATACGAATCCGCGTTTCATTGCGTAGGGCTTGCAAAAAAGCGAAACACCGGAAAATACCGTATTGCGAATAAGGAGCGGAGAGAAGAAAAGACGAGGGTGGATGGACGATGGCTCTTTGCTTGAGATCCGGGCTTGCGAAGAAAGAACGAGATGACTTTTTGCCGTTTGGTAGCAGTTCGTCTCGAGTCCCATACTGGCGGCTGCTACGTCAATTTGTCGAAATTCGTTCCGAATCGTTTTATGTCCGCGACGGAGTGAGCCACTGCCACTACCATGCGCATACAACCTCGCGCACATCGAAAAGGGTTTATGGTGCATTTTCTCTTCTCTTTCTTTCTCTTTGGTTATAGTCTCGTGTGTCCATCTTTCTCGTATATACACGAAGTTCGTCTCCGTTCTTCTCTCAATTTCAGCCGCTTTGACCATCTCACTTCAACGTTTCGGGTCCTCCGATCCGCAGCATCTTTGACCTCTGCGAACAGCTACCGCTCGGCGAACCCGTTCGACCTCCTCTCCAGCTCACGTGATGAGTCTTTTTCGCGGGAACCACGCAGTTACGAGTCTGCAATCCTTCGGTTGCATTATACTCGAAAATTACACCTCTTCGATTCTTATATTTTCTATTGGACACGACGTTCCACCTCGCCTTCGTATTGTATTTGCTATTTTAATGCCAGTAATTGAGACGAAATTGCACGATAGCCGTAATATCGACATATACACGTCTATTTATCGTCTATTTAGCTCGCATGATTTTGTGGTTCGACGAATTCATTTTGATTTTGGGTTGAGTAATTGCCTCTTTAGAATTATCGCTCGAAACAGTGCCGGGTGTTGAAGGAAGAATGCAGAAATTGATTCGAAGCGATCAATATCGCGTTTCTTTTGTCCCGGTCGTCTTCACCTCTCCTTAGACGCATTCATGGATGCTCCTGTCATTCATTATTTTCATTTTTGACGTGCGTCGTCATGGGCATCGCTTTGAACCTGCTGCTTTCGTTTGCAAGTCAATTATTGTCGGTTTCGTGTCTGTCATTACTTTTAGCATTTATTGATTTTTTGAAGTCATCTTTCTTCAGGTTCTCATAAAATCCAATACCTTTTGATTGTCATCTTTATCCTCAACTTCCGACGTTGTCAGCGACTTCATCCAATCCTAATGAAGATTTGAAATATTTTTATGTCTAATTATAATCATTTCAAGCTCCAACAACCATGTAAATACTTAGTTTCCAATGCCACATCGTTTCTGCGTATGATGATTTCAAATGATGCAATATTTACCGTCTCTTTCGTAATTTTATTAAAGTGAGTGATTCAATAGATCCCACGTTGATGCTACTTACCGATTAATCGCGTTTATCTCTTGAAGTTTGTTTGGATTTGTTTTTGTTTTCCTAACGATAGTGGATGTTGATACGTACGACTTCAAAATGTAACACCCATAATGATAATTATTGAATGAAGTGCTAATTATATTTTATCGCCAAAAGTAAATGTTTCTTAAACGTTCTATACTTAAATCGCGACTAAATAGCACTTTGTTTAATGTCATTTAATGTCAATACTGCAATGGATATAGAAATAAACAAAAAAGTAGCATTATAAAAAGCATAAAAGACTAACATTTTTATAGAATAATACACATATTTTAAGAGCTCAAAAATTTACAATCATCCATCACGTCATAATTTGAAACATTTGTCGTGTCATGTTTGTTTTGAACCTTTTCAAACGCCCACTAATATCTTACAGGATTAATATGTTGACAATGAGATGCGAAAGTAATTTTATTTGTCTCGTGAAATGGTTCCACTTTTTTCTATGTCCATTGTAATTAATAGTTTAAAATCACCAAAATACGAAAAATCAGGTACTGTAATGGAGGTTATGTCGTCCACGGCTTTAGCCGATCGCTCTCCGTCGGATCATGGCAGGCCGCGTTTCTTATTCTCATGGCAACTTTTGGTTTGATCGCTTCACGCTAAATTTTGTTTCTTGCGCATCCGGATCCGAATGTCTAACCTAATTGCGTCTTCTCAGCACTAACAGGGGCGGTACCGTTATACCTGTGACGAAGAAATCTGACGACAGAACTCGAAAAATTTTTGGCCGAATCATCCTCATCCGCCTCTTAACTAGATGCGGGTTTCAAGGATCTTTAATAGGAAAAGTAGCCAAACATCTAATAAAAAAAAGGAAATACAAATAAAAAAAATAGTCATAACTTTTATTAATGACGTAATTTTCTTACAAAAATCCCTGTATGAATTCTATAAAGTTTATTTTTTGAAATTTAGTAAGCACATTTATTGTAAAGAGTCGTGTCTAGGTCGTCCGACGAGTGTAGAGATAACAATACGTCGACATACATAAATTAAAAATAGTCGTTTTCGAAACAATTAGCAGTTTTACGGTCGTGGTCGATAAAAACATGGCTATTAAAATTATGTAATTATATAATTTAAAAAATCATTTAATGGACGTAGCAACGATAGGCCAACTTTTGCGTTAAACTTTCAACCGTTATTATTATTGTATTGTATAATCACAATTATCGTGTTCAACTTAATTAACAAATATATTTTCTATTTTCAGACACCCCTTGTTCCCGTTACTCGCGCTAATATTCGAAAAGTGCGAGCTGGCAACGTGCACACCCCGTGAACCAGGAGTCGCGGGTGGTGACGTTTGCTCGTCTGAAAGTTTCAACGAGGATATCGCGGTTTTCTCCAAATCGGTAAGTTTATCAAATTTTCTATCAATAGCATATAACGTTAACATCGTCTCAAACTTTTCGACTAACAGCGAACGCTCGCGTAACAGAAACAATGTCGATTTATCACTCCTTACACCTACTCAATAAGCCAGATAATACCCGACATCGCTGCACAAACGTACATTCGTACATAAAATATGACAGCTGAAGTTTACTTTAACAATGCTAAATGTTACCGCGCTTACGCGAGATTTTCATTGGGAACGATCAAAGAAATTTAGTTCATTCGAGTTTTCATATTCAAATAACTTTTCGCTATCAATGAAACGTACAAAACAGGAAGAGCCAACCAAATATTTCAAGGTTAGGTTGTGCGTAACTATGATTTTAATGTTGATTTCTTAGTTTACCAGTTCTGATAATCAACATTCGAATATTCTCCTTCAATAACGATAATTATCAGTGGGATTGAATTTGATGACAAAGATACCATGGATTTTTATATATTTAAATTATTAATGATTCCGATGATTGGGACATTCGTGACAACTTTAAGGGATCAGGTGATTAATGGGAGAGCAAGTACTGGAATAATAACGACATCAGCTAGACAGAACGATGTTATGACGATTAGAACTGAAGAGACATCGGACATCAACAATGATGCAATTAGAAAACAATGGAGGTAACGAGTATAGCTAGAAGATATCGGCGATAAATGATGACGGTGTCGAAAGTTAAAATCGTCACTTAGTTAAATTCGTGGGATTTGCATGAGCCGAGTACAATGTTGCGGTAATTTAAATGTTGCTCGTTAAAGACACAAGGATCGGGGATTTTGTATATAAATAGTGAAGCCGTACAATAACTGGGTAATTTTTGTACACGCCGGTTCGTAGAATAGATCCATTAATTGCCCGTCGGGTCTCTTAGGCCTCGAATAACCAGACGTTTTCACGCGCTCGCATTAGACCTTCCGACAGGAGGAATCCGAACAAAAAAGGAGTGGATGATGGCACACGTTTTGTAAGCGTTACTATTATTAAATCCCGGCCAGGTCGGCCGCCTGTGGTACGATTCTAGATACTCGTCGAATCCACCAGCATTCCTGGCCTTCCGTCATGCGAGCTTCGTGCGTAAGGATGTGTAGTTCTCTCCTTGGTCGGAATACGGATCCGATCTCGAAATCCATTCGTTAGCCCGGGAGACATAATACCTAATTTATGGCCCATTTAATTCGGAATTAACGATTCGCTCTAATCCGTGACGCTCAGATTCGATGTTGACTTTTTCGAGTTTATTTTTTACGAGAAAAGCGTTTGCGTCAGTTCTGACTCACCCGGTACATTCGTTATGTCAAACAAATTACTCATATGAGTCCCGAAGACTCAATCGCGCCGCGATGTTTTTTCGCGATGCAGTCAAATGCGATTCCTTCCTCGTTCAGGTCGGAATCGCCGAAACGAGACCGAAAATCGACTCCAGAAAAACAGCGAACCAAAACAGAGACCGTTCGTGTCGCACTATATCGGGTGTCCCTATCGTAAGAAAAAAAGGCTCCGTGAAGAATCGGCCCGTTCAACGAGGCAGAAGATGTTTGGGTCGTCGTTTTCGGCTTTCGGGACCAGGCCCGAAGGTATACGGGCCTCCAAGGACACGAAGGTAATATGAGCCACGAGGCCCCATGCTACTCGAATCGATTTGGACCTTTTAAAAACGCGCCGTTTCGCCGTTCACATTCCATTCGGTACCGAGGCGAGTAACGCGCATATGTAACCGGTCCGTTGTTTCTATTTCAAAATTTCTGAATATTCTCGTTTGATTATTGTCAATGGCCAAAATGATGTCCAAACTCCTAACCTTGGGACTTTTCTGCTTACCAGTCTTTTGTGTTATTTATTGGAATGTCTCCAAATATGCGAACGGGGGTAACATTTTGTGGAGTACCAAGATATGACTCCGACTATAACTGAATCTCAGGCTTATTTAAGAATCTTATCGTTATCTCGTGTCATGGCGCTACTTGTGCAGCTACTCGTGTTACATTCCGCATAAATTTGATTTGACTTACTCGACAAATTTTTCCGAACCTCACCGGGCGATACGGTCCCGCTGTTACCGCCGATATTGACACGTGTTAATCGCAGCACATTAGCGCAAATACCGTGGCGATCGCTGGGTATTCCTTACTTCGATTTCAGATTGCAAAAAAAAAAACTAAACGCACGAAACCAGTCGACCGGGCGGCGTTACCGTGTGTCTCTCGGTCGATGCGTGTGTGTTATCGAACTCGTGATACCCGTTATACCTTATCGGCATGTAAATGCGTGACTGCGTTCGTTATACGGGATTGTTCCGCAGTGCGAAGGCATAATAACAACAACGAACTCTGAAATATTCTACAACGATTTGCTCACCAAAATATTGGAACATCAAAATAGAATCGGTTGTTGTCCAAACATGAATGAATTACATGTAAATTCGGAAATATTATGGAGGATAACGAAACATTTTTGAAAACTAATCTTTTCAACGCAGGATAGCTCTAGTCCAAAATATACAAACACAAATATCGATAATATTTTTTTTCGTTTTATTTCTATTTTGCCTCGTAATCAGGACGTAAGATCATTATCTTTTTTTTCTACATAACAAAAGTCGATAAGCTTCACATGGCTCTAGATAAAATAAAAGTGACGCATAGTTATTTGGACGATCTCTCTCCGATACTGTTCTTCTTTGTGTTATTAAAATTCCCTTGAATGGGAAGTAAAACATTTCTTTTTTGAATAGCAAAATTATAAACTCGATTAGAACTTAAACGCATTCGTGGTAAATAATTTAGTGTGGATTAAGTCTGAAACCCCGGCATATGTCACGCTCCAGCTTCACGGTTCTTGATGGACAAAGTATGCAATTGCGGAACGTGCACATAAATAATAAAGGGTTGAATTAGAATTTAGATAAGCAGGTGACAATCCTCTTGCGGACGTTTTCGAGGCGTTAAGCTCTTCGATAGTTCCGAGATAGGGCCCGGTGACAAAAGGGGCCGCACGCTGTGCTCCGGATTATTCCGTGTTATTTCTTATTGTACGCGTTAATGCGACTGCGCATGCGCAACCTCGTCCATTCAGGGACATGCTTGTGCATTTTCAGTCCTAAAACTCGTCTTTTTTTTATCACCGGTGTCGTGGTGAGATGATGTCTTTTGTTGTTCCGATGATAAAGCGTAGTTTCATTGACATGCTCTGCATTTCATAGTTTCATCCGTCATTTTATTTCCGTTTTAAACTACTGACGAACGAAATATTTCGAAAATAAAGAATTTTAGCAATCATTATCATTGGTAACATACTAGTCACGGTTTTGGAATGTTTGCACTGATAACAATTTAAATACGGAAAAATACGTTGGTGCGATTGGTTTCTTTTAATTAATAACCGAATATCATTGGCTCATCCGATTCTCTCTTAGGGAGTGTGTAAAGATTGTCTTCGATTGATATCAGGCTTTACGATAGTATTGATTAGATGCGGAGGTGTGAAATGACGATATAAGAACTATTTTATCTGCTATTAATGTATATAAAGCCTACACAAATTTTAATTATTTGCATTATTTATCGCAGAAATGTACAATAGTAATTTTATGAATTATTCGGAACGATGTGTAACAATGACTTACAATCACGTGAAATGTATATTATGTGGAGAAAAGATTAAATATGCACCGAAGTTTAGGTATTATTGTACGTTACACAATAGGGTGTCACAGATTTGGCGGGCCGAATAATTTATGTACGAATTCCATTAAAATTATTCAAAACTTACCAAAATCAGTCGTAATCATGTATAACATAATCACAGAGACACAAAACGTATCATACAATAGTCACGAATACCGCCAGAGAGATTTGTAAGAACCATTCACAATCAAGTCGATCGTATCATTTAATACAACAGTTTAGTGAAGTGTTGCGTGAAACATTCTTTCAAGAGAGATATCAGTCAAAAGTCTCTTGAAAAGTTGTTATATTAATTTAACCTGTTTTTTCGTTTGATACCTCTTGGAGAATTTTTATTATTAACCTTCGCCGGTCACACCTCCTAAAACTGCTAAGAACGACCCACGGGGTCTACCGGACCCCAATGCTTAAAATCGTTCCTGTGTTAGAAGAGTAAGCCGTAGAAAGTTACAAAAATTCTGAGTCGTTATTCAACCATCCCAAATTATGACGCCATTGTTCATTTTGTATAAGTTTGCATCTAACATAGTAAAGAAAAGTACTAATAAAAAAAGTTAAGAAAATTACTTTATTTACTTAAAAATATTTTCAATATTTTTTAATGAAATTTTCTGGACGTACTTTGCAGATTGTGGTCTTGTAGACAAAAAATAGTCTATTGATGTGCAATTTAAAAAAGGTATTTATTTAGATGAATGAAGTGCATAATCTTTAAAAAATAAAATACATAATTTTTACCTACTTACTTTGTTTATTTATACATAATTTTTAAATATAAGATATATAACTGAACAAATAAAGTAATTTACATCCTGATAATTGAACATTTCTGAAGCATCTCTGCCAATAGTTTCATCTTCCTTAGTCTTTTCTAATTAATTAACAATAAATGATATATGTCTCATAATATTATTGACAGTCAATAATAGATGTACAATACGCATTATTTGGACTATTTATACTACATGAATCATGAAATAAAAGCTTTTTTATTTTCTTCAAAGTATAAACCATAGTCACACTAAGGTCCGCTGGACCCCGCCACGAAATCGACTAACTTTTGTAACGCATTACCGGAAATTTATTGGTAGTACTTTAAATTACCGATAGGTGTTCCAATATTTCCAAATTAAAACTAATAAAGCGAATTATTTACCTTTAAATTTATCGTGGGGTCTACGGGACCCCCAGTGACCGGCGAAGGTTAAATATAAATATTTTAATTAGTCATTACACATTTCCAGTCTCGTCATCTCGTGCGAAATCTTATGACTGTGTCCAACAAAAAATTGTTCCCCCGTGAATCTGGCGTAAAACTGCAGTGCACGGCGCAGGACGTCCTGATTCCATTGTCCGTCGGTAGGACCGGCGCGGAGAGACGGGAGAAGTCGGGAATCGAGGAGGTTGCTCATTTCGGTCCATTGTAAATTGATCTATTCAGCGGGTCAGCCATTATCCAGCCACGGTTCGCAGAGCGACGCGTCACGGCACGCGGTGGAGCCGCCTCGTGGTGCAACGGTTTTCGGGGCATATACATAAACGCTCACGTAAGCGCATGGTGCCAGGAGGGCTCCAAAAAGACCTACCCGTAGCGCTTCGCGCCGTGCGTTGCCCGCACGACCTGCCGGTACACGCGGCGCCCCGCGGAGCGCGCATTGTTGCGCCTTTTTTTGCGATGCGCAGAGTAAAACGCGTCCCACTTTCCTACCCGTACGAACAATAACGAAATCCGCTGGCAAAAGAGCAACAGCCACCGGGAGAAAAAAAAGATGGAGGAGAGAAAAAAACATCGCCGCTAAAGTCGATGCATAAAGATCGTCCGCGAGCCCCATTGAAAAGGGACTTTACTCGTGCCCAGCGTATTGTTCAAATGCGTAATTGATGCAATTGATCTTCTCGGGGATGAAGATTTTATTTATGGAGAGCATTACCGATCGTAACGCAATTATGGAGCGTGGGCACGGAATAGAATATAAGGCATAGCGAAAGGGAACGATAAGGACGTAGGACCGAGAAGCCTGAAATATTGAGTGGGATTCGAAAATTTGCAAATGTTTTCTTTTATAGCTGGCCATATATTTTGCTAAGGTGTCGTAAAGTATATGGCTGCCATAAACTATTCAAAATGTACCGTAATATTTATTGGATTTCACGTTATCTATTTAAAGGTGTAAGAGGACTATTTGCAATATTGAAATATTGATTTGATGAGTTGTTTGAATATATGTCCATGACCATCTTGATTAAATCCTTGTAAAATAGAAATTTATTGCTTTGGATTCTGATATCTTGATTTATGATTCACTCAAAATGTTTTGGGTTAATGAATTTTTATGACATTTTTTAGCAAAAATAATCTGGGAGATGACGTTTTATAAGTCACAAATGCAATACCTTCTTCATATATAAGTTTGGAAGTCATAATATACTATTGTGGACTATTGGGATGATGATTAAGGCGAGAGTCCAACCATCGAATCCCATTTCAATTAATCAAAATATATAGAATCGTCTCATCACTTTAAATGTGTTTGTAACCCAGTGATTCATCTATTGTCTGAATCATTAGATTTACATTCCATGGAACTGTCTGACCAGAAGTTTATGCGCAACTGTCCAAATCATTGAAGTCGCGATCAAACCCCATTCTAATTCATCCAAACTTATGAAGAAATCTATTCAGTGACATATATGTGAAACTATATTGCTGAATATATTGAATCTCATTCCATTTAATAGATATGCTGGATAAGATGAACTTTGATAAA
Source organism: Trichopria drosophilae (assembly GCA_030407085.1). Taxonomy (NCBI): domain Eukaryota; kingdom Metazoa; phylum Arthropoda; class Insecta; order Hymenoptera; family Diapriidae; genus Trichopria; species Trichopria drosophilae. The sequence continues at coordinate 171,317,482 of CM059582.1, read as the reverse complement.
ATGAAGATCGATCGATTTTTCAAAATTGGATAGTGGTTGCACTCGCGATGGCAGAGATCCATCCTTCGGAGTGTGTCGAGAAGGTCCATAGCTCGCGATGTCCCGCTGGGATTTATTGGCGCAATTAGAATGCACCTCGGGGGCATTAAACCCTCGTAAAACGTTGGACCGCACTGACGGGCTGACTAATGTCCACGACAGAGCGCGCGTGCTACCTGCCTCTCGCTGCCAGTGTGCTCTATGCCCAGTGAAGAGAAGACCAGCTAGAAACATAACGCACCGCCACCATCATCTTGCCTTACATTGTATTCGTCCATGTCGTTCATAAATCTGTAGGAGGAAAAAAGGTCCCTGGAATGTTTACTAGGAGATATTTTTTTCGGGGTAATAAAAGTTATGTAAAGGCTGCTGAAAACGTTAAGTCACCGTTGGACATCGAGACGCTTATCCACGGAAGTAATGAATTTATGATAATTACAGTAGTTTTCGGAATAAATAGTAAAGGTCAAACTCCTCGAGGATGATCGCTTGATCTACGACGTGCGAAGTTCATTTAATAGCGCTTAGGATGACACCCAGCCTTAATAAATATTTTTTATTAAGGCTTCTTATCGCACATTTACGACCCTGTTGGATGGATGACTGGAACATTTAATTAATCCTTGGCCCGTTTCTTCCTAAGCTCTGTATTATTTTCGCTGGACTATCAAGAATTCTGACCACCAAAGAAATCCACTAAATGATCTAATTCACGTTCGATTGGAATGCTTTTTCTGATTCGTAATGACTTATTCAACGTTAATTTGAATGCGTTTCCCAATCTCGCGAATTACACATGTGCAAGCACGAACGAGCGAGTGCACTTTCGGGAATTTATGAAAAGGAAGGAGCGGACTCTCGGAGCGAGACAAAGAATACGAAAGAGATAGGTTTATTGTCTTTGCGGCCGCGTTTCGGACGATCCGACTGCCAGATAACCGTCAGGATTTACGTAGTGGAAGGATAAAGAGACTCGAAAAAAGATGAGATCGACAGAGAGGAGCGTAAACAAGCGTAAAGCCGGATTATCATAATCGCGATAACGCGCACGACCCGGTCGAGAATGTCTCTTTCGTCGGCTTGGCCATATCTTATCTACACACACACATATATACACCCTCACAAACATACGTATAACAAAATTTATATATATAAAAAATGTATCATGTAGATGCATACACGTGTGGGTGTATATATGGCTTTTGAATGACACTCGACGGTGCCTAAAGTGGCGCATTACGGTCAGTAATGTAAGCCTTCGAATCGCAAAATACTTTGGGTTTTATCCGCAGTTACCATCGCGAATAGTCTATCGCATAACTGTTGTTTTTTTGTCACTTTTACTAAAGTTCTTCAGCAGTTGCGCTGCAAGACTTAAATAAAAGATTTCAATCAATTTTTGATTTGAATCATGTCAATCGATCGTTTGCTTCAACCCATTATGCTCTCAATGAAATCGAACGATTCTCACGGAAGAAACCGGATGCAAGACGATATTTGGCTCCTGTAATAGCCCAGTCTCGATTCAAAGTCTATTACCAAACGAGATGCGTAGGCGAACAACTTGTTTCTTAGTGATGAGGACTCGTAATGTGCCAACGGACCGGTTCAACCACTGAGACTGACGTTATCTTTATCAGTGTTAAAATTGCCTTTAATTGATCCGACTTGTATCGTACGACCATTCCCACAGCTTAACGATTCCATCTTCGATCGTTGAAGTCGAATCGATCCTTGGAATCGTTGGAACAAAAACCATGCAAATTTAGAAAATTGAAAGATATCGCCAGTTTCTTGGTAACTATAAAGAAATTCGAGTTAAAATCGAGATTTCAAAAAAAATAATTCGATTATCAAAATTTGATAAAACGCGTTTTCACTGCAGTTGTAATCGATTGTTGACGTCCACAACGATTTCCGTGCATCTAAAAATAACGCAATCATGCAATCAATTTATCTAAGACCACATCTTACATTCCATTCTTTTTCATCGAATGTTTCGTCTCGGCCGAGTGACGATAAAGGAAAAAGTCCCCTTGCGATATTCGATACCTCAACTCCATTACAAATCGCACGACTCTTTGCTATGAGGGGTTAAATTCGGTTTAAACGGTAGACGGAAAAGTGCAGCTGCCTTCCGGATACTACAGAAGATGCTTCGACCGTTCTCAGGGATCGATCGATCGGTTTCAAGTTTGATGTGATTTTGCTTCATGAATTTATTCTTCTGATCATATTTTTAGTTGACTGTTATGAATTTCATAAAAATAACAAAAGTTTGAATTTATTGCTTATAATAAATGTTTCAAAAAATTCTAGGAACTAAACAGAAATTTGTCACAATACATTTTATACGATATAAATTTCACTCTTTCGAGAAAAAAATATTACTTGAAAAGTCTGAATTGTTGCCTCACAAAATTTAGATTATATTACTTGGTGGATGAATTATAATGTCTATTTTTTTAATAGAAATATTCAATTTACTACTTAAAATATTTATATTTTCAAATTTTATTGATTACGATAGCCCTGGTAGAAATAAAAACATTTTTTTGTACAATTCTTGTATAAGATTCTTATTTACTATGTTAAAAGTATAGGGGAAATGGCCAGTCTAAGAAAAAATGGACAAATTTCTACCATGGAGTCTTCATATTTTTTGTGAAATTCAATACACCAATTGAAAAACTTTGTTTCTGTGTTTAAAAAGTGTTGTATGAGTTTGAGAATATTTTATGTATTCATAATATTGCAGAAGATTATATGAAATAGTGTCTGAACATAAAATATTATAATTTATAAAAATATTTTTAGATTTGACAAGATGACGACAATTTTTTTATTAAAACAATGTTTGGTGTATCAATTTATTGTATTTATTTTTTTTATAATCTGCTAATACATGATATATAACTTATAACAATAACGCCTTTAGTTAAGACATATTTCAGGGATAAGAAAAATACTAAATCTGAAGTGAGAAGCGTGTTGTTAAATTAGTTTTATCCGTAATTCTATTACAGTAACAAAACATGACGTCGAAAATAGGAAGTATTGTAACTAAAGGAAAGAAAATAGATATTGATTAATGGAATTATGATTAAATGGCAAAATGTACGTACAAACACTACCGTAAATTTTGTTGTGGCATTTCACCGGCTTGTGCACCGTAAATAAACTGTCGGAATAATCAATACTCTTGAATTTCGGAATGTTATAATTGCGTCCTGATGTAATTGAGTAAATTCAATATTGCTAGAGGTATAATTGAGACTGATTTCACTACTAAATTGATACGGTCGTAATTAGTTTACTTCACAGACATTCTATTCTATGACGAATACCAGCATACACATGTATTGTACAACGACCCTAATCGCATAACCTTATTTATAGGGAATATAATGGAGAATGCCCTATTTTATATTGTTAAAATGTTGACTAAATAATGAGGCCGTATTCCATAATTGGATCGTATATTATTAGCAAGTCTATCATCGATTTATGAGGTAGTCCTTTTGCAAATTTTTCCATGTAGACGTGCATCAAGACGGTCAGGTATTCGCCAAAAGGATTTTCCTCTTCCGGCAGATCGTTCTCGACGGCTCGTCGAGGAAAGTCAAGCCGGTTATATTTTACGAGGCTTCAAAATCGGTCGGTCAAAACGATTTTGTTTTACAACCGCACCCCACGGGAGAAAGTCTATTACTACGGTTTGCATTTCTATTTTACGGGCCCCGGAGCACGTTTCAACGCCATGCCATCTTAAACGAAACGTGCACCGGTGCAATAAAATTTATGCTCCTTATAAGGTTTCCTGTGTCGCTTTTAGGGCCCGATGTCGAGGTCGCATTTATCGTCGACACCCGTAGGTTTTCGGGGTAAATATTGTCATAGGATCGAAAAGTAGTTTTTCGAGAAGTCGAAATTGATTTTTTTACAAACTCAGAAAGTGATCGATATTTTTTGCCGTTTTTCTTTTTTTTGTAATATTTGAAATTCCTATAGCCAAACCATATTTTTGTCATACAAATTTTAAATGTCCTATGCAAGATTAAATTTCTACAGAGTACTTTCTTCATTAAATTCAGGAATAAAACTCGTTTCGTTTGCTTTTCAAATATTGTTTGATGAAACTAGTTTAATTCTTAAAGGCATCCTAAACGCTTATTAAATATTTGTAAGCGTTACTGTTTGCCCTCTATTATGCCATGGGACTCAAGTCTTATAACGTGATATAATAAAATTTATTATCACATGTTTACACGAAATTTGTCGCTTAACTCGATCTTAAAAAAAAATTACGACGAATCAAGAATTAAGATGGTTTTAAAGTCAAAAGTGGTGAACACAGGATTCGTTGTGTTTTGATTTATTCTCGGAGGCTATACAAACATGTGATGGCCGTAAATTTTAAGGACTTTATTGGGGCCACTAAAGATGAAAATTAACTTCAGAAAAAATTTTCTCTGCAATATATAAAGGCCAGCGTTTTCTCGCAGGTATGAGGATGATGGTTATTTTAACGCCCGAATTTCATTTCCTTTACGAGCGGTAGAGATTTTTTCAACTCTTCCCTGTTTCTGCAGCATAACGCTACTTTATGTTTTGCGAGGAAAGTACCGTTAATGCCGATCACATATAAGAATTGACTTATAGAGACGTGAATTAAATCTCGGTTTGACGATTTCTTTGAGTCGGTAAGTTTTTGCCGATAATAATGTCTTTTTAATTCCGATCTTGTCGATTTGTTCGCATTTTTCCATACCTTACTTAGCCGTCTTTTTCCTAGCTGTCGGATAAAGAAGTCGCGTTTTAAGGTTTTCCTATTACGTCAGCGAAAGCCGCGATAAGAAACTCGGAGCGAAGATCGTGAACGGCTTAAAGAAGGTAAGGTCGGTCGAGGTGGAAGCTGCTTACAATTTGTAATCCGCGTCTACCTGTGCGGCGCTAGCGATCGCTCGGGGACCATCGAAAAACATCCGAGTGAAAGAGAGGAGAGACTCTCGAGCAAGAAACTAGTCCCCCTACGAAGAGTTGACAGTATTTTTGTCGGTCGGTTCGGAGACACCTTCATTACTATACACTCTCGACGATGCCGACCTGGACTTCCATTCAGAATTCAAGCTCATGAATAACGCGAATCGCGCATGCGTCGACTTTGCTAGCGCGGGAATTGTCCGGGATAAGAGAAGCGCCAAGTTTTGCTTTTAGCTCGAGCTCCGACGCATTCCGATTGCACTTAGAACCTCAGTATTCGAAGAAGTCCCCTGAAAAAAACCGAGGCCAGGAAGGAAGGGGACGAAGACGTATTCTCTGTGGAAAGGCGAGAAATCGATCGGATTGCGAAAGAAGCATCGAGATTGATCGAAGATTGGGACTGGAGCGTTGGTCAGAGGAGACTGGACTCTTGAGAAATAAACGAGGCTGAGATGTCAAGATGCTGAGTCTCGAATTCATAATTTTGAAATGTGGTTGCGTTATTGGGACTGAAGGTCATGGATCCTTGACTTGGGGTCTAAATTTGTACCCATGGTGCTGAATCTCAAGTTTGAAGACATTTGTTCTTCATTCTGAATTTCAGACGTCAAACATGTTGGACAAGAGCATTATTCACACATCATAGGCATTGAAATAACCCGTTGATCAATATGAAGATAATGAACACTTGCTTATTTAGAAGAAGATTCTCTAGTTATTACATTATAGACATTGGTCCTAAACTTCCAAATATGGCTCAAAGGCTTGATGAAGATCCAGATTTTTGTTTTGGAACTAAGAAACGGAATCTTCTATTGAAACTTTCATGCAACGGGGAATTTTCAAACATGTGAAACATTATTCTATCTACCCAAACGAGGTGTGAAAGTACTTCACCAGATGATTACATCTTTCGTATAATCTTTTCAACAAAAACTAACGAGAGTTTCATGTAAACCGGAGTCTTTTAAAATAACGCTTAAAATTAGATGGAATCGCGTTTCAATCATGGAGTCCCAGTCCTGACTGATATAAAAATAGTGAATGCTCACGTACGAGAGATTTTCCCAGCCTTCATTCGCAGTCACATTGAATGTGATATCTTCGCCTATAGAACTTGCAGATCGTTTTGAATAGACTCGCTTGATTTTCATTTACATAATACGTATGTGCACGCAATTATAATACGAATCATATTGAAGGCGATTGTAGTGTTATATAACGCGCAGGATGATAATAATGCGCGCTGATTGTACGTCATTAAGGAATCATTTTTAAGATTATTTAATCTCGGGAATTTATTTAGTAATTAAATTTGATGGAGTTTATCCGAGCGGGTATATATTTGTACATTTGCATTTCTAATTGTAAGCGCATTTGCATAAACGCATGCGTGAACGTGGTGTGGGTCAGACTTTGATATTGCATTGGATCGTGTGAGAGTCGTCGGAAAAACCACAGGTCGATTAGAACGAGGCCTATTCGACTTTGCAAAAATTATACGTGCACATTTTTTTAATGATTTTCAACGTTCTCTGTGTGAACGTTTCGTTAAAATGTTTCGTTGAAACTCTTTCCAAGTATCATTTAAATATTTTGATTAAATAACCAACTTAAATATTTGTGCTAAATATTTCATTCCAATAGTTTATACTAGTTAAATTTTAATATAACTTCGTTTGAAACAAATAAAACACTTTTAGTACCTATTTCAAAGCTCAGAAATGACCGAAACGTAGGTGGGTGATGCGTTCGTATTTTTAAGTCGAGAAACAGGTTATTTATTTTAATATCGCCATTATTTCAATTCTAATTACTAAAACGTTTTTGTGTACGTTTCTGTTACAGATCAGACAAGAGAAACCATACTACATCGCCGACCCGGAGGTGGACTCGCTGGTGAGTAAATTCCCTTATTTGTACCTTCTGTTTATGTCCTTCTGCATTCTGTTCCTAACGAGAATCCGAGCACGATAAAACGAATGATTATAACGTTGAAAATAATTGCAAAGAGAAAGGATTCAATTACAAGTTAAATGAGGAGAACACAAAAATCATGTCTTTTTTTTTATGTCGGTTAATTGTTCGAAGTCGCTTTTTATTTTGAAATAAGAGTTTAATTTATTTATTATTTAATTATTATGACAAATCATATAAGGCATAATTTAAAATACAGTCAAAAACAGATAATAAATCACATAATTTAGTACAATGTCTTGTATTATGCATTCGCGTCCGACGTACATTGCAGACAGACGTTTCAACAATATAAAGCATTGAAAACCGGATGTCATCTAAATTGTAAAAGAACGCAGAAAAACGCCGGGAAACCGAAACGACCAAAATGTACCGAATGCACCGAGATGACAAATGGTACCGTCGAAAAACTTGCTCGCGAGCCAAACTTTTCATAAATTTATTGTTCTTTTGTTTCATTTTCGTCCCGAGTCATTTTCAATTTTCTGACGTTTGGATAGACAAAAAAGGTGTCAATTTATAGCAAGAATTTAACGATAATCCCAAAATTTTATTATTTGAAAATGCCTTAATTTTTCGGATATGTATTTCATTAGCTCGTTTTTATACAAGTCACGTAGGGAGTCATAGGTTGATCAACAAGTCAGCATACATCGTTATGTTAGTTTGATACATGCTTTATTTGCCGACTGAGAGTTCGACGGTATTTGCGCAAAATGTATCGAGTTATGAACGCAGGCAGAGATCAAATCCCATGTCAGGAGGGGCACGTGTTTCACTGGGGTCCGGATCACCGGCAGCTGTCGGATTTTCCGGCATTTCGAATCCCTTTCAGGAGGACTCTTTCGACCGAAACGAAAATTACGAATGGAGCACAAAACCAAAAAAAGGCATCGAGGATGCTCGCTGGTGGTAAATGCGAAATCGGAAAACCCTGGAGACCGGACTTTTGAGGGGATCTTTCCACGATGTCGTGGCATCGAGAGTCCTCCAGAAACGGCAGATGTCACGCATCGACTTGACGTTTGGTGATTTTCAAGGACTTTCCACAAAGCGCTAAGAAAAAGTACTCTGCTAGCAAACAAGCAATCGTCTTTCCCGTTACAAAAAATTACTTTGAAAAATTTTCGATGAAAAGGTCAATTAAAAAGGTACAGGCATCTGTGCAAAAAATGCAGACACTTTACGTGTCACTTTTTTAATAATAGAAGTTCATTGCTCATAGATTGCAATTCGCCACGCACGTAATGAAGCCACGCCAAGGTCTTAACGGCCGGTCGGTACCGGCCAAAACTTCTATCCAGCATGGAGGCCATTTAACTTTCTAGATTTAGTACTTGTAGCACACCTGCCAACCGTCGTTTTTTGCCAGTCTCGCGAATATCGCGGGAATATCGCGAAGGATCTTCGCAAGCACGCTATACGCCAGGAGCGTTGAAGCATTCGCAAAGGTGGTAGCTTTCGATTTTTCTTGTTTCAGCACGTAATACCTTATGCAAATACCAACGTTGAGTCCTGACAATTTTATAACTTGAGTATCGTGGCTTTTTACCAAACGAAAGAAAACTTCGTGCAATTACCAAGGTCCGCTTGGGTGGTTAAACGTTTCGTCGAAAAAGCCCATTCACGAACATTTTCATCGAACGATTAATTCAACTCGCAGGTTTCATTCAAAAGTTTCTCTTAGTGCAGTCTAGATGGCAGAACATGGAGAGGTATACATCTAAAACGCTTTCATTTTAATAGAACAAAAGTAAATAAGAATTCGAAATAGTAGAACGGTAAACGTCTTTGAGGAAATCACCGTAATCGACCTCGAACTCTTTCCGATTCCTTTCATGGGCTGTCATTCGATCGGTTGTTTTCGAGCGCACCTAAGAAAGGAATACTGAATAGTCGAATGCCTCACAGAACTCTTCCAGTCTTTCTTTTTATATTGAATTAGTTTTTGTTATCATACCCTTGAACGCCGTGGAGCCGTACAAAGGGATTAAACGGCGAAAGAAGAGGTTAGGTAAAGATTGAATCGTTGGCTGCTGCAGCGAGTTTGTCTCGCACAATGCGCGTGTTTCCTATATAAATATAAAGGTGTGCCAAGGCACTTGACGGTGGAGCATACTCGAGGCAACACTAGGTGGGCGGATATATGAGGAGCAGCTTCTTCTCATCCACGGACCACGTCGTCGTCGTCTTCTTCTTCTTCCTCTACGGCCGTTGTGTGTCGTAAACGAAACGAGGAAAGCAAAAGCCGGGAAGAGTGCAAAGCAAGCAGACGATTTTGAATCCTCTGCGTCGAAGAACGCGTTCTTAAATAATATTCCTATTAGCATACGGGCGAAATGAGCCAATGAGATGCTAATTGCCGAGTTTACGCTTCAAAAATAATTGCTGCCTCGTCGAGGGACTTCAAAGCTTGTAAAGACGACGCTCGACGGTTGTTTGTAATTCACGAGCCTTACTGAGCTGCTGTTTCACGGAGGAAATCGTGTTTTTCGACTTCCGTAAAACTTCATATCCAATGCACTGATTCTCATGGGATTATACTCAATGAAGAGAATATCAATGAAGATTCAAACAAGAAAGAAGAATTCTAAACGAAATAAACGTTTTATAAATTTGTTTAGAAGATCTACTTCATTAATAATAATAGATATTTACGAAGTAAACGTTCATGCTAGACGCGTTCGTGCGATGTTTCAAGTCTCGTTTTCGTCAGGTTCACCTCGCTGATGGATTTACAGCTAGCTAATGTTGCAACTTGAGTGCAAATAAGAGCAAAAGTGTTTGGAACGTACTGGAGCCGTCCGAGGAGCATAGTAACGGTATCCTGTGACCAAGGATACTCGTAAGAGGAAGAGAGGTAAAGGGATCTCAAGCGGCCCTGGTACCAGAAGCGCGTGTCGTCGATCTCTGTGCACGCGATCTTCGACGTGCACTGGTGTGTACAGTTTTTGATATATTTCACAATTCAGTAGATTCGAACCTGTTTGGATATTCTAGCGCTTGGCAATGCGCAACAACTTGGAAAACATCCAATGGGAATTTGGAAATCTCGATTCAAATAATTCTTCGTTATATTCTCTTAGTTCTGATATACTTTGTTCACTTATTATCAGCGATGCTCGAATTTTGGAATTAAGAATAAAGATCAAATCGACAGCACAGGATAAGTTGAAGGAAGGGGTGGAATATGTAAGGAAGAAAGAGAAAGGGTTTAGGGGGATCGTGTAAAGTATAATGTAACAGAGAGACTGCCGACCTGTAGAGAGCAACTCCGGTGGTCCATTTTGCAAGCAGCGACAAGAGATTGCCTACTAAATCACCTGTGCCCGTGACCTCATACTTGACGGAAGAGGTATGAAATCTGGGTATTAGCAAGGTGACACAATGGAACGAATGAGGAACGTATACACATATCCAATGTCTCGTTATTCCTGGTTCTGACTTAAATTTAGATGATTCTTCAGTGAAATATTCTATTTGGCGTAATTAAAACATCAAACGACTAAAGTTACATTCGCTTCGCTCTCGAAGGCTCAATTAAAACGCGTGTGTCCATATCGGTTACGAAACGACACGCAATTAATAAAGTTGAACATTAAAACTCCAGAACTCCGATTACATTGTCGCTCGTGTTCAGAACCGACCGCAGAATTTCCATGTGCTTCTCATCGAATCTGAAAGAGCGGTCGTTTTGCTCGCGTCGTGCGGTTCCTCTGCGTGCACGCTGAAAGTTTATGTCGCCGGGCCAGGTTAAAAAAATCGAGGAGCGGAGGTTTCGCGGCGCTGCTCCTCCTTTTGGGCTTGTTACGAAGCTCGTTAAGACGTTAATGTCGCCGAAAATATTCGCAAAAATGCAGGTGCGCAGTAAAGAGGTGCATGCATGAGCGCGCCAAACCGACCACACTGCGCGCGTATTCGCGAACGTGTCTCGTCTTCCTTCTTTTCTTTTACGCAATTTGGTGTAGTTAGTTTTACACGAGATTTTATTCATTCCTAACTGGTTTCTTTAATCAGATGATTCCTAGTATTCTTGTTAACCAGAGTCCGTATTTATTAACAATTATTTATGAGAAAAATGGATAAAAGAATTCAAAGAAGTGATCATATTGCCAGTTTTTAATTTCCTGGCGTGAAGGTTTTGTTTTACACGCGTTGAGTTTGGGAAACGCTAGACCCTGCGTCACGGGTTGTGCAAAGTCCCCAGGACTATAAATCTTGAGCTATTAAGATGGTGGACCGCCTTTTGATGACCCATGCCACGACGTACTATCATCTCGACGCAGGCCCCTACGCACACATACGCGGTGAACGGCATTATGGCAGACAGTTAGTGTACGCTCGAGTAAGTTGAAACGACCTCGGATTTTCTTCTGATTTATCGTTCCTGATTTTGGAACTGCGCACGAATGAATTTTCATTTTTCTTTCGGTTCTAGGGATTTCTCCTTTTGGTTCCACCTAGATTCTTTATTGTCCTTCTTGAAAAATAGAAAGTAAAAATAAAGATTTTAACTACTTTTACGACATGTATACATTTGCGTAATTTTGATAGAAGTCAAGGACATTTGATAGCTGACGATAGATGCAGACGTCATGGCGCCTGTTAGCGGGAAATTCGATTTCTTTGTGAGCATCCAGACGATCTTAATCGCGGACGACGTTCCTGGTCGAGCATAGGTCACGAAGCGTAGACGAGCGCACATGATGTATCGCATATCTCGCGCATGCATCGTATAAGTACTGCAGAGTCTCTTATAAATAACACGATCTGAGCGTTTCTTCCGCGGTTTCACGGTTTTTCTTCCATCCAGGCCGGTTCTTGAGCGCTGCCGTCAGGGGAGGCCGTCGCCGTCGCTACCACCGCCGCACCGACGCGCTTAATTAATATCACGTGATGAACGATCTGAGTCGCGTTTATCTCTCGGTTGCAGAGGCGGTGGCGTATTCGTGCGGCTTCGGACAAGATGTTACAGGCGGGAGAAGATGGGAGTGTGCGCTGGGACACTACGGTCTACCAACATAGCCGGCCGCACATAGAGGACACATTGTGCAAAACTCACGACTCCTCGTGCGGAACCGACTCTCGCCATCTTCGCTTTACGCCGCAGTGCTTTGCTCGCGCCGCTGCACGCTCGTTGGCATTTGCCGCCTTCCTTATACTGGGTGTGCTGCAATTACATCCCGATGAATATGTGCCAATTATCACGATTTTATAGAGAATTCATGCACGCAAACGAACAGCGCCCGAGTTTTTGGTTAGTCGCAAAAAGTGCAATGGTTCCGGTTGCCGACTGGCGGAAGTTTGTGTTATATCAGTATATTCGATATTGTTTCGTGTCGAGAGCGCATGCGTTCCTTGTCAACGGACTCCTCCAGCAAATTTGACGAGGATATGTTATTGTCATTTCTCATTAGAAGCTCTCTAGAGCATTTAAAGTTTTGATTCATTTGGAGGCGTTACCGAAATCCACCCAGTACATGACTGCTAGGATAAAATCTCTGTTCTCCTCGCAAAGATCGAGCTTGGAAGTGCGATGCATTCGTTGTTTATTTTCCTTCTGACACTTCACTTGTCGCTCAGAATAATGTGATCTTTTTGTTAAGAAGTTTTATTTTTTATTGATCTGTTTTAAAACAAATTATACATGAGAATTTTGTACTAATGTTCTTATTTTATTTTTTTTGTTATTTATTCAGTATATTATGTCCAGAAATTTTTCATTGATTGCCCGGTATAATTAACTACAGTTCGATTTAAAAGACACGGGATATCCACTCGGTAACTTGAATTCCTATCTGCGGCTCGACTCGAAGGAGGATAGAGAGGCTCACGAGCTAGCTCGCTTTATCGGCCGCGTGGAATCATAATGGACCATAATTGCATAAATACAATGTTAATTAACAATTAAGATTGCTGCTTTGCCTAATTGAATTGCCACTTTGGATTGCGCTGAGATATCGTGAGCAAGCTTGCACCTCGAAACCAGACAATTCGAGGGTTGAGGTATTCTAAATGTACAGTGAATTACAAAATTATACTTTTTGATAAATTATGTAAAACACAACGTACACTTTTGACTAAGTTTTAAGGAAGTTCCTATTATCTGTTACGAATATGTTGATTAACTGATTTGAACATTTAACCGACTTATTAATTATTCAGTTCTTTTAACCTTTCATGTAGAATATTAATAGAATCATGCTCCTTCTCATATTAATCATAATTTTTCTTTTTCAGATGGTACAAGCAATCCAGGTCCTCCGGTTTCACCTCCTTGAGCTTGAAAAGGTGGGTTACTTACAGTCTTAAGTTCGAATGTAAATTGACATTGCTATATAATTTAAGACGAAATAAAATGTCTGATACAATACCATACGTGAGATACATCTATGTAGACATGACCAAAAAGCAATTTGCTGTAATTTTAGTAAAAGATTGATGTGTTTCCTGGTGCTATTTCAAACTCAAATTGTAGTATTCTAAGTGGGTGATTTTCTACAAAACGATCAACATAAACGTCCGAAAATTACTTTATATTTGAAAAATCTACTTGAGAACATGAAAATCGGTTTTCTCTTCCTTCAGTACGACCCTCGCAATGGAAAGACTATCGCTGTCGGGTCATTCCGGCGAAAGTAGAACTAGTTCTCTGTACACATTTAAGATCACTTTGAAAAACAACAATTTTACGCCCTCCTTTTCAAAGTGCCTCAAACCGCGAAAGATTTCTTTACGAATTTTGTTACATAAAAATCTTTTCTCTTCTCCTTGTGCAAAACGCCAGTAAATCCACGATAAGGAGATTCATAGTAATTTTGCGATGCAAATTTTCGGACCAACGTTGTAAACCTCGAAATATAAGGCGGGTATGAGAGGTGAAGGATTCGGTTGGTCGTGTAAACGGATAGGGTGTATCCTCTCGATAGCCCTCGGGTGCCGCTTTTATGGCGATATTTTATCATACAAAATAGCGGACATTCATCGCATCTCCATCGAAATGGCAGCTGACGCGGCGGCAGCCATGTATACCCAGCCAATGGAAGTTCTTCTGGTCCCCAACGTTCCTCCCTGCCAACCGACGATTTGGTTTATCGAGCAATTTTATAGTAATTTTCCTCATTTACGGCGATTACAGGCCGATATCGAACCTGGCCCCAGGCAAATTTGCAGCTTATTTTAGACAGCCGACGTGAAACCTCTGCTATGCACTTTCACTCTGATCTAGCACCTTCTACGCTAGAGTGCACTACGCTGCGTGCACGACTATTCGGGGCGATATTTCGAGTAGCGCGGCCATCTTTTCTATTCCCGACTGCGACCGAGTCGATAATAGAAGCGGTACGAGTTCCACTGACCCTAAAATACCTGCGGTATGGCTCGAGTTATGCTGATTCGTCATCGAAGCTTGCACCAGAATCATCCTAGATTTATCTTCGATTGAAAGCGAAACATTCAGATTACAAGCTAATCTGCATCGAAATCGACTGAACATTTCTATTATTATTTGCAAAGGCTCTTTCATTGTCGACATTTTGATTCATAATGACCCACAAATTTTCAGCAAAGTTTTGTTCGTAATATAAAATTGTCTTGTAATTTGTAATCATAATTTATGAAGGAGCAATTTTGTTGTTGTGTTTAAGGACGTTCAATAATAATAATAATGAAGTGTAATGAAGATGGAACAGCTTTTTCTGGATACACACCCGCGTAGGGCGGGTATGGGCAGCGTTGAAGATTCCATGAATCTCGAACACCTACTGACTAACGGCGAGATCCTTTATAGCCGGCGGTGTTTCACGATGCATTTAACTTTTTTAAGCCAATCGCGTATTAGCATAATTACGTTTCGTCGGGGCTGAAAGGGGTAGCAAGTCGATGACGATGCCGAGTTTCTTCGAGCATCACTCAAGTCGGTTAGCTGGTTGACTGCCCATCTGCCGTTCCAACCTCCTTTGCTCGTGCCAAGCACGAGATACCGTGTCGGTACATTTATCTCGTCGGATACCTACTGCACCATCATTGGATTGCGGAGCGGTAAATTTCTTACGGAGCCTTATGGTGTCGAGTCTGCACCAGCGGGGTCCATACGGGCAAACGCAGTTGAGTCTCTCTTTCACTTCCTCGCCCCCTCTTCAGCATCACTCTTGCATGGCATCGCGACTTACCATTGAACGCAATACGCAGAAAACTGGTTCTAAAACTCATACCGATCCCGACAGTTCGCTCAACCTTTTTCGTTTCTTTCTACGTATTCGCTTGTACGTTCTTATCATTCCATCTACTTTGCACTCGACTTACTTTTATGAAATATATTACGAGCATCTCGCTTATTTTCGAGTCCCGGACACCTTTGCAGCTATAAAAGCAGATCGTCACGAGGAGATTAGAAAGTGCAATGTAAAAAGTAGAAACGATTTAAACGCAGTGAGGTGTCGGGAAATGGTTGCAGTTTAATTTGGTTCGAGATAAAAGAGAGATCTCATCTCGTAAAAGGCTCAATGACAGCGCACTACTTGTTGACTGAGCAATATCCTTTCAAGTAAAAGAGAACTTAAAAGTTAAAAGGCTATACGACATTAAACTTCAATTTACCCCTTTTTGTTATTCCGTGGATTTCACTTTTTTTAATATTATTTTTAATAACGTCGCCATCGGAGCAATATAAATATGATTAATATTATTAAATAACCGAAAAATGACAGAAACAGAAAAAGGATGGCAATTTGAGACCCAGATTCCGGAACATTCATTATTTTTCTCTCGAAAAGAAATCCATTGTGTTGTAAACTGGTATTTCTGTGTTCTGTTTTCTACCTTTGCAATCGGGATCGTACCCCATTCTTGGGAGTTCGTCTCACCGAAAATTTCGTCGAGCACACAACGACGGCGTTGACGGAGACGTTGTTGCGTAAGGGGAGAGATAAAAGAAGAGAACGCACGCGCGTTTACCCGCCCAATGCGCCCGTTTACGAAAATTTTCAGTCAATTTCGCATCGGAAAAGAAGGGATTCCGCGGCGCACAATGTCTTCGCAAGTGGAAACTTCCCCTACAGCTTTAAAGGGGGGAAAGTAAGGACAAAGTTTGGAAAGGTCCCCTTCGAAAGTTCGCCATTGAAACGAAAACTCGTCTCGGGAAAACCACGACGTTCTTCGACCCTTCTGCGGATGTAAACTGGTCTATTGATACCGGAACTCACTTAAATAAATAAAATCCATTCAATTTTCTGATTTCCACGCAATGTTCTTTGTATACACGTCAGCGGTTAGAAAACGATCAGATTTATGGAATTCTTTACATTTTTTTTTTAATGATATTTAATTAATTTTTTTACATTCTATAAAGGGTTTATGTTGTGTTATTTTTGTAAATTCTAAATTATTGGCGACCTAGTGGACAGGTATGATACTCAATATTATACTCCTATATACGTATATATCGGCTCGGAGCCTGTGTACGATCCAAGGATACATTACCCTCTTACTTGTTAAATCAGCCATAAAATGAGAATAATCTCGAGTTACACGCAACGGTGGCGCCGAAAGTGTCGTCTTGGCTTCTTTGTATTTTACTACTTTCTCAGAATTTTCCTTGTACTTGAGGTGTACGTAACAACTTTAAATTAAATTGGGAACACGTGTAGTTTTTATACAATATTTCGTACTAGCCAAATCTTTATTGCGAAGCAAATTTATTAATCCAGTATTGTGTCCGGTGAAGTTTGACATAACTTCATTCGAAGGTTTACCAATATTTAATAACTTCGGCATTTCCACATTTCTATTGTTGTTTGAACGAAGTTATGACACAGATAATTAGCTTCTCTTCCATTTTGGGGTTGGTGAATAAAGGGATACTTCATCATAAGCTATACAATGACCATTATGGGTCTCAGCTCATAATAGGCTGATTATATTACTAAGGGCGTCTGTTCATTGGTTCGGATAGCAAAAGAGCGGAATTGTGATTTCGCGAGGTTGGAGAGGACGTCGTCTTCTTGCCATTTTCTGCAACGCGAGCTTGCTCAGCGGAACGTGATACGCAGGGGGTAAAAAGTCGATCGTATTCCCGGAAGCGAAACCGATCCCTTGGGATTACGCGTGGTTGATCAATGACTTCCTTCGGGCTCACAGATAATACTCGGTCGACGCATCGAGGAATTTCTTCTCTAGTGGAACAAATCTGGATATACGTTTCTGGAGCTTTAAACCCTGCGGGTGGGATAGCGGTAAATAAATGATCATCTGTTTGTGGCCCTTTGCGGAACATTATATGTTTATATTGGCTAGATGATATCACGTATACAAAAATATTGATCAACACTTGTATACCTTTATATTTGACAACTATTTGCAATATTACACTCTTACTCTCATAGCTTGTAGGAGTTAAAAAATAGGTTTTTATGGAGATGAACATTAATCATCTTCGATTTTGCACTTATAATGTCGGTCACTTACGTCTATCGGCTAATTAGCACGATAATAGTTGATCATGAATATGGCAGTTCATAAACACAGACATAGCAGAATAAGAATATAAATAAGAAATAAAAATAGTAGATAGGAAATGTGTGATGCAGCCTGATCATAATATGCGCTCAGCTCCATCGCCAATTTACATATAACAAGATAACGATTTTTATTTGTTTTTGCTTATATAATATATTTTTTCTAAACCGACTTAAGAGAATTCGCGAACCTCGTATGCGGCGGCAGCGTCCAAGCAGACGGTGTATGCACGAAGACATAAAGAGTAAGCGAGATGAACAGCGTGGACAGAGTGACCGTGAGACGAGGAAAGTAAAAAAGAATGAGAAAGACAAGGAGAGGGACTAGTCGGGTAAGGGCGATTTGGAGGGAAGAGGACGGGTATCCATAGGCCTGTCAGCCCTCATTTGCATACATAACATTCTGGTCGACTGGGCACTGGTCAGACCTCCTCTCTTCTGCAGCATCGACGATTCACTATTGCTCTCTTCTTTTTACCTTTCTTCGACGAATCGTTTCGAACGCGACCTCGAACAGCAACACTATTCTTTCTACTGAATCAATAAATGTCGAGTTAGAATTGAGTAATATTTGGAATAAACCGCAGACTATTAAAATACATAGATATGGTCATACTAGATGTGTCTCGAGTATGCATTGCATATTTGATGTTTAATAACGTCGTAAAATTAATGTTTGACATAGTTCTCAACGTCTTATGTCAGATACATTTAATATTAATAACGTTTACTTGTTGTTATAGGTACACGAATTGTGCGACAACTTCTGCCATCGATATATCAGCTGCCTGAAGGGCAAGATGCCAATCGACCTGGTAATCGACGACAGAGAAAGCACGAAACCACCAGAAATGGGCAACGGTCTTGACGGAGGCGGTCCAAGGAGCACTGCTGACAGCACCAGTCACACCGACGGAGCCAGCACGCCGGACGTCGTGAGTACCTCACCATCGTCGTCTTACTATCCGCACGACGCGCTCACTCCCCACCACCATCACAATCACCATCATCACCACCACGCCGGTATCGGCAGTACCACAAGCCCCTTGCAACTGAGCCAAAACCAAAGCCAAAACCACCCGCCGCCGCCGGCAGCACCTCAATCGAACAACAACAACACCACTGTTACCACCCCGAGTAGCGCCGCCACAACTCCCAACTCCCTAAAGCGAACGCACCAACAAATGATGATGGCAGCCGCTATGGCTACCTCACCACACGCGGTTGCCGCATCCGCGCCCCCTGCGCACGCTCACGCCGCCCTTGCTGCTTATCACAGCATTAGTTCGGCTATTTATCCGTGCTCGTAATGTTAAACGGACAACTCGCTTTGTCTAGATTCGATGTGCCGATTCCGAGAGACCGGGGAACAGGAAACTGCAGTTAAAGGAACAGGAGAGCTAAATCTCTAACACATTGTGTGCCGTTGAAATCGTAATTCTTGGACAACTTCTATCACTCATTGTTCACCTTCTATCATAAACAGAGATTTTTTGCATTTGGATACGTTGTAAGACGTAAGAATGTAATCGGTCGACTTCTTTAGCTTTACGCTGCAGATTTAACTGATATATGTATGATGTCAATATCATATTGAAATGCTACTCGAATAGTATCCATTGTATATATAAATTCTTAACGAGAAATACAAAAGGCACTTTTATAAATTACTCCATCATTCACTTCAATGTTTGATAATTTTGTTTGATATATGATTTACGATTAATATTTCTTAAGAAAATCTGGACAATTAGAGTTTCTACCGGCACTTAGCTGCTCCTATTCCTTATTTGCACGCTTTTTGTAAACCGTCCTTCGTTTAACCTAATTTCGCATGCGAGTGGATCCTGCTGCTTTGTAGCTTGTATTCTTTAGCCAAGGTCACGATCAAAATTACCATATGGCATATTGATGGGAAATTTTCCATGAAATTTGATCTATAAATCTGATTTCAATACATAACGCTGCACTAGCAGTCAGAAATTTACTTTATTTAGGATACCCTCTAAGGATCCTAGATAAAGAAAATAGACGAAACGAGGAAGAAAGAGGTGTCTCTCGGAAATCGGAAACGGCACGGATATATTCTTTTACAAAGAGGGCATTAAGAGGGCGTGCGTTCACTTTATTTAGGGAAACATTTCTAGGGCACGGGTAGGCAGTTTAGCTTATTTCGTTATTATCGGCAAAATTCCTCGAGGCAGTTGTTAGGCGCAGCGGGTCGCCATCATTAGATGTTCATAATATTTTAATCGCTGAGTGACACGCGACTTTCATTTGACTGACGGACCATCGATAAGTTTCACCAGGTGTTTGAATGGCCTGGAAATTTGCATATCATGTATTTTGGTCTTTGCCGAAATCCGTGAGTCACTAAAAATACGGTGCGTTCTTTTTCAAGTCTTCAGCCAACAAACTGTAGATTTGAGAATTAACCAAATCGATGCAATAGATGTCCAACGGATCAATGCTTCACTTCACTTAATGATTCTAATTACGCTTACGACTGCCTTAAGGAATTTAAATTTCGCGAGGAAAATTTTGCAAATATACGGCGCGAGGAATATCGGGTTTTTCACAAGTTTCGCGATGGATCTCATTGTTGCTTACGTAAATATTGCACATGCGGAGACGATCGGATTCATTCGAACTTCACTTGCTCGTATGCACGAATTTTCTAAAAAAGTCGCTTGCATAACGAATACTTGACGACGCACTTTGCGCAACTATTTACGCGTGAACGTATAATTAAATAAACGAATATTCTTTCGTTTTAATTCGTGATCGGAATATACGTAACTAGGGTTAGGGTATGATGTCACAAAATAAATTTGTGTCTATTTTTAAATAAAACGATTACGGAGTGAATGAGCAATAACATAATATACGAGATTCAAGAAAGCTAGTGAGATCGATGTAGTTGAGAGAACGCGGGCGTGAAATAAAACATGATGAGCGGAAAGGTGCGGTTGACCACGGAGGGAATGTAGGTTTAAAATTATTAGCAATTAGGGTTACCATATACGTAAATAGGAAATTTATGATTGGAAGAAGTTCGAAAAATAGCGGGGTAGTTGAAATTGTAAAAAATATATAATTTCAATGTTTCTGGAAATATACATCAAATGATTCTGATAGGTCGATAGTAGTTTAACGAACGAGATAAACGAACAACTAAAAACGATGTAAGGTTGAAGAGGCGTGATTTTTATTACGATGCGAATACGTGTGTTTCGCTTTTCGCGCGTAAAAGACTTTTAGTCGACTTGTAGTTATCTTCGTAATTTAAATCAGTAGGGGAACTGTGTGCTGATACCTGTAAAAGAATAGATTTTCTACACACGTTAGGAAAACACGGATTATTTGAAAACGTGATTGTAGCATGCAATCGGGATCGGTATATGTACAGAGAGTTAACTACCAGAGAGAAAAGACAAATTTCAGAATTGTAAACTTATATCTTACTATAACTAGGTACCGGTACTCGTAACTAGGGAGTTGTGTGAGGTACAAGTCCTGGCTGGCAGGGCGCGCGAGGTCCACCCCCCAATCCCCGTACTTACCCATATTAAGATCATCACTTTCATAATATCTAGCAGGTCGGATGCCGAATGCTGTCTCCATTTGGTGTACGCTCGTCTTTCCTGAGCGATTCATAAAACCCATAAAACACGAGCAGAAACACCCTTTTCCCAATAAATCAAATGCATCTAAGCGAAATTACACAATCATGAAACACGCATTTACTTTCAGACACGAAGCATGCATTTCATTTCACAGGGTCGAATAGGAACACTATTACAAGGGGGTTCACATTTGACACTAAAAAAAGAATGAATGCCGCACATTTCGTGCGACAGGTACGACTGGAAAAGGGGTGCTAAGGCACCAAAGGGGTAGCATGAATAAAAAAATTGGCTGGCATCCGGCTGCAAAACACGATTCTTCGTCGCGAGGCACAAAGTCTTCGAGGCGAAGGTCTTTTCGATGTTTCGAAAGGCAGATGATTTTAAGATGTACGGAGACTGGAAGGTGAACACTCGAGCCCTGTTGGTTGGAACCCTAGTTACGAGTGCCGAACCTAGGGTCGAGATCGCGGACTCTGTTACGTGGAGTCCTCGTTCTCGGCTTCCATTTCAGTAGTATAATGATTTTCTAGTGACATTTATTAATTGCGATATTAATTATAGCCTTAAGCGAAAGAGGTAGGAGGTACTGAGATACCTCGAATATATTGAAACGTGGAACGCTTAATCTGAAGATGACTCGATATGAGACACATTGATTATTTTCATTTTGATTTTGAAATTATAGTGATACTAGAGTTGGATTTTGGAGATTTACGAAATGCTGGCTTTGATGGTTAAGTTTGGGTTTGCGATGTTCTTTTGTTACATTTTGAAGACGGATTGTTTCCTGTCGAATAATGTCCGACCTTAGCCTGATCGGGTTGCATTTAATGCTATTTCAACGCGCGAGATCGATGCGATAGAAAGTTTTATTTTGCCGTTTTTTTCCTAAAATTGCATAGTAATGATGTGAATAATTAGTGCCATAGAGATAACAGCGGGCGCATCGGAGCGCAAAGACTGTGTACTTAATTAATTAAAATAATCGAATTAATTGGGAGAAGGATATATACGTTGATTATGCTGTCAAGCTGATGTATTTATTGGCCGGGCAGGTGTTTCATTGTTTCCCGTGTACAATATTTTTGTTGTTTCTTTCGACGTATAGTACTTGCGTAATGTTAACGGTGCACGACCATAGGAAAAAGGAATATTTAATTCTCGGCCATATGAACATCGATTTTAAACGTTGTGTACGAAATGAAAGTATGTACGGAATTCTGTCGCGATCTGAATCGGGCGAACTCGTCGGAGAAGCATTTGTTAATGTCGTATTATTACGTTTTTGTTTCGTATTGTTTCTGCATTTGTTAACTCGTGTCGCTTGAACATGATGCCTCGGCGTGTTCCTTCTTACAGTCTGCACCTAATTGTACAGTTAACGGGCTACCGAATCCGTATGCATATCTGCGTGTTTTCCAATGTATGCCATGTGTACATAAGTGTAAATGTAACTACAGGCATATCTGCATACGTATGAGGAAATCCGGGATAAATAATATGAGAGAATCGTATTAAACAGACGTCTACAATGACGGACGAACAGCGTGAGTCTTTTTACCGACAGGCATTGTAAATGTATGTGTGTTGCATTACAAGTTACTAGGCTTAAGGAACGAAAGGAAAACAAAACTCACCAGCACATTGTATACGACTAGTATATAGCGATATAATATATTACCGATAATGATACTGTTTAAACTATTGTCTCAATCAACGTATTTTCATTATAAATAAATGTTAGCCTTGTTGATTTAAAACGAAATTTGTGTCTACTTCATTTAAAGCGTTCACACATGTTCCGCATACTCTCTGGAGTGATACTCTTTGAGCCGTAAAATACGGTGACAAATCCCGTTCCTGAATTGCATGTTGCATGATTTTCCTTACAATGATATTTAGTCCTTTATCTCCTTTGTTTAATCGTAGAAACCGCTTATGCGCATAGCAATAGTAAAATAAGCACAGGTGGATAAATTTAATGGTAACCGTTCAGTGAAGATAACATTATATGCGTATGTGTTGCGACAAAATACGACAAAGCTGGGCAATATTTATTTCTCATCTGGATTGGCTTTCTTATCGTTTTTAGATCGATAACGATGATAATTTAATAATTTTAAGGGTGCACCGGAAGCAAAGAGTAAC
Organism: Trichopria drosophilae; assembly: GCA_030407085.1. Lineage (NCBI taxonomy): Eukaryota > Metazoa > Arthropoda > Insecta > Hymenoptera > Diapriidae > Trichopria > Trichopria drosophilae. The sequence continues at coordinate 171,294,192 of CM059582.1, read as the reverse complement.
GTCGAAGAGAGTGAAGAGAGACGAGTATTCTTGGCCATAAATCTCGGTTAACCCTCGACTAATAAATATTTAACCCTTTAAATTTGCAACAGCCCTTAGCATGTAGAGATTTGCATAAGACTTCTATTTCATTTACACATCGCATAATTGAATATTTAAATTCAATTGCTCCCCGTTACGCGCTCGCAGTTTCGAGCCGCAAAACTGCAGTAAAACTTGTAACGGGGCCACTTTCCTTCCATGAACCACCCTCGTAACGCGGATACCACCCCCAACCCCGCGACTGCCCTCCTCCGTAACGACTCCTCCTTTCGCCCCTGTCGATCCTCGGCAAGCGTTCAGAGAATACTCCGTGTCTAAAGGGCATTTCTGAGAAAAAAAAGGTAAATTACGTATTACCACGTCTTGAGCTTAAAACCAGTGACATATAAGAATAATGGTCCGCGACCATGACTTCAGGCATACGTGTTATCAGAACCTACACCTCATTTAATTTAATGAACAGTATTTTTGTATTGTTTTTTAGTATTTTCAATTATTCTTATATTTTTATGATGGACTGATTTAGAGTTTTTTTTATTAGATCAAATTCTTTCCGGATTACAATTGCCTTAGAGTTTGATGAATTGTGAAGAAGATCCTTATATCTGCCACATAGCGCGCTTAAAATGACGAGTTTGCAACGTATAAGCACTTACATCGTCTACCTTACATATCACTCGCAAGTAATGCGATAAGTGCAACGATACCCTCAACCAATTGGAAACAGCGGTATTCCTCTATGAGTTCCGCCCATCTGTGTATTAACTCCGCCAATGTGCAATGTCGGCATTGGTCGGCATGCACCCGTAGTGAATACACAGGTCGGGCATGTGACTTTTAAAATCGTGGAAGTATACTAACGACTGATGCGTGGAAAATACAGACGTAGCTTCCATTATTTGAATTTAGGGTCTAAAGTCATGTATTAAAGAAAGAGCAACTTCAACCAAAATGTCAATTAACGGTTCCTAATGCCTTACATTTCGACCTAGATAATTTGATATTTAAGAACAACACTAAGGTCTGTGAGGACTTGTAACTGACGTATTTTATTAATGTATTTATTCTGTCTATAATTCAAGATTCATTTTTTCACGGAGAAATCGCGGTTATGTCAAATGGAATTTTATTCGCTCCTGCCTCTGTTTGTCGTCATCCTTAGTCTTTCCTACTCCCGTTTGTCGCAGAACGCAAATATACATAGTAAGCATGGAGCAAAGAGGGGTGGAAGAGAGAAAGAAGAAATACGCAGAGGGTGTTTTGCTGGTAATTGTTGCCAATTTAATCCTGCCCTTCGCCAGCATAGCCTATGTGTTAAAGGAAAACGGGAACCGAGGGTTGCTTTGGTTGGTAGTTGCATTTCACACAAATGTAGTTGGGCGTATACGTTCACATGCGGCCACGCGCGCATTCTGCATTTACACACACAGTCACACAGACACGTGGGAATGTAGTGTATATAGCAGAAAGCGGTCGGAGCCCACGCCACCACCTCCACCGCAGCCCCTCGAAAAACACATACAGGCTTGGCACTGCGAAAATATAATTAACGGTAATAGCGTGCGTATATGGCTCGGATTAACTCCGAGGGACCCCTCGACTGGTTGCTCTGGACGTGTCAAATTCTTCGGGGTCATGTCACTCGAGAACGAGTCTGGGATAAGAGCGGGTGAGCTTTCGCTAATCGATCCCCCACTCCACATTCGCTTCCCGGTACGGGCTTTTTCATTTGTTTTTCCACTTTGATTTTGACGCCCGTCATACCGTCCCGAAGAATGAAGGTTCGTAACGTTTTTGTATTCATGATGCCCAATAAACGCCGGATGGTGTTTTTACATAGGGTGTGCGTTGAATAAACTGTTTAATCGTCTGTTTTACATTGTGTTGGTACCTACTGCATGTAAGTAAATAACAATGACTGTTAGTTTAGATTAGGCGAATAAACGATATCACAGATCAACATGGTTTTGTTGTTGGGAAGCTGTAGGTCATTTCCGACGTAATTTTGTGCGTAGAATCAGAATCCGAAGTCAGAAGTGGCCCATTACATCAGGATTTTGAGATATTTGAGGTTATTTACTCGAAAAACGTGTTTTTTTGCTATTTTTGAGGTCATGTACAGAAGTCACAACATTTTTAGGAGTTTTTCATTTCGTTGGATCATGTGATACTAATCTTTTTCTTCTTTAATATGGGATGCGCAGAATTCCATTCCGACTTTTCTTCACCAAGATACGCCAATTTGAAATTACGATATACATGTAAACAAATTTACCTTGAAATACTCTTGGAGAACGAGCTCAAGGTCAAATTCAATGTCATGAAACTTTTATAAATATAAACAACTGTATAAAATATGGATACTAATAACTAAAATCTCGTTTCATTATTGTGTCTGTTTTTTGGTAATGTTAATGGAATATATCTCGCAATTTCAAAATGGCCGTAACTTTGTAAGAAAAAATCTTACGTGATCGAATAAAACCTCATTTTGAAGGATAAAGTAAGTACTAAAAGTAAGTAAGTACTAAAAGTAAGTAGTACTAAAAGATGCAAATATTACAGAAGCAAAAAAATTGTTGCGTCCTGTACGTAACCTCCAACATAGCAAAATAACGCATTTTTCGAGTACATGACATCAAATATCTCAAACATTACCTGACGTAATCGACCAATTCTGATTTCGAGTTTGGATTCTACGCATACAATTACGTCGAAAATGACCCACAGCTTCCCAACAACATCAAAGACTTTTTTGTAGACCTGTGTAATCGATATTATGTTTGAATTGACGAAAATTGTTTAATACGTAATTTACATTTGGTAAAGAAGCATTTCTGCATTACTGTTTTGTCAACTTTATAATCTCTCTAAATATCATGGCCTAATCAATAAACTTTCCAAAAGATAATTTGCTTCTTTAGAGAATGTAAAGTACAAACCAAAAGCAAGGTGTTACTTTTTTCCTCCTCTCAGTTTTGTAATCTGTTCAAAATCAATGTTAAAAGGAAAGGTTCCCGTGGATTCTGTCTGACTGAATATGCGAATTCAGTCCATTCGCGGTTGTCCATGAGCTTTGGAGGTGCTCGAGCGAGGGACGGAGTCTCTTAAAGGACTCTCTGCGGAGAAGGTAGAATCGCACGGTACCATTGTTCCCGCGGGACGATCGTTATATTTTTTTTCTCTTGTATCTGACACGAGATTTCGACGAGGCGAAATTCCATGATTCCGCGTGAGCTTCGAGGCGTTCCGCGAAAAAACGAGAAGCCTGCATAGAGAGACCGTAACGACATAGAAGAGCGATAGCTCCCAAATCGATGTTACAAAAAAAGGGAAGGCCAAGAGGAACGGTGGACATTGTCGACTTCGCGATAGAAGAGAGAACGAACGGGCATATATGCTGGCGCATAACCAGGTCGATGAGCAATGGCGACTCCGCAGTTGCGAGAGGATCGTTTGAAGCCAGTGAAGGAGCGGGGAAGGTGGGGTCCAGTGAAGATGCCGAGAGATCTTGTATGCAAATTCTCTGGGTGCATCTCCGTGGGATCCTGCCAGGATCTGTGGAGGATTAACGGGCCGGCGTGCATGAAAGGCAAGAAGAAAGCGAAACAGCGATATCAACGGAAATGGTCGCGAAACGAAGACGGATAAACTTCGAGATATCGCTTCCCTCTTCAGCTCATTTTCTTGCTCTTTTCGTCCTCTCTTTCTTTCGTCTCTCTGGTTTCGCTTCCCTATAAATGCCGCTGCTGCATCGTTCGGGGTCCTCTGCCAAATAAGAGAACTGAACCGATCGTTCGCTCTCCTCTTCGTTATAGACAAAGAAAAATGTAAGTCATTCCTGCCATCCCATTGGTTTACTCGCTTGTGATCTTTGTCTTGTGTGTAGTGACGTTCGGGTTGTTGCTATTGTCTTCTTCGTTAAGTTTAGATCTGAAAGATTACGCGCATTATACTGTTGTCACAGGGGCACTCTTCACGATATCGATGAACGCGCTGTTTGGGAATCTTCCAGTCGATGTAAAGACAATTAAAAGTTATAATACCTACGAGTTTCATGGTAGGGCTAAAAACAAAACTGAACTGAAGTTACTTTTATCATCAATCTCGATTTCACTGCCCTTTGCATTTCTTCTTTACACAATCAGCACTCATGCTTGTGTAATATACGCTAATCCGTGGTTGCTTACAGGGGCGCGGAAATTACCGCGGTAAATGGCCGGGGCGCGTCGGCTGCCGTATTACTTGACTGAAGGTAATTGAGCTCGCGCTTATAAATCCTATTAGAGGATTAGAGGGACGCGCTATGAGCCCTGAGTAAATGCGCTACGCTACCATGTACGGGTACCGATCCTTAGTATTTCATGCAAATACAGAGAGCGTAGTTAGGCTAACTCATACGTTTATGTATAGAAGAGGATCGATACACACCTTACACTTCCCCAAAAATTTCATCGATGTATACAATTGGGGATTAGTAGGATTTCGACAAAGATAGGATGGTATTTCGATCATAAAGTTCTATTGTGCTTAAAATTATCGCTATAAATTTAAGTGTAATTCATCCATATTTTTGTAAACATTTTTAATAGATATCCAAGTCAAATATTGAACGAAATGACTATAGATTAATTGACTCCAAAAAACTTCAGACATTCTTTAAAGCAAAAACAGTATATGCTAAAGGAAACGATTTCGAGCTAAGGCTTGGGCACACCATTTCACTAGAGGTTAACAAAATTAGTTTTCAGATGTTCGTCATTTGGTCCGTTGGAAACTCATCTTTTTGCCGCCTTGAGGAACTGGTCTCAATTCTCGAATTGAGCCTGCGATTTTACGAGGCACAAAGAGAGTAGCTTCCTCACAAGAGGATCTTTCTTTTCTTGTTGTAGGTGCTCTCTCCTTATCGTTTTCTCTCTTCCTGGCTTCCTCTTTCTCGGTTTATCCTTCACTTTCTCGTGTGTACCTTTTCCATCCGCGGTCATCTAATTATAACTACTGCCGCGGACATATGTAGGGTTGCACGTTAATTTCCAACAGCTTTTTCGCCAACGAATGTGTCTCCGACCTGTCGAGAGTTTGAATCTGCAACAGAGTTTAGAAGGAAAAGAGAAAAAATGGTTAAAGAATGCAGCTTTTTACAAAAATGGTTTTAAACACATTTTATATTCTTGGAATGACTATAATTTAGGCCAGCCCACGGTCTTTTCTTCAAGATAATTTTATGAGAATATCCTTTTTAAACGGCTGTGATGCCAGATCAACGGTTGTAATCAAATCTCGACTGTCGATGCCAACATGAAGAGTTGGCGTGTTGCGTCGTGAAGCAGATCAGTCTCTACTTTGCTATGCGAACGCGCGTCTGGTTCGCATGTACGTTAGGTTTACGTATATCCGCATTCACACAAGCGATGTTGACTTGCAAGCGCACATACTTTAGCGTGCATATACAACCTCACGTGTGGGCTGATTCACATGACGGGATACGACTTGAAGAAACATTGGACAAAGAAGAAGGAGAAGAAACGCTGTATCTTCCTTATAGCGTTTGTCTGTCACCACCCCCTTCGTCTCCTTTGCCTTAGCTACCTTCTCGATGTTGCTCGTGACGACACCTCTCAACAGTGTATCGTGGGACAAGAGAAACAGACGAGAAGTAGACGGATCCCGTCCGTCTGCTGAGACGTGCTCGATATATGAGGACTTGCATTTGTCATTCCGAGATAGCGCCTGGGTGGCCATTGTCGTCTTAGCACGAGACGAAAGGTTTAGCGAGGAAGACTCCACTTGGCTTATCTCAGATGACAATGGTGCTGGATCTACTAAGCGAAAGAGAGGAACGCATAAAGAAGTAGAAAGCAGAAACATGGAAAATAAAGAAATTTTGCCAAAGCCTGCTTTGGTTCACTCAATTCGATGTCGTTTTCATAAATTCGCAGAGAACTTGTGCGTGAAGATTGGCTGAGAATATCAACACAGTTTTCCTTTCATTAAGTCCAGTTCTTATATGTTTTTGGTTTTAAAAGCATTTTTTGCCATGTTTTAGAGGATTCGTTTTCGGATTTCATGCAGTAATTATTTAAGAATCGTACGTTATCGAGTCGTAACCCCGCAGTACAACATCTATATGGAAGTGTGACATCTTGATGGTTATTCCTGTCCGCTCTGGCATCTGTCCTCTATTAACGTTCTCCCCGTGAACTCCGTCGTACTTTCGTATACGAAAGGGGCGAAGAGTGAGAGGTAAAGAACTTCAGGAAGCGAGATCGAGAGACGCAAAGGCAAGGAAGGCGCTGCTCTGTGCTCGTCAGAAATAGTGGCACTTCCCTGTCTCCGCGCCAGCCACCACCAATATCTATTCCGGAGCTACAAAACAACTATCGCATCTTACAACCAAACATGGCTTTACTAATTTTTATTCGTTAGAATTTCTTGAATCAAGTTAACGATCATATCTCAATTGTGATATAAGTTGGAAATGATAAAGAAATTAAGTCGATTGATATTGATTCAATGAAATAGCAAAAATATACTTAAGAATGAATAGGTTACGTTTGCACATCAAAATTAATTTTACCGATACTGCAGTTAACCGGATGCTGCTGATGCTACCGCTTGTTGCTTCTCGATGCATTACGAGGCTTCGGTTT